>CM068485.1:24402500-24507500 GCA_034769265.1 Remorina albescens
ATCCGCCGTTTGCCACTTCACCCCTCTCCCCCCTCCACCCATCCATGGACTCTCTTTCCCGGTTCCCTCGGTGACCGTGGTGGGGGGGCTGGGTAAGTTGGGCTCCTCTCTCTAGACGTTCCTGTGGCAGCCAAAGGTCGCAGTCATGCCGATGCATCCAGTCACCTCCACGTTGATGTACCGGGGGATCTGCACCATCCCGGACATCCTCTCCTACAGCGCCCCGGTGAACCTGCCCGAAGACGAAGTTGAAGGTGAGCTGAGAGCTGAGACCGGTTCCGTGTAGACCTGAAGGACTTTAAAGCTCCTGGAGCTTTTTTTTTTTTTTAAATGTCCAAAAAGAGCTTTTTGGTTTCTGAGGCTGCTCCTCAGCTCCTGCTGCGGTCAGCACCTTGGACAGCGCTCACGGAGCTCTGATGTAGCAGAAAGATTTTTATGATTTTTGTTTTGAAATATTTGACTTTAAAGCTTAAAAAGAATCTGTTTTAGTGGTTTTGGATCGACATCCACCCCCCCCCCCACCAACTCCCCTCAATCTCCCTTTCTCGAATATCTTGATATATGAAACAATATGTGCAAAATAATCACCCACTTTGTTATCGGAGATACTCAATGATTAAATATCTTGTTTCAATTTTCTTGCACTAATTGAAAATATAGATTTTCAGCTCAGCCAGGGGCAACAAATTGAGCTGTTTTGGTTATATATTGGTTAATATATATATATGTATCACCCCAGAAGGCATCTCTACAACGTCCGTGTCATAAAGTGTTGCTACTGGAGGTCAGCAATTTTCTGGCAATCCAGGGATGACTTACATCTTAATTTAGAAATAAAGTTATCAGAAAAGCCTCTGCAACTCTGCAGTGGCACCTACCAAATGACACCCCCCTCCCCACACACACACACACACCACTCTGCACAAGCATGCAGAGAAACTGTTCTGAGCAATTTGCTTTTTAGCATCCTGAGAATATTCATGCCATGCCCCGGAGCGCTTTGTGATGCGAACCTGCGACATCTGCACATTATCATGCAGCAGCCCCTGGGAAATTGTTCCAAGTTCCAAGTGTGTGTGATGACATTAAGATCCTGCCATGTTTTGCAGTGCAGTGGCGCTGTAAGGTAGCAGCCGGATCGCTGCTGAACACTTCTCCTTGCTGCACCTCTCATCCTTATTAATGTGCACTTTGTTAGAGGAAACAACACTCAGGATGCTGGTGAGAGAGCAGGAGGCCACATGCATCTGTCTGAGGCTCTGGCTGAAATGTATATGTGCGAGGCGCAGCCAACCTCGGTCTCGATGGGTGATTTTGTCAGAGGCTGCTGGTGCAGAATCTCCCAGGGACATATCAGACATGAGCTGTTAATTGAGCCTGAAGTTGCACACATTTAAGATTTACACAGCCACCGTCCATTCCTCTCTCTCCCACATACACATACATATAAAGGGTTGTAACTGCAGTGCACTCAAAATCACATAAAAAAGTTGGCATTGAAATGTTTTTTCATTGCTCAGGTTGACGTTAATAAGAAAAGCTGAATAGAGAAGGTCAGATATGAACAGAAGAATACAGAAAATACAATAATGGGTGGAAGAAAGAGGACAGAAAAAGCTGTTCCCGGATGTCAGTATACCTACAGAGTTGTTTACTTTGCTTTTTGCTTTTTGCTTTTTCAACAAAAAAACAAAAAACTAAAAGACTGAGCATGTGATCAAAGGGAACTTTCAACATCACATTGCCAAAAGTGATCCTTGCTTGATGTCATGCCCCTGATTATCAGTCAGGGGCTGCATGGCAACAATATTTTTGCTGCCCAAAAAGCTCAACACACCTCCAGAAGAAGCTTTTGGCCAATTCCCTTTCAGCTTCCCACTTTGATTTGCAGTCAGCTTTGGAATAACCAGACGACACTTCATTTTGACTGTAATTACTGAAACTGGCTGCAGTCACTCTGCCGCAAGACAAAGTGAGCCGTTTGTGTATTTTTCCCAGCTCAAAGCTGGCAGTGTGACCGGAGAGGCGATGGGATACTTTGTTGGGAGAATGGGAAAGCTTAAGCGCAGTTCACAGTGTCGACGGAGCCTTTTTTAGCCTTTGCAGAGCATTAGTGATCCCATGTGAGAGATGTCTTGCAGGTTATGAACGAGGCTGGATTTTAAAAGGATGTGTCACTCAGCAGATTGAATGTAGACATTCAGAGTACAACCTACAGTCACAGCTTTTTCCTGCCAGAGAGCACAAAGTGGGAATAATAAATAAATAAATGTGACAAGGTTGATTGGTTTGTTGGAAGACTCAGAAATATATTCTTGGCTATGTGGCAAGATGTGAGCATTTAAAACTCAGCTTTTAGTTCCTTGAAATAGTCCTGCTTGGTCGTATTCTCAGCTCAAAGCTGCTTAAAGATGGAGGATGGTGCTACAAAATGAGCAGCTGGGATCAGCTCACCCTTTTCATTGAATTCTTCTTTTGGATGTTTACCCTGGTTTTCTTTTTTGTTTGTTTTTATCTTCAGGTCATTTTGTCGGGTGATTCAGAACGGAGGGAATTTCCATTTGCTATTATTTCTGTTGTGGGTCTGCAGAGCTCAGCTGGTGTTGAAAATACCTTTTTACATAACACAATATCATCTGAACCCCCCCCCCGATGAAAAAAAAAAGCCAAATGTAATAGGATTTCTGTTGTTGCAGTTTTATAATGGAGTTCTAACAAGAGGTCAGATCTCACTGATCTGAGCAAACAGTGGTGCATTTCTTTGCACTGCAGCCATAAATCATATAACATATGAGGTACGAGCCATGTGAAGAGTTACCCCTTCCCAATTTTCAACAGTTCTTTATGAACACAGGCCAGTTGAAACAAAACACAACAGCTGCAGCTGCTGCTGCTGGAGTACAGATAACATAAACGTCCAGAAGCTCCAAATTATAATTTGCAGTCAAGAATCTGCAGGATTTGTCAGCTGGACAATGACAGCTGTGATGTTTTATTGAGAGACTTGCAGTTCAGAGACGCTCTGCTCAAGGATGGGGGGGTTGTTGGGGAGGGGGACAGCCTCAGAGTCTCATCCACTGCTCTCATCTCTAGAGACATGGACGAGAATTGGCTGGAAGTCTGAGGTGTCACATACATCAGCTCAGGCCGTCAGGGTGATGGGCCTTTGTCACAAAAACGAAATTGCGTATCGCTAAATGTGTGTGTGTGTGTGTGTGAACGCATGCATGAAGACGGGAGGCTCAAGCTCTGTTGGCATGCATAACCAAGGACTTGATTTTCAATTACTGGCTTGGACACCCCCGGGAATGAACCAATGGCACCGCACTTTGAGAACGAGAAGGCTATCAAAGCTATATTTGGCACAAAATGCTATTCTTCCGATATTCGATAAGCCTGCATGTGTGTGCGTGTGTGTGGTGTAGTAGGTGGGTGAGGGGGGTTATGAAGTGCCTTAATGTACAACGATGTGAGCATAAATTGAATTGGACTCTTTATTCTCCATTCCCCCTCCTACACAAGTGGTAGGAAAAAAAAACTGTTGGTCATATTACACGAGCTCAATATAGTTTAGACCTCCTCCATTACGAAAGCACACACACACACACACACATACACACAAACACACTCAGTGTCAATATCACTGCAGGTTGAATTAAGTGGGCAGCCCATTTTCAAACTGCCTAACAACAGCCCGACAGGAAGCAGATCCAGAATAGCCCCAAGACTGAGCTTAAAGCATGCGTACCGGGCCCCAGAGTGAGACCCGTGTAAACACACACCAGTGGTCTTCTGCAGAGGCACAAGCAGGAACGCAACACTGCATCTGTGCATCGAGGTGTTTGATCAGCGTGGCTGATCGATCTGTCCTCCATTTCCTTTTCATCGCCTTTGACTTCTCCTGTTTAGACTTCAGGAAGTCAAGACACAATGATACCTATTTTCATTTCCAGCTTCAGCTCTATTGCTCTCGTAAACATAGAGACATTATTTGAGGAAAGTAATTTTCTTTGAAGACTTTTTTCTCACAATGTTGTTGCTGCGAGATAAGTAAGTTTTCCGCCCAAAACCTCTCAAAATGTCTTTGTTTGTTTGAAACCAAGAGGTAAAACGGAGTTTACTCTTAAGTGGCCAGTAATCTCTAACATTAAGGTAAGGTGACATACATGAACAAGCTGCTGGAAACAGCCGAACACGAGGACAACTCACCTGTTGTCCAATTTTCTGCCTAACAAAGGAAACGAAATGGCTGCAGTTCATTAGAGAAACAGCAGAAGCCAAGAATATGAATGAATGTCGAACAAAAAGAGATACAGAAATATTGCATTACCATCCCAATCTGCATGTTAGTGTGTCATTCTGAAAGGAAAATGTCAAAACGAGTGAGTGTCTCTGTCTTTTTATATGCTCAGACACCTCTCTGCAAAGGCAGGATGAATAAAAAAAGGTAGTGAAAGGGAGACAAGAGAATCGACTTTATTTATACGGTTGTTACGTTTGATGGATATCGTATTTTAAACCCTTTTATTGCAAATGAGACCAGGAAATCAAATATTCCTCTGATTAAAATGCCACAAAAATCGAGGATGGGATATATACCGCCATAAATGTATTTGATTATACTCCTTTTTTATCCCCCCCTTTTACTCTGCCTGTCCGAGATCAAACACACAGATTGGCCTGTCACTTGCTCCTACACACATGAAGTGGGGATTTTGCAAACAGGAAGTGATAGGAACAATGGGACCCAAAGTGAGTTTATTCAGGAAGAATAGAGCACCAAAAGGCTCACCTTATAAATAAAAATGCCTAATCTGATCACTCCCCATCCTCAGGCTCTACTTCTCTGTATGCGAACTTGATAAAAGAAAGAAAAAATCTCACTTTCCCCAGAAGGGGGGGGGTACCCTTCTGTGGGTCCAGATAGGAATAGCTCAAAAACCAACAGATTGCATCTTAAATTTTGTACATCTGTCACCAGAGGACGAACTCTTCCGTTCATTCCTGTCGGGAAGATTTGAGATTTTTTTAGCGTCTCAACAAAGACTGAATCACAGGCTGTGAAATTAAGGCGGTTTAACCTTTTAACTCCTACGCATGGGTCTTATTTATTAACAACATAGCGGACGCAGGCAGAAATTAATTAAGTCAGTCCACCGAAGGGGAGCGCTGAGAGTGTTTGGTGAGGTCACTTATTGCAAGCTGCATGCAAATCTGTTTAACATATGAATTTCACAAAAATTAGTTTGCTTTGTTCCGTCAGCAGCTCGGGATTCATTTGAAATTCTGTGAGGGCAGAGATATTGTGATAGTAAAATCTTCATATTTAAATCCCTGATGGTGCTGTTTGCTCTAAGACAGGACTAATTGGGGAAGTTTTGCTTCCTTCTGTGTATCCTTGAGTAATAAAACTATATTTAAGGTTTTGGTTTTTTTGGGGGGGTTTTTTCTGAAGATACTCAGACTTCCACTCCGCATTTAGTTTTTGAGAGTATTTTGATTCCAGTCATAAAAATTTAAACAAATGTGACTGGGGATCCTTCTTCAACATTTTTAGTCATTCCTTGGCAGAGTTTGGGGGGGTTAGCAAAATCACTCTGACTGACAACTGTTACAAAAACACAAAAAAAGAAAACACTGACACCAGTGCGTTCTTAATGGCATAAACTGGCTGTGAGGCGATCTTGATGTTTCTGCCTGACTCATACTGTAGCTGCAGCAGAAAACATTGACTCATTTTTATTTGCCCTGAGGTGGAGGGTTGAATTCCATTCCTTCGGAAATACATGAATACAAATGAAGACATTTAAAGATATCGGCATCTGCTCGGCAAGACGGAAATTATGCACATAACGCATATTTGGTGCAGAATCCGTGGGCGTCATGTGGAGGGTGGGGGAGCGTACATCCGGAGGGGTCAACTGAGACCATTCTCAAACATATGCTGCTCGGAAGATTTGGACAAAAAACACATAAGAAAATGACTGCTCATGATGGCAGCAGATCTGCTGGCTCATTTTCAGGAGGATAACGTTTTGAAACAAAATGATCCAGATGTATTTACCAAAGCCAAACACTCGTTCTCCTCCGATGTTTACTTCAGCTATTGACTGCTATTAGCGAAGCTCTCCTCCGGGAAGCCAGAATGAGTTCAATTGCTGTTCTCCAACATTACAAAAGAACAAAAAACAAAAAAATACAAACTGGTTTTGTTGGATCCCCTGAACAGAGATGAGAGCCCTTCATACCTTTTTCCTCCCACTGAAACAGGATTAAAATAAAACAGGGAATTCAGCTCATTCATGAAGGTGACACCATTCCACTTCTACTTTGAAATGGAAATCTTTTTGACGTTGTGACAAATGTGGGAAATATCAGTTTATAAATTTGACAGCTTTTGTTCATAATTAACAAAGAAGAAAGACGTTAACAGAACAGAACTGACTGCTGTAGTTTTACAGCAAAGTAAAATGTTGATAGAACCTGAAACATACTCAGAGCTCATCGGCAGAACTTTACTTTGGTGTTTTGTTTTTTTACTTAATGAAATTTTTTATCACTATATGCTGAAGTAAATTACCAAGACATACTATTTTCATTTCTACCTTCAGCTCACTTGCTCTTGTAAATATAGAGACATTATTTGAGGAAAGTAATTTTTTAAGACTTTTTCTCACAATGTTGTTGCTGCGAGATTTGCAAGTAAGTTTTTGTACCCGAAACCTCTCAAAACATGTGTGAAAACGGAGTTTACTCTTACTCTTGGCCAGTAATCTCTAACATTAAGGTAAGGTGACATACATGAACAAGCTGCTGGAAACAGGCAGAAAATTGGACAACAGGTGAGTTGTCCTCGTGTTCGGCTAAGAAAGGAAACGAAATGGCTGCAGTTCATTAGAGAAACAGCAGAAGCCAAGAATATGAATGAATGTCGAACAAAAAGAGATACAGAAATATTGCATTACCATCCCAATCTGAATGTTAGTGTGTCATTCTGAAAGGAAAATGTCAAAACGAGTGGGTGTCTCAGTCCTTTTATACGCTCACAGACGTAGGTATGCTTCATTTACAACCACGGTTACACACCCGAGTATAGAAAACAGACACAAACAGGACAAGATTAACTGAATCCATTCTGAGGAAGGATGGAGTTTGTGACATTACAGCTCTGTAGGACTGAACACAGATAAAAGTATCCTTCTTCTCGTGTACAATATGCTGGGAATGATAAATCACACTTTATTGTGCGTCACGTTGTTCCACTCAGTCCTGCAGCTCTAAGTGAATGATGGAGAGTCACCTTACACAATCTGCCAGACAGACAGACGGATGGGACAGGCAGGCAGAAATGGAATTCCAAATGGCTTTCTCGGTTGTATTGTCAGCTTGGATGAGACGAATGGCATATGAAAAAGCTCTACTTGATACAGATGGTGATAAAGCTGCGAGCAGAACTGAGCCGTTTCTCAGAGGGTGAAGGGTTACCTTAATGTTAGAGCATCGTAGTGGTGAGCCACAGGTTATATCAAGGGAAAGAAAAATGGCATTAAGTCTAATTTAATGCAAAACAATGG
Source organism: Remorina albescens (assembly GCA_034769265.1). NCBI lineage: Eukaryota > Metazoa > Chordata > Actinopteri > Carangiformes > Echeneidae > Remorina > Remorina albescens. The sequence goes on from CM068485.1 coordinate 24,410,075, forward strand.
AAAATCAATGTCTGTTAACACAAAAGTAATGCAAATAAAATACTAACGTTAAGTTTATTTATGTAGCAGGTTTCAAATAACCACAGTCAACCAAAGTGATTTGCAAATAGGGGTTCAAAAATAATCATTAAAACAGACCTAAAAATCTGTAGAACATAACGCACGGGCAAATAACACAAATAGCTAATAGCACAGTGTGCTAAAAATAATAATAAGAATAGTGTAACTGAGCGTCTTCGCTCAGTTAAACAGCATCGAGAAGACGCCGTGTTTGAGCTAGATAAGATTACTGATACCGCCTACATTGTTCACTCAGATTAGGTCGTGAACACGATAAATACAAATGTTGTTTTGTTTCATGTTAGCATGCTTCCATTAGCATTTAACTGCAGCTCACAGAACTGCCAGCATGATTTCTCCCCTAATGTCTTTCTAGCTTATCAACAGTTGATGATTGGATGGACGGAAAAGCGTGAAGAGGTTACGGTGAAATAATCTCTCACACAATTGCCTGAACAACGGCACATTTGTCATTCTTACAATTCACAGCTAGGCTAGCTCTTTCCCCCTTGTGTCCAGTCTCGGTGCTAAGCTAGGCTAACTGACTTGCTGTGCTAGCGTCATATTTACGGTACAGACATGAGAGTGGTGTGAAAGTTCACATTACAGTCTATGTCTACTTACATGGGCATTTTATTCTTTTTTTGTTTAAGGGCTTTTTTATGCCTTTATTTTGATAGTAAAATCAAAATTTAGTCAGGGAGAGAGAGAGAGGGAGAGAGAGTATGACATGCAGCAGAGGGCCTCAGGTCAGATTCAAGTCCAGGTTCCTGCTTCGCCTCAACTATCTGCCCTTCAAATGAAACACTCTTCATTTCTCTGCACTTGTTTTTAAAGTGCACATTAAGAATCCAGAGAATAAGGCAGCGAGCACGCGTCACTTCCATCACGTTTAAAAACCCACAGCCTCGAAGAAACTCCCAGTTAATCAGCCGCTGTAATCTGGTACGGCGTCCCCTCCTTGCCAAATTGGATTTTGTTGGGAAACATGTGGCGCAGATTAGCAGGGAACGTCATGAATTTCTATGATTACGGCTGTCAGGAAGGTTGAGGTGAAGTCATTTATTTCCATTTTGATCGATGGCCATGAAGAAGTGGATCCAGCAGACTTTATTACCTGTAAAATTAACTGTGATGAGTTCTGGAAGGTGAAGGGCTTTTTTTTTTTTTTTTATTTAACCCCCCCTCCAGGGTAATATTTCCTCCCTTTGATGAACAATACTGCAAAGTCTACACCAGACAATAACAAAACCAAGCGATAGAAAAGCACCGCGGTGGTTAATGCGGTGGAACTGATGAGAAAGAGCTGGATTATAGTCATAATGCGTAGCGGAGGTTTCTGATTGTTTGCATCCAATCTCAGTTTAAAGTATTCTTCCGGTGTCCGCCGTGAGGACGAAAAGTTGCAGCTTTTGAAAAAAGAACATAAAACCGAGGTGGTGGGAGGTAAAATGGAGATGGATCAATGGCTCCCCTTCCCCGCTGGAAGGGAAAATCAAAGAAATTTTACAGCCTTTCACAGACATCCATCATTGAAGGTTAAGAGAGATTGAAATAGTTTGGTTAAGGATTTTTGTGCGTGTGTGTTGCATTCCTCCATGGAGTATAAAGCACTGCAACCTTTCCAACTCTTTCTCCCGTTTCTCCCTGTAGTCTTTTCAGCGGTGCATTGGCGAGGTTAAAGCACTTCAAATTTCTTAATGTAGGGAGCATTTTGTATCCAAACCCAGAGATGGGGGTTTTTCCTTAAGACACAGACGACGGAGACGCTGCCATTTTCCTCTTTTGAATACTCCAGAGTCTTGTTAAAAACCAGTTATGGTTATATTAAAATCTTCTGGGTGCTCACATTGGCCCACATCCAGCTAAAGATGGATTAAGGTTGCTATGGGTGTTTAAAAATAGTCGCCCATGGTTCACACACACACAGCGAATCGGTGTTTTTCCTCGCACTGATAAGGTCTTACGTAAAGAGTGGGTGTGCTGCAATTACCGATCCAAAGCAGCCCCGAGCAGACACAGGTCTGACTGAGGTGAAGATGATTCTCTGGCTCAGGAAAAACAGGTCGCTGGATTAAATTCACGGACTTTTCGGCATTAGTGCGAGCTGCTCAAAGTGAACTGCCTGTAATGAGCAAAAGTTTTTCTGTGATGCTAAATTTAACCTGAAAAGGGATAAAGCTTTGCTCCAGGCGTGGTTTGAATAAATTCCAAGTAAATATTTCCCATGTGATGTGTTTCTGTTCAGTGCAGATGAGGCGAGTATTTTTATTTTCCAGATCGCTTGTATCTTTCTTGTATCAGTATCCCCTGGAGTCTGATCCTCGCCACCTCTGTCATGCATTCCACCGCTCTCTATTTGTCTGTATGAATCAGCTCCATTTACGAGTGAGTCCCGTCTTTGTCTTGCTGCAGTAAAGATTCAGTGCACTTCATTGATAGACAGCACCGTACACTGCACCTTCTTCTTGTGGGAGTTCAGCTTTAGATGCTTAGCTCTCGCAGCTCACGATCTTAACTCGGTCTTTTCATCCTCTGTCGGATCAAGGCACAGGGGACGGCGTGGCACCGCATCTTTGAAGGCCAACAAGCACCTCTCTACATCAAAGCAAACGCCACACGCTTTCAACAGAAACGCTCACACCTCCCCGGCGGAGCTGCCGCCCCGCAGACTCAGTGGAAGATGCAGCAACAGCAACTTCTCAGCCTAAACAAACAACATATGTAAATATTGTAACTGAAGCTGGCACTGAAGTGAGGTTGGTTGGGGTTTACAGTATTAGCAATACGTGCTGTGATCAAAGAGTTTTTCTTCATTTAAGTTTAGGGTCATTGTGTAATTCAAGAGCAACTCTGTCTCCTAGAAATGATCTTTATTGTCTTCTCTTTGTGAGGAACTGAGGAAATGACCTTCATGTTTGCTGCCAAAATATCTTATCTTGCAATAAGATAAAACTTTGATGAAGATATAATCATGTTCAGGCTTTTAGACGCATTTATTACAGCAACCAGTTCTAAAAACTGAACAATAGATAGCACTTCACGCTTGGTGTGTTAGTCGTGTGCTTTTAATGGCCCCCACCCACCTGCTCCAACGCCACCCACCCATCCACCCACACCCTGTATAAACACTTCACAAATTAGAAATCACCACAATTTAATTGATAGAAGAGTTTAGTTATCTAGAAAATGTTTTGGAGGTTTAAAACTTCACCAAACATGGACATTTCCAATACTTTTGGCAATTCCTCGTTGGTTTGATTTCCAGCCGCTAGGATTTAAGTGTCTTCAGGTTTTAGATGTGATGCGAACAGAGAGATGATTTAAAACCTACAACAACATATAATGACATTTTCAGTGACGGATGACTTCCACTCTGTGCTTCCAAAGATACAAAGCTTCACAAATCGCTCTAATCAATATTTTAGCTCAACGAGGGATCAGAGGACAGTGTGCAGCGAGAGGACGTTTGCTTGTAGAGACTTACCCAGATATTTATAACCCGGCTCGAAAGTCGTCCTAAATCTGCTCTGCCTGACACTCAGCTGAACGTCAGACACAGTTAGCAGGTAGCTGCCGAACACAGCTGAGCGTTTAGTCAAAGAGAGACTAAACAGAGCCAACACGCACCCCACAGACTTTATAAAGGGGATAACGTGTCAGTGTTGTGTTTACAGCTCGCTGCACAGCAGGTTCAACAGCTTTTAAGATGAAAACTGAAAACAAAGAAACAAAAAAATCTAAATCAGAATCACTCAGTCAAATTAATGAGCAATAAATTATGATCATCACTGAGAAATGTCTCAGCCTCTTGTCTCAAGACTTGTTTGTTGTTTGTTTATCTTTAACTATTTGTCAACAAAAACAAAAAAAAGTTGAGCGTGTCATGTCGGGCTATGGGATGTTGCAGCCCAAGAATATACAGTTTTTAATGAACACGTAGCGATGTGGAGTAGTTTAATCCCCTGCTGTAAAATGTTATTATTATTTGTTTTTACCTCCATTTGATTTGGGAAAATAAGAGTACCAGTCCCTCTCTGCTCCACCCCTCCTGAGCATTACGTATTGTAGTGACCAAAAGATTGTTGATTCTTGATACAAATGGCCTAAACGGGCTTCCCTCCCTGCCTGGGCTCAGCCTTACTGACATCAGGGAGAGAGCTCGGAGCAGAGACGCTGCTCCTTCACGCCAAAAAGGAGCCAACTGAGATGGTTCAAGGCGTCTGATGAGGATGATGCCTCCTGGACATTGTCCTTGGGAGGCTTTCTGGGCAATGTGCATAAACATCAGTGTAGACCCAGAACTCACTGAGGGGAGGGGGGGGGGGTCTGCTTCTGCTGCCACCACCCGGCACTGGGTCAGCACCACCTGAACTGCACCTTACTCGTAATGATACTCATTTTCTTCAATTCTACACAAGCAAGCGCTGGTTACATTTTTGCCAGCAGCCTCTTTTAGATTCGGCGGGTTATTTCAGGTCCAACATCACAGCGATTCCATTTTTGTTTCCCTATTACATCTCTCTGGGGGCACACATATGATTTTGGCTCATTTTGGAGTTCATAGATTAAAAATGAAAATGGCAGAACCCCATCATCTCTTCTGGGGACAATTAAAATGATAAACCTTCGAACAGATAGGACTCTATCTGAATGACACGCAGTCAAAGAGAGAAATTAATTCTTTTTAGAGGATGATTTATCAGCCTCTTGTGCTGAATTTTGGCTGTTTTACTTTACAGATTCATAGCTTCACTCCACAAGCGCTCCGTCCTTCTTTCAAGCAGAGCCCGGTAGTTTTGATAAAATATTTGCAATGGCTGTACAGATTTAAGCGTCACGGTTACACATCTCTCAGGACTCGATAAGCCAGTCATTATGTTTCTGGGCCCATGCAGAACTGAGGCATTTGTATTCTGTAAATGGTTTGTGACAGACGATGAAATTCTCCCACAACAAACTGTGCCGCTATTTCTTTTTACACAAAACCAACTTTTTCTTTTAAAAAAAACCAAACATATATCAAATGTGCTCTGCACTCCGCACCAGGCGGGATATTCAGCTCACCTTGGCCTTCCTCCAATAAATAAAGCTTTTGGGGGGGAGACAGAGTATTTGCCAAAACTGTTTTGGCACCTTATTTAAGGAAGTGTTTCTCTCCTGCATGGTGGCAACATGTTTGTTTTTGGTTTTTTTGGGTTTCACCATGGAGTGTCTACTGGAAAGCTCCTCTTTGTAAAGTAAACAGATGGAATAGAGGACCTCAGGTGGACACTGAGGTATTATTAGTCTTTAAACAATAAGATCACACACACAGCTGGAGACTCTCAATGATTCAAAGTATACAGGAAGACATTTTGGAGGGAAAAGCAATGTGAGAAATAGTTGCTGCAGATGTCTCTCGCCCTTGATTTTTAAAAATTGCATGCCCACATGTAATCCACTGTAATACATGATGGCCCCTGTGGCAGAGTTCTTGTTCTGTCACTGTGTATGTAAACAACAAACTATTTCCTGAAGCCCATGCTGCCACATTATACACACACGGACTGACACACAAAGTTTCCGGCCATCATTGATATTTTATGTTTTGTTCTCTGGCTGAAATATTTGTCACGGACTGTCATGGACTGTCACGGCATGGATTTTTTGGCCTGGGGCTCAGCCGTTCGTTGCAGTTTTGACACCTGCTGTAAATCACCGGAGCAGCAATTCTCATTTACAAGACTTTGGGCTTTTGCAAGAGGGTTGATAAAGTTTGTTTCGGATTACACTGTGGTAACTTAACAGCACCTAATGTGCTGTAAAACTGTGGAGGGGATGTCATTTCAATTCACATTTAAGTTTTTATTTGGTCTTCCTAGAAGGCTGTTATTCTCAGTCAGAAACAGAGACAAGTTATTCATTATTCAGCAACAGCGGTTGCTTCTTGTTTGATTTTCTTCATTCATTTGAAACCCAGTAAAGATTTTTTTAAAATCTTTTCTCCACCACAATTTATTACTCTGTCAGTCTTCTGGAAATCTTATTTCCCTAATCCTTATTTGTGTAAAAAAGGGCACTTCGATTAATGTTTACTGATATATTTAAAGGTTACTCATTTCAACAAGAAGAAGATTTTGAGAAGATTTACGCTGTGCATCATCTCCATCTTAAGATTCATCTCCTGCTCTGCTGTCCTCTTATGCGCTTTAATCAGAGCAAATGACGAGTCCAAAAAATTCGAGGTGACCCGGTTGCGGGTGTTATTGCATATAAATGAAGGGAGTCGGTCCCTAATGAAGCGTACAAGGGGAATACGCAGCGTGGCTTAACGGAGGAATCGCTTAAAGATTTCCTGTTGTGATGGTGGCTCTCACAGCAGGAGGCAGCTTTTACACTTTTAAAATAATCCTTTATATATATATATATATATATAAAGAGAGAGAGAGAGAGAGAGAGAGTTTCTCTCTGTGATGGTTTCTCTCTGTTCGGTAATGGCAGCTCTCTAGTTGTTGCTCTATTTGTGTCAAACTAACTAACTCCTGTTGTTGCTGCTAATTGCATCAGTCTCATTATTCCAGTTTTTCATTATTAACTTTATATCGAATGGGAACTCTTGGCAGACATAATGAACGGTCACAATCTTCTTCAGTGTGGGTATATCAGCGTGGATGCATGGACTGAACATTAGAGGGCAAATTTCACGTGGCAGCAAAAGAAAGTGGGACCTTTTTTTTATTATTATTATTTCTGTAATGTAAAGTTTTGCATTTTAACCAAGGACTGTATGTAAAATGTAAAATATCTAATGACCAAGAGTCAAGAGACGTTTATTGCCATTGTTTGAACACAATGCTCCTAATTCTCACTTGATTCATCACCTCAGTAAATGTTTTGCAGTTTGCTGAGGTAAACTGTACACACCTCAGTGTTGCACTTCCCTAATGCAAACACTGAGGAAAACAGTGTTTGCATTAGAACGTGCCTGCCAGAGAAGCAGAGCAGATTAGAGCTACCCCCACTTCTCCTCAGCACCACCTTCTTATTTACATTTGGAAAAATAATCCATTGAATTTACAGCCTTGAGGCTCTAAGACGTCAGCTGACAGACCTATGTACACCTGAGACTGACGGGAAACTATAATTTAAGCCTAACCCGATAATGATCTATGTTTTCCCTTTAACCGGCAACGAAATACACCAAAAGTGGCTTCTAAATACGTGGAAATGCTACAGGTTGTTTCCTGGAAATGCTTTATTTTCTAGGGCAAGAGCCAAGACAGACGCCCAAACAATTTTCCAGCAAACGAGCCAGCAAGCAGCAGCCTGTTCAGCTCATACGCGTCCAACTGATAAAGAACAACACAAGCACCCCGGAGTCTTTCTCAACACCACTAAAAGCAAGTCCAATAATCGGTGTTACTTCTGATTTGGTCCACAAAGTCTTGAGACAAACATTTGCTTCGCTCCTTCTCACCAAATATTCTTCACCGTCTTGTAACGAGGTTTTGTGCGGTGTGGGGAAACCTTCAAATACCTTCAAATTATGGGGAGGTTTTTTTTTTTTTTATCTGATTTTATGTCAGCTCTCACACACAGGAGGTTCAACAGTCCTCCTGAGCTGAGTTATAGTTTCAGCAGGCATCTTAAGTGCACATTTTTGTCATTCACACGACTTTCTTTCGAGGAACTTACTAGGAAACCACCATAAGCTCCGAAGCTACACACTCCACATCCTGCGTGACAGCAGAATATATCTTTTGCTCGGTTATTTCGGGCATTAAAGCTTTCCAGAGAGAATGAGACTTCAGAGATGTAATCCAGGCCCATACATTTAAAAAAATACATAAGCAAAGCAGAGAGTACTGCCCTTTTTAAATATGTTGAAAATTTGTCCCAATCTTAATTCTTTTTAATTTGGCTTTTTGTTTATTTATTTTGTCATTTCACTGGTAGGAATGTGTTCTCCTAAGCTGCCAGCCCACATATAACTATGACTCAAGTATTGATGCGGCAGAACAAATGTGTCTTGGTGTATGGAACATTTCCCAGTTTCATATTGTGCCCTGCCGAACGACTCAAGTTTCTCTGTGTGTGTGTGTGTGTGTCTTCTCTGCAGAGATCCGTGAGGCCTTCAAAGTATTCGACCGCGACGGGAATGGATTCATCTCCAAGCAGGAGTTGGGAATGGCCATGCGATCCCTGGGCTACATGCCAAACGAGGTGGAGCTGGAAGTCATCATTCAGAGACTGGACATGGACGGTGAGGCGAACTCGCAGCAGCTCGGGGTTTTTATTATCTGGAGTCCCAAAGCATGGAAGCGTTGCTCGCCCATTTGCCCACGAAACCGGCTCTGGCAAAAACAATAAACACCAAGTTTCTCCCCTTCCCCCGCAGGTGATGGCCAGGTGGACTTCGAGGAGTTTGTCACTCTCCTGGGCCCGAAGCTGACAGCAGCTGGGATGCCTGATAAGTTCAACGGCACCGACTTCGACTCCGTTTTCTGGAAGGTGCTCATTATTCAGTCAGTCACTTCCTGGGGAAGTTAGGGGGAAATAGACAGTCACAACTGTCGCAAAACCTCAAAGCGCTGAAACATTTTTGCGGTGCCACAGTACGACATTAAAAGGAAAGTCAATTTTAATTGCCACAGCTGCCGTGTCTTTAATTGGGGCATATTAATCTTGAAAAGATTTGGATTCTCCAAGGAACCACATCCTTCATCAAGACCTTCATCTCGGCGTCTGCGGGCATTAATGATCTTATTATCGAGAACATTTAAGTCAATTTCCATGTAAAATATATTAATGTATTTACAGGCACCTCATTAGATAATCAACAGCTCACTTTGACTTTGGGATGGAAATTAATGGGATGGAGCTCGTGTCAAAGCCGCCTTTGTGGCAGTTACGTGATATAGCAGCGGCAGAAGGAGCTGTCAGAAAGCGAGGCTCATAAACTTAGTGTGCAACAGAGGGGATTTGTGGGAATTATTGGTGCAACGAGTGCACAAAAAGAGAATCCCAACCAGAGACACCTCCTGGGAGAGTCAGGAAACCCGAGGGACTGCTGCCGCATAGCTTCACATAACATTGCATAACTAAAAGCAGCAGTAAGCGTGTGCTAATGCATCGATCACATGGCGCCTGCAGCTCAGGCTGAGCTGAAAATGAGGAAAATACAGACACAGAGCCTGGATGGTGTTATCTTAGTCCTGCTTTTATTTTATTTCACTTAAGTTTTCCATGGCGGCCCGCGAGTTCATGTCAATTTACCCTGAAAGACAGCTTTTTAACACACTATCATTCATGTCATCATTACTGTTTTACACTAATGAATTAATCTGACGGCCACAGTTACATGATAGATTACAGTTTTTATGTACAGATAATCTGCTAAAAAAATTCCCATTACATATAAATGAAACATGATAACTAATTATTCAATTCAAGTTTATTTGTATTATATAGGCCGGATTTCATATTGTTTATCTTTTATTCTTTTATATCTAGATGAAATTTGAACATAACGCTCAGGAGACTTAACTCTGGTATGTGCAGTGTTTACTGTGTGGTGTTGCTTTTACTTTTACTGAAAGCAAATGATCTCACCACGTCTTCCACCGCTGCAAATGGCATTAGTGCTTATAACTTATTTAGTTTTAGTAATAGTATATAAACGCCAACATTACAGCTGAACCAGCGAACTAATGATGTGAGTTAAGCTCTATTTTCCACTATGCTGCAGGTTTGACCTCACTTCTGTTTGTACTTAAAAAAAAAAAAAATCCATACACTGTTATATTTACTGTGTTTGGTCGCCTCCTCGTTAAATGTTGTGTGTGTGTGTGTGTGTTTTTCTGTGTCTAAATGTGTTTGTGGTTTTGTGCCCACCAGCCTGCGTCCATGTTAATGTTCAGATGTTTGTGTGTGTGTGTCTCCAGTGTGACATGCAGAAGTTGACGGTGGAGGAGCTGAAGAGGCTTCTCTACGACACGTTCTGCGATCACCTTTCCATGAAAGATATCGAGAACATCATCATGACCGAGGAGAACCACATAGAGAACCCTGAGGACTGCCAGGTGGATATAGACAGTAAGGAAGAACCTCCTTATACTTAACAAACCGCTGTGGTTGTGTTGTTCTGCATCTGACGTCCAAGTGACTCACCCACAGAACAATAAGTGGGTGCAAAAGCATTCATCCATCCATCCATCTTCGTCCGCTTATCCGAGGTCGGGTTGGGGGGGGTAGCAACTTCAGCAGAGAGCCCCAGACTTTCCTTTCCCCGGCCACATCGACCAGCTCCGACTGGGGGATCCCAAGGCGTTCCCAGGCCAGAGTGGAGATATAATCTCTCCACCAGTTAGGGTCTCCTCAGTCTACCCCGGGGCCTCCTCCCAGCTGGAGGTGTCTGGAACACCTCCCAAGGGAGGCGCCCAGGAGGCATCCTGACCAGATGCCCAAACCACCTCAACTGGCTCCTCCCAATACAAAGGAGCAACGGCTGTACTCTGAGCTCCTCACCCTATCTCTAAGGGAGAAGCCAGCTACCCTTCTGAGGAATGTCATTTCGGTCGTTTGTACCCGTGATGTTGTTCTTTCGGTCACAATCCAGTTCTCATGACCATAGATGAGGGTAAGAGCGAAGACTGACCTTAAGATCGAGAGCTTCGCTTTCCGGCTCAGCTCTCTTTTCGTTACAGCGGTGCGATACAGCGACTGCAGTACTGCTCCCGCTGCTCCGATTCTCCGGCCAATCTCACACTCCAAGGTCCCCCCACTCGTGAACAAGACCCCGAGGTACTTGAACTCCTTCACTTGGGGCAAAGACTCATTCCCAACCCAGACAAGAGAGTCCATCGGTTTCCTGCTTAGAACCATGGCCTCTGATTTGGAGGTGCTGATCCTCATCCCAGCCGCTTCACATTCAGCTGCGAACCTGTCCAGTGAGAGCTGAAGGTCACAGACCGATGGTGCCAACAGCACCACATCATCCGCAAAAAGCAGCGATGCGATACTGAGCCCCCCGACCTGCAACCCCTCTCCTCCCCGACTGCGCCTAGAAATCCTGTCCATGAAAATCACGAACAGGATCGGTGATATGGCGCAGCCCTGGGGGGGGCCAACCCTCACCTGGAACAAGTCCGACTTACTGCCGAATACCCGCACACAGCTCTCGCTTTGGGCGTACAGAGATTGGATGGCCCTTAAAAGTGACCCCCTCACCCCATACTCCCGCAGCACCCCCCACAAAAACTCCAGGGGACCCGGTCATATGCCTTCTCCAGGTCCACAACGCACATGTAGACCGGCGGGGCATACTCCCAGGCTCCCTCCAGGATCCTCAGAAGGGTGAAGAGCTGGTCCGTTGTTCCATGACCAGGATGGAACCCGCATTGTTCCTCTTCAATCAGAGGTTTGACGATCGGCCTGACCCTCCTTTCCAGCACCTTGGAGTAAACTTTCCCAGGGAGGCCGAGTAGTGTGATGCCTCTATAGTTGGCACACACCCTCTGGTCCCCTTTTTTAAAAAGTGGGACCACCACTGTTCAAGTTTTGTGGTGAGCTCTTTCATTCAGAAACTGCCATCCTGCCATTTTCAGCTTTCTCTCTTTCCTTCCCACCTCTTCTGATTTTTTTTTGTTTGTTTGTTTGTTTGATTGTTTTTTTTTCTTCTACAGGTTCCAGCCCAACTCAGCAGGTCAAGCAGACTTGCGTGCGCAAGAGCCTGATATGCGCCTTCGCCATCGCTTTCATCATCAGCGTCATGCTCATTGCGGCCAATCAGGTGCTGCGGAGTGGCATGAAATAGGAGTGATGGCATCTTCAGCCTTGAACCGCCACCTAAAGGCTGCCTTACAGATAAATGACTGAAGCATCGCGCTTAAAGAATTAAAAAAAAAAAAAAAAAAAAAAGTAACAAAAATAAATACAGACAATCACGTGGCTGCAAAACAGACAGCAGAATAACTGGAGTCACCGAGGACACTCCATGTGTGGGAATCTGTCTCCGCTGACAGAACACCGAGGACAACATTGACCTCACACACGGGGACGACGGTGCGTTCAAAGTGGACAGCTGAATATACATATCACTCTTCGTAGTACAACATTTAATATTCATTAGCTATGTGCATTTGAGCAGTGTCGCATTAAGTATGGTGGCAGCTACAGAGAGAAGTGTGGTGACAGTCCAGTTTTGTATTTGTCCAGTGTACAATGCGGTCTGTTGTGCACGAGAAGAGAGAAGTATCTGTGAAATACTGTTGGGTGGTGGATTATTGGAGGATATGTATTCCTGAAGCTTGGAAGTGTTTTGTACAACATTGTTCAAAAAACATCTGAGATTAGCAATCACTTGGTAAGAAAATGATAAGAGGTAAGTTAGTAAGAAGTTTGCAGGGACGGTTTCCGTTCATTGACAGGCTGAAGCAGGTTAACAGCTCTGTGGAGGAAGGTCGTTCAGGTCTGAATGGACAGGAAACTGGCTGCAGACACTTGACTCTCTTCACCATCATCTATGCATGAAATGCATGGATTTAAAAACAGTCGTCTTGACACATTTGTAAAAGTTCTTATCAGTGTATTAATCATAATGACTGTGTAAACAGAGCTGTTTTCGATTACTTAATGACAACTGTGAGCAATTGTTCGTGCTGCGGGGTTTCAGCGATCACAACGAAAGTTAAACTGCATGAAAAAGAAAGGGCTGCTTTAGTACATGCTCGTGAAAATTATTTTCGGGACTGCTAAGCTACTGATCTTTTTCGTGCTTGGCTCCTCGGTGGCAGTGGGAGATGATCGTCAACCGTTTAGAGAATATGCATCAAAACTGATCTAGCTGGTAATGGGGATGCAAATGTGCAGGAATGTATTTTGTTCTTTTTAAATTGTGTTTGAGTTGTGTTTATTTTATTTTATTTTTTTGACTGGATGTTGCTAGAGAGCAATAACTGTTTGTAAAATAGACATCTCACAATGCTTCAGAAAACCTCAGCACCAACGGACCTACCAACTGTTGAGGTCAGAAAATTCTCTAATCGAAGCCGACACCGGCTCTGGAGTTCAAAACGAGGATCATCCCTCCCATTCAGTGCGACACAAAGAGCAGAACGATGAGCGGAAAAAGCTTTGTCCGAAGCTGGACGGGGGCCAAATGACAAAACCTGTTGCAATAAAACATTCATATCTGTGAAGCACCACCTGAACTTGACCGGGTGTAGTTTAGATTACTGCGCATGCATCTGGGTCGGGTCTGTCTCTATAAATGTGTGTACATATGAAACCAACTTTAACCAAAGCTTTGAGGAATCTGTCAAGACACAACTGGGCCACATTAGATGAACAAGCTTAGTAGGAATTATTAAAACCTGGAACTCCCACAGTTACTCGCATTAGTAAGTACGTGTGTGGAAAGCGAAATTAATAAAAGGCCTTCAAAATGCCCTCAAAAACAAAAGACTGCAATATGGAGACGCAGACAATTCCCATCTAACAAATTTACCCCTTTTTAGGATCACTTTTGGCGGCTCCCCAAACTTGGATCCCACACAAGAGCCAGAAGCTCCGAGGCAACAAAATTAGACTACCCTATCACCTCGAGCCGGGCTGGATAATGATTATCTGATGCACCCGGCCAATTTGTCCAAAGTGTCGAGTCTTTGGGGGAAAACTTTCAGAAAAGAGACGAAGATGAAAAACAAAAAGCTAAACAAAAAACATTTTTATTTACAAACACCTTTGTTTCCATTTTGCACTTTAAGATGTGCTGCAGAGCACAACAACTGCAACTCACCGCCATGATTGTGCATCCACCACCAGATATAGTTTAGACTTAAAGAATTACTTTACCGTAGACTTATCTATTTTTGTGATGAGAATGTGATGGAACAGAATATTAACTGGCTGAAAAATTATACTGTCTCATTCATTTTGTATTAATCACCGAGGGGGGACGTTTTCACGGGGAATAAAGTAAAAGTAATAATTTTATTTTTTTGCCTTATTCTTTGAGACACCTTGGCATAAAACTACACTAACGATGGGGTTATTATTTATCACAGAGCAAAACATTACAAACTAGATGAGTCTCCTGAATGTTCTATTTCCATTGAAATGTACTTTGATACTTGTCTTTGGATCTTGCAAAAATGTTTGACCATGTGATATCTGTTCATTGCCTCCACCTGATGTTCTTCTTCTCTGTCCGTGGAATGGTATTTCACATGAATAAATTCATGTACCAACCAACGTTTGTGTCGGCATCGGAATACTTTTTCCCGTTTGTCAAACCCTCAACGACGGAGCATCAGGGAATTATGAAACACTGAGCGTCAGTCTCACGGTATGGGTTGACATTTCAGATTGAAATCCATACGCAGCAATGGATTTCTTAAGGTTCGGCTGAACCCATGGATTTCTTTATTCCACTCGGAGACACCCTTTGGCCATTTCTGTCACATTGTCCACTCGCGATGGCCAGGCTGCTCCAATTCTGGCACTCTAAAGCCCAGTGGGAACTGCTTTTTTATTAGTAGATTGGATGTAACTGGATACCAAACTTCCCAAAAGTCACAATCAACACTTAAATTGTGCATTAAGGGTCTGATATGTTAATTTTCTTTGGTTATAAGCAGGTTGCTCTTAAAATACTGAGCTTTAAAACGAGCGATGAGGACTTCTTTAACTTTATGATGTCGTCATGAAGCAGTCACCAATCTCAGCTTGGCTCCAAACCCAGCCCTCCCCCACCGCCGGGACCCACAATTCAACCTATAAAATTAAATTTCCTGTCATTTGCTTTATTTTTGTATTGACACTCAGGAAAGAGTGAGCCAATCAGAAGAGAGAGCGCAGAGCGTGTTTCATCGCTTGTTGTTACCTGGTTTTGAAAAAAAAAAAAAAACCCTGATAGGAGAAACTACATTAAGATGGTTTTTTGGACACCTCTTCTTAGGAAGAACTGTAAATTCGGGACCTTTTCAAATATCTCCTGGTGCAGTAACAATGATGCAGGACTGAAGACTTCCCTCACAACGCACTGCTCTGTAAATTTAAACAGACGCACACTGGAGTGAAAAATCTCACAGGTTTACTTGTGTTTTTGACTTAGAAAATGAAACATCGCAGCCCTTTTTGGTTGTAAATGTTTCCTGTATGTTTTGAAGCCGGTCTCTTGCTCACAGCAACATTTTCCGTCCTTGAGCTGATGAAAACATTAGTGGGTGGTGAGAGGAGATTAGGGGTGTCTCCATTTGCCAGGAGGTAGATGGCTTTGTGTCCCAGAACTGAGTCTGAGCCAAGCAACAAGCTCTGGAAACACATTTTCTCTTTGATAAAATTGTTTAATCATTGATGCATAAGAGTTTTGTGCCATTTAGTGTCTATATTACTGATGCCTTGAACAGAAATCCCCAGAGAAGAGAATAACCCTCCATCTGAACTCTTTCTACTGAAACATGCTGAGTTATACACAGTAGAAATCTATTAAAATAGCATCAAATGGAAAAAATATATTAGTCTGGATATATTCACTAATATATATTAAAAGACTGACCAAAATATTTGCAAAAAATGGCAAGATGGGGAATTGTGTGGCAGCTTGTAAAGAGTTTTTAACCCATCGAAAGAACGTCAGTCAGATTGCATCGCTCAAAATGATTATTTTCAATTTTTTTCTTGCTCTACAAGGTTCCAAGTGGCAATACAAGCCGTTGCCAAAATGAGTCTGTCATTCCCAGAGGGAGCGGAAATGAGAAAAAATATTTCATTTCTGCATTTCTGGCATCTCGGTATTAATCAGTTGCTGAACGCCTCAAGGTGAGCAGTGATAATCAAAAGGAAAATAGCTGGCATGACATTCTTCTTTTTTAAAACACTGGAGATACAAAATAAATGTTGTCATGACATTGACTGGTGGAGTGACCCGATGATCAAGTGTTGATAAAGTGTGCAGGGTTTTTTTGTTTTTTTTTATGTTCAGGAGAAAAGCCAGATGTATCCCAGACTCCTCTGTGGGATCAGTGACTCACAGGAACTTTATTAATGAACTGCACAGTTCAGAAAGAGCGCTGTTGCTTCATTCTGCAAAGGGCTTTCACTGAAACGCTGCATATTGCCAGACCCTTTGTGCATCCGGGGACAATCTGCCTCCTTGGTCAAGCTTAAAGGCTTTACATGACATAAAATAAAATATATGTACATATATATTTCGATGCTGCTTCAAAAGAACAAGCACAGGTTTGACATCGATCTTAATATGACTTAAAGCCCAGAGATGGCATGATGGGTGGCAGCAGGGAGAGAACGTACTCAAGATAATGCCCAAGAGCTATGCAAACCCTCAGAGGAACATTCGTTGATCTCATCAGAGCTTCACAAACAAAATGCAATTTAGCATGTTTCCCTCTTCACCGTAGAGCTAAGTCGTTACGCTGGAGCACTAGCACTAATCAAATTTATTTATGGAGGGGAGCAAATAAAAAGTTTGTTCAGGGTAATCTGAATCTATAAAAGACATATTCAGATGGATTAGCAAAGGCACACATGGGAAGACGAGAATCTTCAGGGAGGAAAACACTAAATATGTTAATATGCATAATGTTTTCTTTTTCTTTTTTTTTGTGCAGGTAGTGAATGTGCATGCAAATGTGTGCTAAGTAGGTTTGCAGTGAAGAGTCAGAATTAGAAGGCAGCACATTCTTGTTTTACTCATCCTCCAGGGCGTCTGAGCAAAACCAGATCATTAACATTTCTCAAATAAGAGGCTGAGTACATTTACTATGTTAATTGGCCAGCGACCATCTAAAGTGGTCGCCAGCCAGTAAATTTGGACCATCCAGGCTGCATGCAGATTACTTGTTTGTGATCTATACATGCAGCAAAGCTTTTGTCGAAATGGCAGGACTGTAATTTGTAGCGGTGCATATTACAGAATGAGATCACATTGTTTTCAACAGGGACATTAGCAGTCAGATCAGGCCAGACGATGATTTCCCACGGAGTGCGAGTGATTAAAAAAGAACCGGTTCTCACAGCAGAGGCAGAAAAATAGAGACATTTCTCATCTATTACTGATGAGCCTGTTTAGCCTCCGTAGATGAACCCAGGGATCTCATTAATGATTTATTCCTTCAATCTCAATTTTCAGTGGGGGGAGGAGGTAGAACTGTTTAAAGTCATTATATATCAGCGCCAGTTTTAAAAAAAAAATGATTGAAACAAAAGGTACCGCACATCAAAGCCATTTAAGTTCAGGTTGATCCATCTTATTGGATCAATTCAGTGGATTTGATCCAATAAGTTTCTTAAAAAAAAAAAAAAAAGGCTGTACAGCGCAGACGGCCGACCACCTTCCCCCCTTCCCATCCTGCGTCCTCTCCAGCATGTTCACAGCTCAGAAAATAGATCGATATCAACAGATTTCCAGGAACTCAAATCATGTTATATTTTCCTGCCAAGAAGAGATGTCATTCAGACGGACCTGGAGGTCAAGGCCGGCATGCTTATGAGTGAGGATCTGGGGACCAATTTGACGTCATTAGTGCCGGAGCAGATGGAGCACACACTGGTGATGTAGTGCTCGATACAGCTGCCAAAGGTTTCTAGTTCGTGTCTTAGTTTATTTTATGCTTTGTTCTTTTTTTTTTTTATTTTCTCAGAAAGATTGAGCCTTGCTGTTGGATCTTTAAAAAAGTTCAATTTAGCTGCAAAACACCCACGCTGTGGACACCCACACAGACGTTTATTGGGTCTGTGGAAGTATGAACATCAACTTAACTAAACGTCGGTCACTTATGGAGTAAATTTAATGAACATGCCATAAAAGAGCCATATAGTTATGTCGACATCAGCCACGCACATTTTATTTTGAAATTTTCAACCTGCAATAGTTTTTATTTATTCCATCCACGTTCAGATGATTCCTACGCCCATCGAAACAGAAATTCAAATACAAAAAAAAAAAAAGAGACAAATTAACTGGACAATATAAATCAATAGCAGCTTGTACAAGGACACGCGGTGCCCAGAATCAGTGATATCAGCCAAAATAAATGAGAACACCAGCAACACTGCTTGTGCACGAGGTGTTTTAACTTTCCATTCAAACAAAAGGCTGAAAGTGCCTTGTACCTAATCAGAGCCAATTGGAAAAGTGTGTAATCACACACACTCATCATCTTTACAAAGTTCCTAATTCAAAGAGCCGAAGGTCGCAGCAAGCTTGTGGCCTCGGTTAGTCAATTTCATGAGCAGTCAGTAATGCCTCATATGTAGAGAAACCAGAGACGTGACCCTCCGCCTGCCCGCCTGCCCGCCTGCCCACAGGCATCCACCCAGTCAGGAGGCGCTGCAAGGATGGATAATATCCCGCCACTGCAGACTCAGACGTCAGGCGCTCACACAAGGTACTGAGGGATTAAAGAACGGCTAAAGACACAAGGCTTTGTGTTCTGCCTCCTGCACACATTCAAAATGTACAGTCCACCACCATTTCCACCTCCTACAGCAAACACAGCGCACCACAGCGCTCCTCGGAGCAGCTGGAAGGAGACCAAGATGATTTCCTCTGTGGATAGAACATTCAGTTTTATAAAAGATGCTGTGAGAGAAAATTGGACTTTGGCTTATTTGCTACAGTTGTTGTTTACCAGCGTTAGCATTTCTTTCACGCCGGCTGTTTGCCAGATAGTCACACAGCACATGTTGTTGGTTTTAAAGTTTCCCCTGATGTGTATCTTCCTTAAAAGCCTCTCGTGTGTCATTTGGAAGCTCAGGTCTGTATAGTTATGTTGTTACTCCTAACTGGGAGAGTGGATGAGTTGGTGAAAATGATCGAGCGATGAACATGTTAAGTTAAAAGTTCAGCCTGTGGCTCTTTCTGCCAAAAATGTGTGGTTGGCCAAACTTTAATCTACTTTATCAGAGCTGTATTATAATGATCACTGAATTAAACCTGAGCAGGTCTCTGAGCACGATCAAGGCTAGATGGTGAGATAACCTTGTTACTGTGACAGCAGCCTAACTGACAGTGACAGTGAACAGTGCTCTTTATTGCAGTTTGAATAAAATTTTGTTGTCACCACAGCAGACTGTAAAAGCTCCCCAAGCCACCTCCAATAAGAACAACAGTCAACTCAGCAACATGACATTTGGTTGACCAATGACGGAGTCAGTCAATTTCAGGGCTGTTCCTGCTCCATCAAATATCTCTTATTACAGCTTTCCTCTTTTTGTGCTCGGTCCCCGACACGGGATCACTTTTTATTTCAGCGCAGATATTTCACATTTTATTCACCTCTGCGAGATGCTTCCTTGTCCTCACACATTCAAACCTAATCTGACGGGGTAACCCTACGACGGAAATAAAACAATCCTTTTTGCAACAGTCATTGTGGCTCTGAGTATAAACTGGGAGAAAATGACTTGAAGGTTAAAAGGCGCTCTGAGGACTTGTGTGCAAAGTAAAGATGCCAACCTTTTTGTGGCAGCTGTTGATTTATTTGGAGCATCATTAAATTGAGATAACTCTGCTGCTCAACCTTTAACTAGGCCGAACCTGAACAATAACTAAAACACCCAGCTACACGAGGATCACACCGACACCGTGCTGATAAGGAATTATTATTTGTATGTTTATCTGTCACTGTCATTGTTCAAAAAAGAAACACTAAAAGCCAGTGATATGAGTTAATGTTGGGAAGCTCCCCCCTCTTTACTTCAGTCATTAGAGGCTGCAGACATTTGACCAACATGCTGCAGTGACTTACAGACATATGCCGGGTAACTCATTCATTTATCTCAGTGCTATAAATTTCAATCACGGTCCCTTTCTGTCTATCTCTGCGATTGTCTTCGGTGATATTATTATTCATGTCATGGTGGTGGACTGAGGCCAAGAGCTTGATTGGATCAGGAGTCAGTGAACTTCCAATTTTAATTGAATTGAAGCCGTTCTCTCCCCAGGAGTCTCCCAGTAGCCTGTGGGTAAAAAACACTGAGCAGAGCATCCAGAATATGCATGAGATAGTTAGGGAGCATTAACTGGAGGCTTTAAGGAGGTTAATAGCCAGCGAATATCAATACATCAGCTCTTTTTTTCTTTGACGGCTCTGCAGCCTGAATGCCTGTGGATGGATTTCAGACAGTAAGAAGAAACAAACAAACCATTAGTTTGGAATTTATACAGCCCGAATACATATTTTATGAAAAATGTGATTAGAAATGCAGCTACGAGATGGAAGTTAAAGTTTAATCTCTGTATATTGATTGTTCATCTCTTTGATGTGCCGGGCTTCGTTTTTCCTCTCAAAGCCTGGCATCACCTTCCAACATGTTTTCCCTCAGCTGTTTGTCAGCTGTTTGTCAGCTTGGAGGCAGCTCGATGACCAGCTATCACAGTTAAAACATGTTTTCCCATAAGCGCCTGTGGAGAATTCGTAGAAGCTCAGTGGCT
Organism: Remorina albescens; assembly: GCA_034769265.1. NCBI lineage: Eukaryota > Metazoa > Chordata > Actinopteri > Carangiformes > Echeneidae > Remorina > Remorina albescens. The sequence continues at coordinate 24,430,575 of CM068485.1, forward strand.
TCCACTCCTGCTGTCACTGCCACCCAAAAAAACACAAACGCGCCAGAACGTGCAAAAAATAGAGTTCACATGAGAGTACTTTTTTTATGACTAATGATTCCTTTTTTTCCTGAATGAATTATTATTCTAATTAGCATTTTCTTGTTTTTGCACACAAACAAACTGCGTCCTTACATCCCAGAGATCAATTAGTGTAACTGCTCTTATCCTCCTGGAATCAGAGACACGGCTGAGTCCAACGCTGGCAGGCCCGTGACTGCTTCATCCCCGTTTAGATGTGGAACCTTGCTGCTGCTTCACAGAAAGGCCCCCGTGAGGCTTCATATTTATATTCAGAGTTGTATAATTAAAATTTGTTTCAAGAACAAAGAATGCATTAAATAAAAGCAGCCAACAAGAAAGAGAAGATTTTGAAACTTAACAACGAATGTAGAATATAAAATTTAAGTTCGAGCACTTCCAGTCTACACACAGACCAACAGGGCTGATGGGAAGAATCGAAAAATCCAAATAGTATGACCTTTTTAAATAAAGTTATGCAGATCATAGAGAACAAAATACAAATACAAATGAGTAACCAGCAATGTGATCAGAGGTGAGAGATGTTATGTATCAATGTCGACCCGCAAAACCTTCTGTTCATCCCACTTGTTCCATTCTATTAATTTAGACAAAGCTCTGCAGCATTTTCTCATGTTTTACAAAATCCCACCACGAGAAACTTTAAACTGATACTATGACTTCAGCAATACATCAGACATAATGAACACAAGATGCAGGAAAATATATTCCCCCCCTTAAATTCTCAAAATTCTTGCATCGTTTGCTTAAAAAAAAAAAAAAACATGAGGCAATGTGCGAGACAGATTTCTGGTAGCTTTGCTGGATTTTCTGTTTTGACTGCACAGGTAAAGGTAAATCCTCGATCAAATTTCGATGAAGCAGAATCCCATCGTTGTTATTTCACGGCAATCGATGCATAAAATTAGGAGAAAGTAAATGTTTCTATTTGCTAACACAGTTCAGCGGCGTAATGAAAGTAATCTGATAAAGATTCAGCTAAAATGTGTTTGTCTATTAAAAGATAAAGCTTGAAGTGAAACCAGCAGTTTGGTACAAGTTATTCATTGAATCCTGAATTTTGTTTCTGAAAGGCCTCCGTTTGTACGGGGCAGGTAGGAACCCCTCCTCCGTCACCACCCATCACCCATGACTGTGTCGTATGTATGCCGATGACACGACGGTGGTGGGTCTGATCCAGAATGGGTGGAAAGTGGAGCAGCAGGTAACAACCTTCTCCTGAACGTCTACAAGACAAAAGAGCTCATCGTCGACGTCAGGAGGAAGCAGCCCAGACACACTCCGCTGCACATCAACTACTCAGCAGTGGAGGTGGAGGAGAGCACATAACAAACTCATTAACCTGGTCAAAAACACACGTAATCTCTGGGCAACGAAGCACTCTAACTTCCCCCATCCCATCCTCAGCGCCTTTCACTGGAGCTGTACGGACCAGCTGCATCTCTGTGTGGCGCGGCAGCTGCAAAGCTGCGGACTGGAAATGTTTCCAGAGAGTTGTGAGAACAGCCTTCTCACCCCTCCGTCCAGCACATCGGACGGAGGGCTAAAAACACCATCGGAGACTCCACACGTTTCCACCACGGACTGTTCTCTGGCAGGAGGTTTTGCAGTGTGAAGAGCAGAACAGCCAGATTCTGGTTGTTGACTGCTGAACTCTCACTAACAGTAATCCAAAAGCCACACAGGCAAATGAAATGACACAAAGCTGCAGCTAGAACACTCTGCTGACTCTGAAATATTTATTAAGAACTTTTTAATCAAAAGCACACAAAGCACTTTATACTTGGAGATTTATGAACGAAATTTAATTTCAGTGCAGTGTATTTTATATGTGTCCTTGAAATGACAATAGAATTATGCATCTATCTATCTGAATGCTTTATTAGCACACTACCCCGCTTTCTAGGTCACAGCATCATCAGGGGAAATACACAAGTAGAAAACATCACACACGTCTGCAGTTGAAATGATACGACCACTGAAATGTGTCCAGAATCTTTAGTTGCCTCCTAATATGCAACAATCTGATGAACTTTGAATCAAACTCAGACTTTACAGACAGAAACTACAGTTAGTGACCTTTTTTTTTTTTTTTTTAAATAGAAGGAAAGTCATTTCTAAACCTCACTATCACACCTCAGTTTTTGAAGCAAAAGCAATGATGATATTTCTGGAGGTGATACAAGGAAAAAAAACAAAAGAAAAACAAAGCTCTGAGGTGTCACAATGAAAAGTCTCTGAAAGGTGGTTAACCCTGACACTGACTGGCCAAACAAACAAACAAACAACAAAAAAAAAGCAAAGTAGCAACAAACAATTTCGGATTTGAAATGGCAGCAAAATTTAATTTTAACAAAGAGAAATCATATATAAGGCAGAACAGAAGACTGTGGTCAAAAATCTAGGCTACCTGGCAGAAGAGCTGGCCGTCTATTAGAGCATATTTTGTCGACTTCCCCTGCACGTTAAGTGTCACAGTATTAACAGCTACTTGTAGAATTCACCAAGGACAAAGGATTTGACAGACAGATGGGTGACTTTTGCGGTGTCGTTAAATTTTATCTGTGATGGAACGGCATTTACGACTTCTGTTGGTTTATAGGTGGATCGTTGGGTGGACTGTGAAAGCTGTGGCCAAAAGTGGAGGGATATGCTTTTCTGTTTTGCCTAAAAAATGTTTCCATTTCAAGGAAACAGCGAGTGTGTGCTGGCACTTTACTCGCTCACACACAAATATGTAAAAAGGTTTACACACAAAGATGTAGTTCAATAACACGACAGAAGCCGGTTGCTCATTTATTTCCAATAACGACAGCCAAGGCATTTTGGAAACAGACAAGTCCTTCTCCTCGATGTGTAAAATAGCAGTTTCCTTATTGATGCACACATGACAATTTCAGATGCACCTTGCAAAGATAACACACTCCTTATTAGTGACTCTAAACGTAAGACGATGGGCCTTTTGACAAACAGCAGAGGAAAAGTGTTACAGCCCATCAGTGACTGACCAACGCAGCTGAACGTTTCATGAAAAACTAAAATAGAAATGGCCACAGTCGGATAAATAGACTTTCAATGAACGTGAAAAGGGGCTAAACTGATTGTGGACCATTCAAACAAACTCCTGTAGGCAGAAATACGCCATTCAAGAGCAAGCTCCCCTGTTGTATGGAAACTACAACCTGCAAGAAATGGCAACCAGAGAAGAAACCAATCTGCAGGATTTCTAAAGGAGAATTGCTCCAAAAAGAGCATCAGCACAGAGTTGTTAAAAGCTGGCAAACATGTCTACAATATTAAACTTAAATCCGTAAGGACAGAACGTTAAATGTCCATTTAAATGTACTTTCACTTTCTTGCAACAGTAAAAAGAACCTGGTCCGAGTTTTAGTAAAACACTCGACTACTCCACCTCCCAGAGGGAAACAAACCTCCCTCTCATGTGAAGAGCGAATTCGGGTAACATGAAACAGGCTCCACCGAAAACCTTCAAATTATAGTAAAATAAAACTCCCCATAAACTAAACAGAGCCGTCTTTATGCAGTCTGCTCTGAAGGCAGAACATTCTACAGCGTTACCAAGTCCTGCAGATTTAATACGTTGCTGCTGATAAAATATTCATCTGTATATTATGGTGAGCGGCCACTCGAGCAACCAGGAGAAGTGATTTGCCCCGCTTGCTCCCCCCCGCCCCCCTTCACCCAGGTAATCAGACCGAATTGAAAATATCCAGCTACCAATTTCAGCACGAGTTTCAATATCCCTGCCTGCCAGTAGGATGTCACATTTCCAGTCGATTCCTGCCTGTTGTAAAAAGCGGGCACATTATAAGTGGTTTATGAGTGAGATCAGAATTTCAGGGTCCAATATCATTTAGAGTTAGTAAGTAATTGGGGCAATACACAGCTTGCAACCCCCCTCTTCATTCTGGTCTGAGTGAGGAACCAGTTGGGTGGCAGGAATGGCATCAGATAATGGAGTCGTACATGTGTTCCCATCAACAATGGCCATTTCTTTCCGATTCTATCTGGGTAAGATTGAACACCGTCTCGGGGGATTACAGCAGGCCTGCTCTGCTCATTCTCCGTATATTCTTAATATTTCCTCTCAGTTGCTAATGGAAACAGGCTACAGAGCAACAGCAGGGGGGCTGCAGAGGTGGGTCAGTTGCGGATGTGTCACTGGCTTAATGAGTTTCATTACTAGTTTTGGAGGACCGATTCACTAAAAATTGCAAGACCATTTTCTTACTTCTGTGATGTTGCTCGTTTATTTTCTTTCTTCTGCAAGGTAAATGAAGCGCAATCAAAATTTCTTCAATTTAGATTTCCTTTCTGGGCTTTTGACCGTACATGTAAGAGATTTACCCCTCCACATTGGAAGGAGATGATGTTCGTGGGGAAATGTGGGCAGAAGCATTGAAGGGTCCCTGAACAGATCTTGTTTACAGCTGGTAAAGCTAAAGACGGCAAAACATACAAACAACTCACTCGGTGGAACATTTACTCGACTAGTTTTAGATTTGGGTTAGTACACACATATAAGTTAATACATATTTTGTGTTGGATTCAAAATGACCTAAGTATGGATGCTGCAGGTTCAGTTTTTTGGATACCAGCAGAACTCTGAGAGGAAGAAGCTGTGTCACGCTTCAGCAACAGATGACAGCCGTTAGCGTTTTGCAGAACCTGCAACCTGCAAAGCCTCGGAGAGGAAACGTGGCTTTTGTACTATTTGAGTCACCTCACACTCATTTTATTATCACTGTCTGCATCAGCAATTGGTCATCGCTCCTCATGAATGGAGCTGCACAACTGTAGTTTGCGGTGGTTAAGGACAATTGTGTAACCACCTGGGATTGAGAGGAGGGGAACATTTCCAGGCGTCATGCCATGACTGGTGAGTTCCCCACCGCGAGGGATTACTGAAATAAAGGGATGAGGACGCCGCTGTGATGTGCTGGCTATTACTTCCCGTCAGTCCCCTTTTCGCAAGCTGCATCCAGTCATAATTAAGGTGACGACTGACTCACCAAAGCCCAGCTGACAATGCTTCAGTGCGACTTTGCTGTGGGGGGGGGGCAGAGGCACAGAAGAGAAGTGAGGCAGAAGTTGTAGGTGTAGACTTTCAAAAAGATGCTAGAAAGAATGAGGGACAAAATATGTTTTAGCGAGAAAGCACATAATGTCCCCAGATTATCCGCGGCTATTATTCACCCCTCTCCACCACAGAAAGGCAATTTGATAAGGCAGAAAGGTGCGAGAAACCGCTTCAGATGTAACCGCTGCATCTCCAGGGGAATTTCCATTCCTTATTCCACCACCAGCTGGTTAATCTTCTTCCTCTTCAGGACCTAATAGAGTTCAGACTTATTAAAAGCAGATACAGGAGAAGCAGAATGGGTCACAGCGTCGCGGTGAACATGCAGTACCCTCTGCAGAGTGGGCAGTGTGAAGCCAAAACCAATGCCAGAACACAAAAACACATCATGGAGAAACCAGAGGAAGGAAGAAGATACAAAATGTTAAACATGCACTCCGAGAAGCATCTTTAACAAATCCAAACACCACAATAAAACTGTAAACGCACTATAATTACAGCCAACAACTGAGTGGATCAGAGCTCCACCTGATCCCTGCAGGTTTAGCAGAGCGACCGTCTCTCCTTCTGTTTACTCTCTCCATCTGTTTGTTCTCTCTTTGCTTTTTGCTGAAGAGGACAAACATATTGAAAGTCTATTTTCCACAAGGCACCTCTCTTGTTTTGACATCTGCCATTATGAGACAGCTTTCCCTCCGTTCACACCGAAAGACAAAACGGTCAGCAGGTACTCTTTCCTGTTGCCGAGTGTTATGTGATACGGGAGATTTGTCGGATCGCCTTCAAAGAAGCAGCAGAGGCGCCAGGATTAACTCCTACACGGCAACGGTTTGATTTTAAGGTGGTAATCATTAAAGGAACAGAGCTTTTCCTTAATGCTGAAGAGAACAAATGTCCATTAAAAAAAAAAAAAAGAGAGAGAGTTTGGTCTGCATTTATTTTGTGATGTTGGTTGTTGTGTGAAAACAAGCAGCAGGGAAAGCAGAACCTGAAAACCTCCCACTTTATAAAACCTCTGAGGAGCTAATGAGTGACGAGGTGCAGCTTGGAAAGCAGGTGAACAACATCAGGTCATTAACTAATGAGGAGACACACGAAGGGAGCGATCACACGCTGACCTGAAGTCTTATTTCCTGTCAGATGAACACATTATCGCTCTCAAACTTTCCCCACTGAGCACTATTATTCATTATTATGAGAATATATAAATATGTAAATGTGTGTGCCATTTATATGTCTGAATCACGTGCAGGCTGTGAAGATGTATTTCCTCCTGGGACAATACAGACTAATTAAAGTTCCACATTTTAATATGGTATGATATGTTGCTCCCATGGCTGACACACCAAACACGGTTTGAATTAAACGCTCCTTTTCTCCCTGCTGGAGCTGCTTTTTGTATAAATTTATCTAAACCGATCTACTTCACCCTTACTAGTGGTAAAGAGTTTCTTTTGCTCTGTAAGGTTACATGTGGAGGATTTTTAACTGTCCTGGCATCATGTGATGTGTTTGGTGCTTCTTTCCATGTTCAGTGAAAGTAACCTTGTTTTATTTGTTCGTCCTCAGATATTAAAGACAAACAAGAGATAAAGGGGACTGGGGATGCTTGCCGCGGTGGACGGGGTCAACAAATCAAATTTCTTCACAACTTGTGTTGAAAGTTATGGAAGTACACTTTTTTTTTTAACTTCTCTCAATCTGTTGTGACCTTTTGGTTGAATTGTTGTTTTGATGACTGATAATGATTACCACGTGTCAGGGGGAAGCGTGTCTAGCTTGCACGATGCTCTCCTCAGAGCTGTTAGGGTGGGGATGCCTGAAATATGTTGCTGTAACTGTCCCAAAGCTCGGCTGCCATATCAAAACAGACCGCACAACGACGTGTTCTCGTGCATGACAGGCAACATGTGCAGCAGACTTTGTCCTGCAGCACAACAGATGAAACAATGAGAACTCCTTCTAACGCAGAAGAGAGTACAAACAACATATTTACCTTTTCTTTTTATCACAAGCAAATAAGTGAGCTCTGCCTAAAACCGAGATGTTTCTTTCCTTTGCAAACAATTTGCAAACTCATTGTTTGCTTTTTTCTTTGCGGCCCTCATTTCTACATAAAGACGTAAATATACATTACACTCTACACTCTGAACCCTTTTCCTTTCTTCCCCACTCACAGTGCAGCAGCCACTGCAGCTTGTTGTTTCTTGAATGTAAATCAGAAACCGTGCCTCTCACAAAACCGGCTCGTTGACAACTTAGTGCCGTGCGCTTTTTTCTCACCAGGAAAGAAATAATAGAACACCCAATACTGGCTGCAGGCTTCTTCTTAAAAGATAATATGAGATAAGATGAGACTTTATTGAAGCCACTTGGGGAAATTTGCTCGTCACCACAGCTCTGTTCGGACAGAATAGAAACAGATTAAAATGAAATATAATTACAAATCAAAGAGAGAACAGAGATACTATATACAGAAAAATATGCAAGTGTGAGACAATTTTAGACCAACAAACAAAGAGAGGTGTAAAAGATAAATCATGAAATCGAATTCCATGTAGACGCGACCTGAAGTCATAGATTACCAAAGGATACATGGTTTTTTTGAGGGTGGACAGGTCTAACCTTTAGTCCTCAGCCAGAGGGTTTCCTGATGAGGACATGTGCTGCATGATAATCTGTTCTCGTTTGGACTTTGCAGCACTGTCTGATGCTCCACATGTGCCTCCTTTGGTCGCTGACTGCCACTGTGTGGTCGTAAATATTTAACACAGCTGTGCTGCAGCTACAGAGGTGTACAGTGATATTTTACACTGTAGGAGTAGGCTGGAGTTAAATTTGGAAGATTTGATGTGAAAAGAATAGATTGCTTTCTGCCACTAATCTCGTCTCACGGGCAAAAAATTTAATCTGCCTTTGCAAAAACAATTCTCTGCTCCCGACGCCCCGGCCCGCATCATCCATCATCATTAAAGAAGAAGAGAGCAATGAAACCCTTTAATGTCGTTTGATAAAAAGCATCTACTGCCTTGAATTTCTGGACTCACTTTGTTGTTTAATGGTGGCTCTTCTTCTTTTCTCCTGTTAAAGTCACGCTGCTCCACGAAGGTCTGGTTGACACAGCGTTAGCGTCTGACATTTTATAGTGGAGCTACTTCTTGTGATGTCAGGATTGGCATCAATCTGGATCTGTCACTTAATGCAATCAGAAGGCAAGCAGGAAGGATTTGGCCCACATTTACTTCTTTACCAACGAAGGCCAGCATGCAATGGAGTCACAACACAAAGAGTGAAAGATTCCAGTTTGTTAAAAAAGTTGATTTGCGTATTGACAAGTAACAAGTCAACATTGGCTGTCAGTTGTTGAGAGAAAAAACGTGCAGTGAATTCAAATGAGGATGTTTAATGGTACATGTCTTGTGTGGGTGTGACGGGCAGCACACTTCGATGGTAGCTCAGTCCGTAGACGGGGCTCATCCCAGCGTGACGGAAGCGTTCCACCTTGCCAAACTGGCGCAGATGGAAGAGGAGGGTGAGCTTTCGGGTCATGGCCCTCAGCGCCAGAAAGGAGGCCAGGATCTGACCGAGGAGGAAGATGAGGTAGAGCGAGTGGACGGCTCTCTCCAGAGGCAGAATGATAATTCCTTCATCAGTCAAGAAAAACAGCAGCACAGGCAGCTGGAACATGAAGGACAGGAGCCAGAAGGCCGCCAGCTCCGGCACCTGGCGACAGGGAGAGACTTTGAGTCAGTGCGATGCAAACGGAGAATATTTGAGGCCGCCGTGTGACGTGGGAAATGTACCACCTTTTCTTCAAGGTTCCCGATGTAGCCCAGATAAAGTCGGACCACTTCGATGACCGTGAGGAGGATCATCCCTGTTATGAGCAGAGCCTGGTAGTACCCGGGCAGATAATAGAACTGCAAATAAAAAACAGATGTGATATCACTGTGTTCATTTTCAAATAAGAAAGCTACACAATACATTTTGTCATTTACAAACACTGATAAAACATATCTATAAAACCTGTTTTGATGTGCGTCTGTTTTTCATAAAAAGCTCAGTTGGACTTTTAGGTTGGATTTTTTTGTGACCATTAGATGGCACTAAAGTCAAAGGTTTTGACTCACACTGACTTCAAGCAAATATACTTTATTTTTCCCCCAGTGAGCTGATTTAACTGAACTGCTCTGACTCAGTTTGTGTAAATACTTTCTGAGCACATGACCCACCTTAACTTCCAGCATGAACACAGCTGAGAACCACCAGCAAGGAAAATAAAACACGTTGAAGTACAGCAGCATCTGCAGGGGAAGGTGGGACACGAGCTCGTTGGCCTCTGCAAGACAAACGCAACAAACAAATTACTTCCACAGAATGGCCTCACAAACCTTTCCTGTCATGAAATATAACACAATCTGAATTTTTCATTTCAGGTATTTGTGTAGTCTCTCCATTGCAGATAACTTAAAGGTTTGCAGCAAATGTCCGTGAAGGTTCTCAGTCATCAAAGTCTTCTTAGTCTCGGAGTGTTTAATGGAAAGCAACTGGACTTCTTATCTTGTTTGAAGACGTTTCGTCTCTTATCCAAAAGGCTTCTTCAGAACCGAAGAACTGAAGAAGCTTTTTGGATAAGAGACGAAACGTCTTCAAACAAGATCAGAAGTCCAGTTCCTTCCCACTAAGAACTCCAAGAGTTTGCAGCACTCATCTCTGATGTAACTTCATCACAATGCAGGCAAAAGGATCGATCACAGGTTTCACTGGCACCAGGCAGCGTTAGTGAAGCTGCTGATGAGTTCAGGGAGTCAGGCAGAGCGAGACTTTGCCATGTGACTTTTAAAGCAGCAACAAGTGAGGTGAGAGTAGTTGCAGGAAGATTGTTCAGTAAAGATGCAAACAGAAGGTCCATTAAATGGACAATTGTGCGACCGCGACCACTCCGAACGCTCCTCGCTAATGGTTTACCATTTTTATACATCAGAATTTGTTATAGTTACACATAATGACTTGTGTTACCCTGATAATATATCATTATTGTGCTGGACTATAGCTACACACAGTTAACTAACCAAACGTGTCCTCCTGCTCCCTGGTGAAGTCGCTGTCAGCTGTCCTGTTGTTGGTGAACACCGAGCCCCCCATGTAGGCCAGACCCATGTGCAGGTTCTCGGGAACGGGAGAATAAAACACAGGCATTGTGGGCAGAGCTACTGACCATAACTGTGCCAAACTAACGGTCCAAAAATGTTTGTGTCTTGGCGTCCGCTGCCCTAATCCCCGTTGTTTTAAGTCTCACAAATGCACAGTGGCAGGCACACAGAGACACAAATGGACACACACACAGATGCATGTTGGCAGACACAACCGCTAATCAGATTATTGTGAAGGAGGCGGGCTGAGGATTAGACTCAAACTGCGGCTCGGCACTTTGTTAGTCAATTAGTGGCCATTTATGATGCTCGTTTAATTTGTTTATCTAATTTAACAGTCATTGAGAATCGCAGGAGACAAAATGTGGATCAAAATGAATACCAGAACAATGCATCTTCATTTAAGAAAATCATTTCTGATTTTACACAGGCGCATTATTTCCCCACCCACTCACTTCAAATGTCAGTTTGTCTGCACGATTATACTCCACTCTTTCTTCTATCTACACTTCTTCAGCTCCAGGTGATTATAGCGACACAAAGATTCAAAGATATGCTTTTTTTTAATCCAAATTCAGCATATTAACGGGATGACACAGCACTGAGTCACACCCTGCTTGCAGCACCCAGGCAGCAGGTCATCAGAGTGGTGCCTGGCCTTGCAGGTTTTTTCCGGCCTTGAGGCGCCACACGTCATTAATGCAGCCGGGGGTGCAGCGGCAGAGCTCGGCCACCAGGTGTCATCACAGCTCGTCCCTCGGGGCGCGCAGGGGGAAATGCTGGAACTCCTCTGGCACTTCTTCCCCTTTCTGGGACCTCTTGTAGAAACCCAGTGAGTCTAACAGGCTGCTGATCTCTTCGGCCTTCATTTTCTTCACGGGAACAGTCTGACGTGTCGGGAGGCGCGTGCGCGCGCACACACACACACACACACACACACACACACACACACACACACACACACACATACACACATACACACACACACACACAGTATAAACACACATGCATTTGGACATATGGTTAAACGCTTCAAAGCTGTTATGCAGCGTAAAGTAGAGAAGTGTGTGTCTGCAGACAGATAACATACTCTGGTTCACATTTGGCACATTGTGATATATTAATTTGATCCTCCCTAATTTGGATTTTTGTGAAACCTTGTTTACTCATTGCTGGCATGAACGGTCCTCCTGCACATTTGTTTTCATTTATTATATTCAATAACCTAGCCCCTCGAAAAATTCTTTATCTAAAATCAAATTACAACTTTTAAAAAGCACCCACATTATGAAACAATAAATGAAAACAACATTAGACCCTGAAGGAGAGCAAAAAAAACAAAACAAAACTCCCACATAAATTTTTGAAGGGAAAATAAAAGGTTAAAAATAAAAAAAAAACAACAAAAACTAAACTTAGAGAAGAAACAAAGTACGGGAACAGTTGACGTTTGTGCATTTACAGGAAGATAGAAAAATTCATTAGTGTTGGTTTGAGAACAGCCGTTTATTGTCCCTCCACTGACGGGAAAAAAAAAAGGCTCTGGGAAACACAGAGCTGTAATTTCAGAGCATAAAATGTTCAAATTCAAACCGAGTATCCTGTTTTTCTGTATAAAATATCACTCAGCTGTCAGAAACCATCATTTACACACTTTCTTACCCTCCATCTTTCTTGCCAGTTTCATTTTTTATTTATTTTTCTGGTAACCCTGTCTCGCTCTTTCAAGCACTCTGTCTGTGTAACGCGCTGCTATCTGACAGAGGATCTGCTATCAGATACAACAGTCTTAAAACTTCCCCACATGAATCTGCCCTGACATGCTTGTACTCCCGAGATAAGCCCCATCATGAGGCCGACGATGCCTGACCTCAGCATCTCACCTTTACAACCTCGTCCTTTTCGTTATAGAGTATCAGCCGTGGGTTTTTCTCCTCCGATGAATCATATTCCAAGTTGTGGCTACGCGGAGGGAAAGAATGGATCAAGGGGGAAACAACAGGTAGAGGCGGCGCGTCCATCTGCCTGGCTATTTTTAGACTCACTCAACATCACACAACTCAAAGCCCGCAGAGCTGGCACTGCACTTGCCAATTTGCTAGGAACATTGTTTTTGTCTATAAAAGAGGTCATGAGAAAATCAGTGGCGGGTTTTTGTTTTTGTTTTTTTTTGGGAAAGGTCACGTCTCACCAAAAACCCAGAGGAACATGGAACGAACACAAGGATACTACAGAGCCCACCGCTCCATGAGGAAATGATGAAGCTCGGGCATTTTCTTTATGCCTCATCCAACCACACTGGGGGCCTGCGGGGACAACAACACAGAGTTGTTAAAACAGCACTACAAAAAGCTTTGTGCACGCTTTGTTCCGTGTGTGAGTCATCGAAATTGCCAAGAATAGGTTTCATATCTCTGCAGAGTACACGCTGACATGACAGCACGTGGCTCGGCCCTCATCTTACCCATTTCCCAATCGGTTGGCTGCATGCATCTACGCTTTCCTGCTGTTGTAGTTTGTACATTTTTTTTTTTTTTTGCAAAAGTGTCATAAACTCCCAAACATTTTATAGGCATGGCAAGAAATCCTGATTAAAATGTACAGTTAGTTAGGGTCGGTACTCACCACGAGTTTTCCTCTGGCTATGACCAGGTTTTCTTCATCCGCCGTGCTGTTGGTCGTCTCTGACGCTCTGACAGCAACAGTGAGAGTCAGCACCAAGAAAGTCCACATTTTATGACTAATTAGTACGTCTGAGTGCTTTTTGTCAAAGTTAAAGCCAACAGTATGTGACCCTGTGGTCCACTGGGACAGTTTCTCAGGATGGACAAGACCATGAGACATTCACAGAGGGGAGCAGCGTCCACCTGGTTCAGACTTTTCCAAAAGTTTCTTCTATTAAATCACTTTTTAATCTCGATTGTTGCTGAGCAAATATTCCACTGCGGCAGGCATACGGCTCATTCTGTCTCTGTTGTCTTTGCTGTTACACTGTTTTCCGTTTTTTAATCCAGGGGCCCCCGACTTTATGGTATATAGTTTCTTCCAACATCAGATGTCATTGAGGGTCCACAGAAACCACTGAACATCTGTGCTCTTATCACTTTTTCTCATGCACTAAACTTGCAGGTGGTTGATGGCCACTCAGAGCCAGACGCACTCTCATAGCTGCTGATGGCCAAAACTCAGCTGATACTGAATTGATTAGCAAACCTGCTGGACTAGTTGTGTGTAAAAACAGTATTTAAAACCATTTTAAACTTCGGGGATAGTTTCTAATGCTTCGGCTAACTAAGGGCAACATTTTCTGTCAGCATCAACGTGTCACAGGGACAAATCAACTTCTCACAACACGTCACATTCGAAGCTTAGCATAAGTTAAGACAGGAAGACAAAATCCACAGCTTGTGAAGTTTCTCGCCATCCTTAAACTTCAGCAGCTCATTCCCATCCAGTCCAATCACAAGTGGACACAGAAGCCTCGAGCCAATCACTTGTGAGCTTGGTAATTTACCCCGCCAGCCATTCAGCTACCTCCAATCTAACGATCCAATCAGAAATTTCACGCTTCTTCGCACACATTTTATACAAACTGTAACAGGTGGACGAGCCAATCAGAGTGGAGCCTTTGAGTCTCTGCATGATGACGCAAATTTCAACTAAGCACTATGAAGAACCAAACCGTGTAAGGTTTGGATGGTAGGTCTTAGTAGGCCGGGGTTCGGGACATGGCTAAAAGCGGCGACTGCTTCGTTGTGACATCAAAAGTTTCTGAAGTCCCAACAGCTATTTTCTGAATGCAGGCTGTGAGGCATTTCTCTGCGGACTGACCTGATTTATATTCAGCAAAGACTCTCACTTTAAGTTTTCACCACTGTCTTCTTTATATTCTGCAGCGGTCGCACAGACCAGTCAGCAGTCACACTACCTGGCAAGCCTCCAGCGTATTTTGTTCTCACTTTATTGGTTTTCATGCTTTGTTTATTTATCACACTGCTGTAGTTGCATGAGAGACAACGTTTAATTTCATTGTGTCGCTGTATATGAAATCAGACCTTGTGACAGCGCAGCACATTTGCACCGTGTTAACACCCTGCAAGAGAGAGACAGAGAGAGAGACAAACATCTCTCCCCTCCAAGTTTACCCAACTCCAATGTGTCATGAAAACCTAAGTACATTAGGTCACCACGAGGGGGCGGTGACGCCCACATGTACACTTCCTGGCAGTTTGGCGGGTAAGATGTACTTCCAAATCCTAGCCACAGACAATTATGTTTCCAACGAAAATAAACCATTCTTGCCTGGAATGCTGCAGCAAAAAACCATCTCCTCATCTCTATCTTTTCCAGACTCTGCAGCTCCGGGTCCAGCGCTCCACCATTTGATATTATGTGTCAAATGGCAGTTAAACAGTCCCCCTGTTTTAACGGGTTTCCTCCCCCTCGACAGCCGTCGTAAATCTGCAGGGCCTGTACGTTTCTGTCGTCGGAGTTCTGAAGTTTGCATCTTTTAGTTGTTGTTGTTTTGAGTGACTCGCATTGCTGGACCACTCTAGATCTGAAAATAAACCAAAAACAACTTTTATAGCTGAGTTAAAGAAAGAAGAGAGTTGATGGGATGAAACCATAATGAGCAGTGGGGGTGGGGCGACTCCTCAGTCTATATGTGTGGATGCATACCATATGTGTTCACAATCAGCATGTTTCAGCTTACATCACATGGTGGCTGCCAAAAAAGGGGAACGTTGTTATTATTATTCTGCTGACAAAGAGGAAAATGCTATCATTTATAACCAGAAGGCTACGGAGCAGACGAGCAGACGGTGAAAACACTACATTTGTACTGAGGAACTTTTTCCATTTGAGTTTCTTTCTTTCTTTTTTTTTTTTTTTTTTAGAAAATTACAACACTTTCAGCTGGCAAATGATCAAACATTGAAACGCCTCACCGTTATCTTACCTCCTTCAGAGACACGGTTATAAAGACACACACACGTGTGCGAACGTGTACACATCCTGTCTCTCCAAAACACCGGATGCTGCCCTTACCAGTCAGCAGGACATTGGTTTGTGTATCTGCTCTCTTCTGATGTGCCCGGTCAAGTCTACTTCTCTGCGCCTTATAATGTGGATATTTGTAGATTTGAATAAAAATATGCGTTTTAGTAGGAGCAGTTGTCTTTATGTGTGTGTTTGCACGTCTGTGTGTGCTTTTCTGTCTGGAGCCTCGGGGCACCTGGGGGTGGGGGAGCCTGTTGCCTCTCTGCCTGCTGTGCTCCTGTCTGCTCATAAAGCAGAGAGGCAGCGCTGAGGGAGGTGAAGGCCATGCAGAGGGCTTCATTCATTAACAGCTAAATGCTAATGAGCGCGCTTCACTGTACGCTGTACTGTGTGTGGACGTGGCCTTGTGTGGGTTCAGCTTCAAGGTGCAAATATTATTTCCTCCAGAAAGAAAAAGCTGCTTCTTGTGCTTTTATTTGGATTTAAATAATTATCCGCGAACACGTATCTAAATTTACTTCAAATTAGTCAGCTAATGATTTAGCAGAATTTATTCCTCATGATGCTATTTTGTCAAAAATAAAACAGCTTCTAGACAAACAGGGGGGAGATGGACTGAGACGGATCTTTGGCATGTGACTCTATTTGGGAGCGTTTTTCTGTGCATGGGGTAAACCAGACCATCACTGAGTTTGATTGAGATTGTGGTGAGCTTGAACCTTCGACCTAAAATGAGCGGCTCCGGTTTTCCCCACATAAGGAGGCCACAGGATGCCGTGCGACGCTGCTGGCTTCGGCAGAGGATCTGTGTTGCACAGGCACAGATGATGGCGCTGCCTTGTTTACGGTGGCTCTGTTGTGTTAGTGGTGGAGGTGATAGGGGACTGCTGAGACTACAGCCGACTGAGGCAGAATTTGCTGTACAATCCATTTGTCGGTGTAGTTTATATGTAACTCTTTCTGGAGGTGGATAAATTTGTTGACGTTCGTGGAGGTCATCAGTTACTTTACAGATTCGGAGCCAGATAACTATTAAAAATCAGCTTTGATTAAAATAAGCGGCGTTTCAACCAGCTGACTCAGATACTTTCATCACGATTTGCAGATAATCTAGCAAAGGGGCCAGAGGTCAAACTCAAACCAGGGCCCTTGTGGTCTGGACTAAACTTTAATGGCGGCTCAGGACTCTTTTTAAAACTCTTAAAACCAAAGTAAAAGTTTGACTGCAGATCTCTGGTATATTACGCAACTCCTGCTAAATTTGAGAAGTCGATGACAAGATCATCATGAGACTGAGAGTCAGTTACATAAATGTGGAGTAAAAGTCCTGCCAATTTGACTTGGTTCGCTTTATTTCATCTACTTATGTTAGTCACCCAGCGCCTGTGCTAAGATAACTGGCTGTTGGCTGAAACTGGTAGCAATCTTCTAACCTTCAGCACAAGAGCTATTCCTTTAAGCATTTAAACGTTTCTTCCAGCTCTTCATGCCTTAGTGAGTTTCACACCATGGCATCAGTTTGTACTTACTCACTATCGCAGTAATCCAACCTGAAATGGTGATAAACTACATTCTGCAAGGGATTGATATAAGAAAAAAGAGACTATAGTGGGACAGCTTGAGCTGAACTTGTCGGATCTCAGACCACATGAATTTTTTCTGCTCCTCTCTGACTCTCCCTGTTAGGTTCGGGGACACGTGAGCATTCTCTTCATGAAAGATTAGTTTTGATGCAATTTGCATCCGCAGGGTTGAAGGGACAAAGCTTTTACAGTGTTGTTGCTAAACGCCATCTGGCTCATTAGAAAGGATAATGAAAAGCTGGCTGCATTAGCGATGATAGCGACCACCTGAAAAAAGATCAAAACAAGCAACAAAACATTCATCTGCTGCAGGTCAAACTCTAAATTCTCTGTGCCTGATTTTTGATGGCTTTCATTTCAAAGTCACATATTTTAACTTTTAGCAACCCTTCAGGCTAACAGTCTGAGCGTCGGGCTTGTGGAGGTCAAACACCCAACTGAAGGCGCCGTGATCCGATCACTGATTCTTCACGCCCTTTGGGATGCTGTGGTGTAGCTGACCCTGACCTCTGTCCTCTCTTGAGGGGGCAAATCAAAAGAGAATTTCCCCACAGAGGTCAAATAAGTATCATATGTCTGAAGCAACAACAAACAACACACTTGTCTCTTGCAGTCTCTCTCTCACACACACACGCACACACACACAGACCACAATTTTACAATTTTGCCATGAGGGTGCACATTTGGTGCGATATCTAGGTCAAGCAGGAATAATTTCAGAGCCAAAGATTTCAGTGTTTACATATTTAAATGGAAAGCAGGACAAGGTGATGGATGGGCCAGGTAGTGACATCATGGTGGGGTTTGGCATGGAGGTGGGAGAAGGTGGGGGGGTTGGACCGGTATAAGGATTAGGGCTGATGGATGTCCAGTTTCTGGCCACATCAGAGGAGCTGAGATGGGGGGGAGGGGGTGCCGGGGTGGAGTGCAGGCAGGCAGCAACCGCCGCTGCTCCCCTCCCTCTAATCTGCGCCTGGGTAATCAGAAACACATGGCTCCCCATAATGGCTCCAGTGTTGTCCCGTGAAGTAGAACAGGGCTGCGAGGGTCATGTACACACCAGCACACGGCCGCAGTGACGGCAAATATACAGCCAACACTTCACTTCACATGCAGCTGCACTGCACCGCACACACAGTTAACATATCCTGACATCCATACACAAATCAATGCAACTTCTCTGCCCCAAACCGCATTTTATTTTTCTTGGTTGTTATCAAAGTGTTTCTAACCAAATAAGAAGAAGGGTGTGAATAATCCAGACCGAGCCTGAGTCAAAAATATGTGGTGAAGGAAATCTGACTTAGTCTGAAAAACAAGGAAATGTTCCTTCAGGCGAATTCTGCATCAACATGTGTTTCTGTAACTTTGGCAATAAAAAAAAATATTATAACAATAAAAATGTGTAAGTTTACATCTCAAGCTTCAGTATCTGGCTCACAGACACATCTGATTGTGGGGACAGTCGTTGTTCAGCACACGAAAAACATAAACCATCTCCTCATTTTCCTCGGGCAGACACGTTCAGTCTTGTGATCATTTTCCGTCCTAATATTTGGAGTAATGCAGCAGCTCTCTGTTTCTCTGCTGCTCCAGGTTACAGAGAGCGAGAAGCAAAGCAGGAGGAAGGAGGAAGAAGAAGAAGAAAAAAAAAAGACTGGGTCAGCCTGTGGAATTATGTGAAAGCTGAAACCTCAAGCCACATTACGAAGTCTGAAGTCCCACTTTCCTGCACAGATAGCGGATGGATGGGCGTGTGAGGGAATAAAGGACGGAAGAGAGGGATGAAGGAGGGAGAAGGTTAGAAAAAGGAAAAACACAAAAGAAGGAGGGAGTGTTCAAAAGAAAGAAGAGGGGAGGAAAGAGGAAAAAGAGCATCTGACTTATCTGCTTTCTATTAACCATCCAAATCTTCTCCTCTAATACACTCGTTCCATTGATTTATGCTGACAAAGGGGGAAAAATTGAGGGCAATTTGAAGTCCCAGACAACTGTTTGCACACCCGACCATGTGAGAGAAAGGAGGCGGGGTTAGAAAAAAAGAAAAATCCCCATCTGGATAGAGAGAGCGACTGTGGTGTAATTACATTTTTTTGGCTGCTCATATTCGTTTGTATTCCCACATTTACTGGGGGTCAAAATGACAACCGAGCCGGACTGGGGCTCTGCGTTCCGAACCCGCAGCGTAGGTGCAGTAAAGTGGGATGAAGTGAAGTAAACAGCAGTTTGCAGTCGCGTGCGCTGACTGAAGTGCCACACTGATAAGTTTATCCGTATCTTCCCCTCCAGCTCCTCGGGTCTGACCTAGTTTCAGCGCTTTGCCAGCTTGTCTGAGCGTCTATTTGGGAGGTCGGCTTGTTGTGCTGCTGCGCTTAATTTGCGCATTAAGAGTGGCCCGTTTTAGTCCCAGTGCCTTTGCGAGGGAATTTTTGGGTCTCTCATAATGACAGTCTTAAATCGCGGAGTGCGTAGATGTCACTGGAAATCTATAAACACACATTTGATGCTGGCACCCCCCCTCCCCCCCTTTCTTCTGGTTTGCGCACTGACCTCAGTTCTTGGTGGTTTTGGCTCAAGAAAAGCACCAGCTCCATTTCCAGTAAATCTCATTTCATAGTTACTGCATTTCCACAGGGCTGAGAAACAACATTTAACGTGTAAGGAGGACTGCAATTAGACGGTGTTTCTCGCAGACAGCGCGTCGACAGGGATAACAGATGAAAACAGCTTTGTCAAAATCTCCTCCGGCCGCGTCTGATGCAATGAATCGGCCTGGGAAATGACTGCATTTTAGGAAATCGTGCTGCAAGAGACACAGATCTGTGTCAGGCGGCTGTTTGAACACCAGAGCAAAAGAAAGAAAACCTCATTCACTGTCACTTTGAGGTGTTTCATTGTCTCACAGTGCATTTCATCAACAGTCATGAAAAAGTTACAGAAAGGTCTTTTTTTTTTTTTTAACCACGAGTTTAACGTTAAAGCACGTCGTCCTGAAAACACGCCGATAGAAGCTGATTTGCACTGAATGCCTCTTTCATCAGAACAACTCATATGGAGGGAAGTTTAATCCGTTATCCTGAACTCAACATTGGCATTGAAAAGCTGCTCTCGCCTCAGCTCGTGGTAGAATTAATATTTTGTACCCCTTTTAAGTGAAACCTGACTCCACTTTCTTTCTGCTTTGCATTGCAGAAAATATTTGTCTTTTTCCCCCACTCATAAATTTCTTTCTTCCTCTCCTTGCAGGGACTGAAATGGCTACCAGATGTGGTTCCAATCTGTTCCCGTTGCCGTGGAAACACATGGACTGGAATAGATTTTCTGAGTCCAGGGCTTTTGGCTGACTCATAGGGCCCAAGTTTTAAAGCCTTGCTGTTTCTATGGATTTGGCAGACCAACCGGGTCCCAGCTCCAAGTCATGTTTAGACTGGCAGCCGACATGTCACTGAACCTCCTTCCCACACTCCTAACCCTGACTGTTTGACCACACTTCATACGCTATCCTGATAGTCACCCCTTTGTGCTTTTCTGGTGCTGCAACGCCAGATAGAATTTATATTTCACACGTCAGCCTTCGACGGCCGAGTCAATAAAATGGGCAAAACATTATTCTACGCTAACTGCGGAGGGGGATGTGAAAAAGGCCAAGTCCCATAATCATGCACAATCATCTTCCAAATCCAATTCACATCCATTCTAGAGCAGCAGAAATCCAGAGCAAGTCGCACAAATGCTCAATAAACACAGTTCACGTCCAAATGCTACGCCGCGGTGACACGTAAGACGCATTTCTGAGCTCTGACTTTCCCACAAGATGTCAAGGATGAAAAGCCAGGGAACATGTGTCGGTATGCTCGGCTGAGAATCTGCTCCATCTGCGAGCAGAGGACGGGCAGACGGAGGCACTTGTGTCAACATTCCTCTCCATCCTGCCAATGAATCACACTTCAAGCCGTTGTCATGGGGAAAAAAAAAAGGGGGGGGGACAATTGGAGGAGGGACGGTTTGGTTGCCGGTCAGATTAAAAGGAAGACCGAGCTGGGCCTAAACCAGATCAAGTCGTGACCAGCGAGTCTTAAGCCAGTATGAGTGAGAGGGAATAACATATTAGTTTTGTGTTTTAGCCCCCCCCCCCCAAAAGTCAGATCAAAATCTTTTAGGCTACATCAAAATAGGTTTTGAGTCTGTGAAGTGGAATCCAAACCAGACTGAAGGCCCACCTCAACAGTTTATCAAACACGTATGCATTCATTACAAACATGTACGTAGTAAGTACAACACCGTGGCGAAAGAGAAGAATCCCAAATGATGCCGCTTCGTCTCCTGTTTCCAACCCGTCACATGACCTGCCCGTCTGTCCGTCCGTCCTCCCTCTTTGCCTTGTGGCCCAGTCCGGGTTACATCCGTCTTCTCCCCGGCAAAAAGAGGACGCATATGCAGCGCGTGATTAGCTCCTTAGCACAAAGTTTCCAATGTTTCTCCCCTATGAAAGGAGCTCTTGTCCCCCCCCCCAAATCAACAGTCCCCTGGTTCCCATGGGCTCTTTGAAGAGCTGCTGCGACTGAAGCACTCTGTAGGACTCCCAGTAGCTCCGAGTCACAGGAAAAGGGTCAAATATCAATCAACACTTGAATGAATTTAGCTGCAGCTTTATACAGTATGGTGTCTTACTCAACATTTCCCCTTTCACCTTATTGTTTTTCCAGTTGATGGCACACTGCAGTCAGGCCAGCAAGAGGTCACGACCAGCACAGATCAGATGGCATCTCTGTGAACTAGTCGACTGATTTTTACATTATAATTTGACTACAGCTACTTGTATTGCTTTTCTTTCTTTTTATTTATTCCAAAGAAGTAAATGAGGAAACACGGATTTAATGACCATACAAAAGTTGCGACAAATAAACCACAGAAGACAAAATATACCTTACGCTTACGATTGATAACGTCTTTGCAGCTTTTCAGGCCCCTCTTTACAGAAATATGCACTGTAAGCCAATAAAAACAGGCACGGGCCAGTCAGATAAAAATTGCCACTTCGTAATTAAACAATTTTAGGATTTTAAGAGTATGCAACTGTTTCAACAGTGGTATCATGGTAGTATTGTACAATCCTTTCTGAATGAGTTATGGGAGGCAACAAAAACAACTGGAGGGAACATGAAAAGAAGATTACAGATTTCCTGTGCAGCTATTAATGCCATATAATTACACTCTGCGTCATGCAGTTAAGTGTTACACAAACAATAACATCAACAGAGGACAATTACAAAGCCAATGTAAACTTTACAGGCGGAAAGTACTCATACTGTTGGTTTGCTTCAGCGCCAAACAAAAAAAACAAAAAAAAAAACACAAAACAACCAAAACACACACACACACACACACACACACACAAAAAAAGCAAATTAAACATGAGAGCCAGTTCACTGACACCAAGGAAAACAGAAAACTAAAAAGGTCATATAAGCACAGCTTACAAAGATAATAAAAAGTACACAATGTATACAAGTAGAAAAAATGGTGAAAAAAAAAACCAAAACGTGTTGTACCTTGATAAAAACAGAAAAACTAGACAAGAGTTCAAATTTGCGGTTCAGCCCAAAGCATACCAACAACTCTGCGTACGCTTTAACCTGTGATCATCAGATCGTTGTTCAAGTGCTACTTTCAAAATAGCTACTGAGAGAAAAGCTTTGTCGTCTCGACAAACAGAATTTGTCCAGTTCCAGTATCCTGCCCCCCCCCCCCCCCGCCCCGCCCACCACGCCCACCACCACCACCTTCTTCTTTGGTTGACTTGTTTTTGGACAAACGCTTGAAATAAAAGTTGACGACAACATTTAGGTGAATGTAGCTCCTTTGGCTTAAACTGATCCACAGTTGAGGCACATTGTAAGACTCCAGGCGCGGTCATAAGAACAACAATGAAAGGAAAGCACCTTGTTCAGCATGGATCTACTAGCTTAGGATAATATGTTCCTTAGGGGATAAAACATCTTTCACAAGAAAACTTTTTTTTTCTTTTCATACCATACCCCCCATGGCATAAACGATTTCTTGTGAAATGATATTGACGTAGTTTCTCTGCTAAACTAAAAGAGCAAATAAAGACACATGGCAGCATCGTCCTGTAATCTGATCTGCGGAGAGCTCTCCTAATGGTCAAAACCATCTTTTGCGTCGGATTTACGGGATGATTTTGTCCTGCTGTATGTTCTTTTAAAATGCAGCAGAGGCAAACTGCAGATGTTGCTGTAATGTGGAGTAACCGAGCGAGTTTAAAGTGATTTATAAGCGTGACATAAATTCAGGACATAGGATAGCTTGGAGTTTCATTTTGGGTTTAGTGGTTTAGCTGACTGAATAAAACGTACAGTAAGAGCACATTCTGGTGATTTGGTGTTAGCAGAGGTATGAAAGAGGTTTTTCTGCGGAAACACCAAAAAAAGATTGTTTGGGCTTCAACAAACCGTGTCATGACAGAGTTTAACAAAAGAGAACTGAGACTTTCACTCCATGGAAGAGCTCAGGAGGGGACGCCTGTAGGTAATGTAGCATAGTGTGTATACTTCTGGGGGATCAAATTCAGCTGCATAGAGAAGACCTTATTAACAACATCAGGCTACAACCTGAAACCTGAAATCTGGTAGCAACAAGTGAAACCTCATCTGCGAAGACTGGCTTTGAAATGAAAAATGAGGATGTCACTTAAATCCAACTGTGTCTGTGCCAGTTGGTCGACTGAAGCGTGAAAAACAAACCAACAAAAAAACAAATAGCTTGCAATCCTCAAAGGATCCGAATTTGGTTGCTATTTTTTTTTAGTACCTTCAGTGCCTGTGGAGAGCGTACGGAAAAAAACTGTTATTATTTCCCCTGACACCTGTTTAGCTAATTGCAGTTATGCAACCTCAAAAGCAACCCATATATAAATATAGTGGTGGACGTGCTGCAGAGGAATAGAGATGAATCAACTATGGATTATGTCTACGAGCGCCACTGTTCTCACAGTTGTGTCCGGCTTCGCCACAGGATGTGGTGTGTGATGGATACATAGGGTTAGTTGTTACACAAAAAAACAAAAAGAATTCTTGAAATGTAATACAATGATGTATAGAGGTCATTATCATACAACTCACCAATATGCCCTTGATTTAAAAGGCATTTCTCACTCTTGGCTGGTCCTGAAGTCACAGCAAACTCACACAGGGAAATGTTTCAATGTTTCCTTGATTGAAAAACTATGTGGTTCACCAACAAATCCATATCGGTCTTTTTGAAATGCATCGGAACTTTTGTCTTTTAAAACCACTTATTTCACTACCTGCGGTGGCATGATGGCCGTCTTTGGTTGGGGGGTTTTACTTTCAGATGTATCCAAAGTACCCTCCTTGCCTTTCTTCCTCGGTGGCTTTTTTATTGGAGTCTTCTTTGGCGTTGGATCCAGCGTTGGGTCCCCTGACCTTGAGCCGTTCAAGTCCTGCTTCTCCGGGCTCTTGCCATCGGGGGTCCCGAGGTCGCTAGTGATGGGCACCATCATTTTTTGGAGGGTGCTTGAGGTGGGCAGCAGGGGCTTGGTGGAGCCCTGCCCGCTCAATCCACTGGATGGGGTCCTCTTGGCCTTTTGCGGAGGTGTGGGCTTCTCCCGGTTTCCTTTGGGCGTGGAGAGACCGTTGGTCTTCGTCAGGCCTGTCCCTTCGTTTCGGTTGATGCTTTGGGTTTTCTCCTTCAGCTGAGCAGCGAGCAGCGTGGCGGCCTCAGAGTTCATATGAGGATGGATGACCTTAGGGCTCTTAGGCGGCTCCTTGGGGGTCTCCTTTGGACTATCAGCGTTCTTCTTCTCGGAGCTGTGGAAGTTACTAATCTTCTTCAGGGCGTTCTGAACAACGCCGTTAATGTGCTCCATGTGACTGGGACTGCTGGAAGCGTCCCCAGACTTCTTACCTCGCAGAGGTTTGTGTTTGCTGGGAGAGCCGTTGGCATCTGCCTCCTTTGCCTCCTGCTTCTTCTGCTTCTCGTGGTTCCTCTCCTTCATCTTCTGCCGCTCTTCACTCTTGGCTGAGCCATCGCTTGAACTCCTTTTTTTCTCCTTTGGCACCATCAGCGCCTTCATCCCCCCCTGGCCTTGCTGCTCTGGCTGTGGAGCCCCTGTGGTGTTTCCATGTATCCACGATATCTTGGGCTTGGTGGATGGGTCCGGTGGGCGTGGTTTGGGTTTGCCAGGCGAAGGCGGTGGTTTACCATTGCGTTTGGCCTCCGGTGTCGGAGTGCCATCGCCATCCTTGCCACTGCTGTCGTCGTCCTTGGACTGTTTGGAGAGGCGGGCGATGCGGGCGTACAGAGCCGCAGTGGTGGACTCTGAGCCGCTGGTGGAGCCTTCGCTGTCAGAAGTCTTGAGCAGGGGCTGCTCGCTGCCTTCTGGTTTTGAGACGCTGGTGTCTTTCAGGGAGGTGTACTCCCCTGCATCCTCCTCATTGAGGACAGCTTCTGGCTTCTCTGTCGCTGGGCTCGGGCTGCGCTCTTTACTTTCATTCACAGATTCTGTGGGTCATGGTCAGATCAACAAGCGTTAGTCAAGGATTGTTTCTCCCATCGCCACAATTAGTTCATTTCAACTTATAAAAAAGAATGCGTCAAACTTTCCAGTGAAATTATGACAGCAGAGGTAACATATCTCTGCTGAGAATGTAACGCTTAATTCATAAATCAGTTCTGTGCTTTAGCCTATACAAGTGTTGGCGAGTTTAATTTTTTTCTGATCCATCAGGTGGTGGACCAGAACAACATAATTAGCTTTTTTTCCCTGTTCGTATGTTGCTGTGGCTCAAGGACAAATACATTTGACTGATTTGCTGTACTTGTATCTTCTTTTTTTTTTTTTATATATCAAGCAACAGATCATTTGGAACTAAAGCACTGGTGCAAAAAATAAAAAAGACAAAATCAGCAGAGAGGAAGTGATACTGTGGTAAAATAGTCTGGCTGAGCAGTTTTGGCCTGCGGGCAGCCATTTGCCAACCACTGGTAGTACGACCACTAGCTCATGATGGCTTGCTTTTGCTCGTTCAAACAATTGCCACCGCTTGTGTTGCTGACATTCGATGATTCACAAATATTACACAATGCAATACAAAAAAGAATAGTTTATTTATTTCTACCTTCATATTTCCTACTTTTCTCAGGGTATCGAGTGTTGCGTGCTGTATAGGTTGTAAAATTCAGATTTGTTATTTCTGATTTTGAGCAATTATATTATTGAAAACTGACCGCATCATAAAATTCTAACAAATGTGTTACATCTGTGACTTTCAAACGGGAACATTTCATCGTTTTCTATGCAAGGCAAAACTATTTTCTTTTCGCCACAAAAAGCACTCACACAGAGTGATATCTGTACCGCTTCATTTGTCGGTTTGTATATGCATACTTGAGAAGTGGAGCAACTCCACTGCAAAGGATCCTATCAGCACAGCTCTAATTCAAGACCCCTTCATGATGTTTACTGTAATCATTTTGTGCCTGAGGCTTTTTACCCAGAACCAATTGTTTTAAAGCCCTTCAAACATTCATGGGGAGAATGAGAACTAAGTCAAGCTACGAAGAGATCACTAAAAATACATCAGTCAGACACAGAAGAAAAAAAAAAAAACAAAAACAGAAAGAAAGAAAGAAAAAGCCCTAAAAACAAAACTTGACTTGCTCTGTCAGACCTACAAGTTTGGGTTCCATCAAACTTGAAACTCTTAGTCACTGTTTGGATTTGTGCCACATGCTGACTGGACTTTTCCATTTCCTGTTTATACTCCCCTTGTTCTTGGGGCAAAACCTGGATCTAGATGGCAAGTGATAAGGACCACCTATCTCCGTAATGAGGTTTACAGAAATGAGCGAGTCACTGGAGTGTACAGAGGCGATCTTGACTTCTTCAGAAACTTCTCCGTCAGTGTGTGTGTGTGTGTGTGTGTGTGTGTGTGCGTGCGTGCGTGTGAAGGCTGCCAAATGGCAAAGCCAAATTATGGATTTATGTGCGTCATTCTAGATAACCAAACTGTTTATTTATCCTCACAATGACTCACCTTCATGGGGCACACAGTAAACTGGTCCCTCGTCTCCGCTCTCAAAGGAAGAGAAGGACTCCTGGGACGACCAGGAAGAGGGGGAGGGCTCCTCGGCCACCGATGGGGGCTCGATGAAGCTGCAGTTGAAGGTGTTCTCTGGGTCGTGGTGGGCTACTGAGAACAGAAAACAAACGCAGAAGCCTAAAGGTCAGCCAGAGGATATTGTACCACGTTACAAGAACAACAGTCTGTTCTCACTCACAACTGCAGCAGAGTCATAGAAAGAAAAAAATCTGGTTTTTATTGGTTTTGCATGCGAGTTAGACACCAAGACATTATTGTTTTTTTTGTTTTTTTATGAGCTATTCAGTATTTTTTATGCTAATGCTAAAAATTAAAGCAACGAGGAGAGTAAACGAGAGTTGTTCATTGTGGGTCGACAGCTCCATGTGACCCGGGGAACTCAGATCAAGTAGTAACAACAGAAAGATCCCAAGGCATAGATATTCATCATTTATGAATGAAGAGATAAATGACTGAGTATGGCAGCTATAATCTATCATTATTCCGTCTATCAACAAGATTCTTAGGCAAAAGTGTGTAAAATCAAATTTCCATTTTTCAGTCTTTTTTTTTTTTTATCTCTATTTTTGGGGTTTTTATTCAAACTGTCAAAGTACCAAACTGCTCGCACATGGCTGCTCCACAATCACACATCATTGCATTTGATTTCGTTTACGCGTTTACCCGTTTACCCGAATTTTTTTTTTGAAAATTCGATCGCTTTAAAAACGGCGATGAAACAACTGATAAGATTAACCTGGTTTAGCACAAAGACGGGGAGAGGTCTATAAACCTTCTGGTCCATACAAAATTGGGGTTGCTTTGTTAACGACATGTCATGTTGTGGATTTTTCTTGTGTATTTCCACGTTAACCACAGTTGGATTCTTTCATCATCTTCCACAGAATCCATCTCTGTGATATGTAAGTCAAATCATGTTTCTCTCCTTTTGCTCTCCCTGCTGTCCTTCCTTCCCCTCAGACGCTGCAGCTTTCTGCTGACCCTTCAGTCTGAAGACAGCTGTGGTTTCTGAGGGATACTTGCGGCCGATCTTCCCATCTGGCATGAACTGTTTTGGCGTAAACTGTGCTGGGCGTTGACTCGACATGATCGACCACATCAGATGCTCCTGTTTACATGCCCGATGACACATGGGCCCATCCGTTTGTTTAGACCTCAGATAAACCCTCCGTGCAAGGAATCCCTTAACTGTACGCCGGCCAGGAACAAATCCTGGCTCCTTCATTGTTGTTAAAAGGACGAGATACTTTAAAGGATATACTGCAGGGTTTTTCCAGACCTGATGACATGTAGAGCCCCTCTCATATGAAAAACTGTGCTTTCTTTGTGTCTTAGCTGTTATATCACCGAATGAGTTAGTCCGATTTCGTGCAGCTTTGCTTGGATCCTTGCTGCACCTAGCTCCGTCTGTTATATAAATGCACTTTTAAAATGCCACGAAACAAGAGAATCTTGACCTCATTAACAATCAAACACAAATAACTTCAGCAGATGATTTGTTCAGACGGTCAAATCCAGTTCACAGTTCAGTGTGAACTGGATGGATCTGATTTATTTCTCATTCTCCAACTAACCTGGTGTTTATTCTCTTTCTTCCCTCGTCCGTCCTTCGTGTGACTTTCCGTCGGGCATTTATTGCTTTCAACGTTGTCTCAAAAGGCAAACAGATTTAGTCATGGTCAAATCAGAAGGGGGTTACAGCGATCCTCCAAGCGATACGTATTTGTGCGAAGTAATTTTCAAGGACTCCAATCTTTTTCTTCTTTTTTTTTTGATGCTGCAGAGTCTTATCTAGTTTTCTAGATCGTACATTTAGCTGGAGGCTACTACGTCAGATCGAAGTCTCGCTGACATACCGAGAAATAATTATAAGGTTAATTAGGTTATTCTGTATTCCTACACTGATCTAAAACACTGTGCCTTAAACTGATTTATCCCCAACAAATAACTTCAACCTCTGACCTACAAGTTTGGGTTAGTGCTGCGTTTTACTGTCCGTGTAAAAAGTCTGAAATAACAAGAGTGTGGGATATGTCTGCAGGGGATATTTCCATCCAAGTTCAGCCGTCTATGTGATTATTTAAGGATGTCCTGTTTGCCTTAAAACTATAAACCTGCTCTCCTTAGATTTGTTGATGTTAGCTAACGTTAGATTGTCCTACTAACACCAATAACTACACAAAGTATTCATTATCGCTGTTCTTGTCTAATTCAAATCAACCCTGAAGATTTATAACACAATAGATAACAACAACATACGTTATATAACATTTGACAGTAAAATATTTATCTGGAGGTACGGATGACCGGAGTGAAGTAAAGCATGTGCTCTATCTGCACTTCTGCCCTTGCAGGGTCTTTGCTGCGCAGCAGCAGGCAGACACGCAGAGACTGAGGAATGTAGAGCAGCTAACATATGCAGAGACTTCAGTTAAGTTAGTCAACAGGCAAACACATGGGCATTTTGAAACTTTAGTTGTATGCTGTGATGAACAACTGCTGCCCTTGAAGGCTGCTCCCTCCAGACTGCGGGCCTAGCGGGGCAGATTGTTCTGCAGACTGGATGCCACTGTGATCCCTCCCTGCATGAGGGCAGACGCACAACAGGTTATTATTGACACGTCCCAGCTGCAGAGCTCCACCACCACCACAGTTGCTCAGAGGGGGGAGGAGGGCGGTTCGGTGTACAGACCTGGGGCAGTGGACGTCTGGAGCCTGGAATCAGAAATCTGCTAGTTTGTCTGGCCCAGCTGTGGAAATCTGGGCACAGAATGGGAATATTATCTGCCAATGATAATAAGAATCAATATGTTTCAGCCTGAAATAGCCCACATCAGGGCTCGTGTGGATCGCATGTCTAAACAAGTCTAAACAGTTTAGACGAATCCATTGCACATCCAACATGGCCACCTCTGAACCTTCAAGACCAGACGCTGATCATAGCCATCTTTTTTTGCTGCCCTTTTTCATTAGTCAGCTCACAAATCCATGAAAGTGAGGCTGATTTAAAACTCTGAATAAATAAAGATGAAAAAAGCAAGTGGTGCTGCACTCAGCACTCACCCATGGGGAAGCATTTGGAACCAGAGGATGCGAGGAATGCCGCGCAGACTTGATCTGCAGGGCGTGGAGTAAATATGCCTCGGATGGAATGCCAAACTACAAGCAAACAGCCGTAGTTTTGCCAAGAGGGGAATAGGTGACAGTGTGTTCGTGTGGCTGACTCCTCTGAAGTTAGCCATGCTAACGGCGGAGCAAATGTTGTCTTCCTGCCCTCCTTCCCCCACCTTCCTCTTTCATTTTGTCTTGCCACATCTGTTGCCACTGACCCTGGTGTGGATAAATCACAGTTCTGACACGGGCTGGGGTAAATTGACCACTTCCTGTTTCCAGCCCCTTTGGGCCCCCTCAGGAATGTGTGTGTGTGTGTGTGTGTGTGTGTGTAAGAGTTAAACTGTCTTGGTGTTGGTACAATAAGCTCGTGTGGGAAGCCAACAGAAAGCAGAGTAGCAAAAATTTGGACCGGACAGATGAGACGGGAGAAGACAGACGTTGAATGACTATAATAGATTAAAGGGAATTCATTCCTGTTCTTCAGTTTAACTGGTCAACATCTTTGTTTCCTGAAACTTTAGTAAGTAAGACGGTAAAAGCCTTAAAGAAAACCTAAACGTAATAGTGCGAATGGATTATTTGTAAATGCCTCTGACACTGATGATGCTGCGCCTGCTTCACGTGGTCAGCCTTTTTAGAAACAAACACACTGATGTCCCAGACTACCGTGACAAAAGCAACTCTGTCCCAGTGTAGCATTTTGAACTGAGAAAAACTGGAGACAGATTCTTGGTTAAATAATCAGTTGGAACACCGAGGAGACACGTGCTGCTCACACAAAGAGAAGAAACCAGGTCATCACGTTTTAACTGCTTCCACACCACCAACACTAACAACAAACCGCATTTAAAGGTTCAGGTTGCAATGTTTTGTACTGATGCACATTAAAATCAAGAAGCTCTGCAGCACCAACCGATCAATTAGTCTAGACGTGCAGTTCAGTCCTTTTGAACTCCATGTTTTGTCTGATCAGTCGGAGGATTCTCAGTTTAAAATGATACCATAACCAAAGCAGCAAATGAATTGGGAAGCTGACTGGTGAGAAATTACTTGTAACAATTAATTGACAGTAAAAAAAATTGTTGTACATTTAGTTTAGGTCAGAGGACGGATAGCTGTAAATGTCCTCCCTATATTCTGTCAGTGTAAAGCATGATTCAGCTTCTTATATTAAAAAAATTTACTTGGCACAATAACGGTTCTTAGACTGGAACACAAATAATTCCATGTCCTGAAAATACTGGATTTTCCAAATTCCAAATGAAATCTGCGCAGTATGGAAACATAGATTTTACTGTACATAACAAACAAGCCATTGGATGTAGTGTCACGGGAATAATCGTTGTATAGAGATAAAACAGATGGAGCATCTACAGCAAACAGCGAGAATAGGCCATTTTTTAAGGAATTCCAAACAACTGTCGAAGCCCCCTGAACCAAAGCAACCATCTTAAACTGTGTGATGCCTTTTAAAAGATCAGCATATCTCCTCTGTCTGAAGGGAGGTCACAGACAGATCTGTGTCACACCACGAGACCTCCGCATGGAGAGAGCAGAACCGAAGTGTCCCCCCAAACAGAGCGGCCTTTGATAACGCGTCACTCAACCCCCTCTCCCCCCGACAGCCACCGGCCGTCTTTTAATAACACAGCCTCCGCGTCAGCCCGAGAAAAGTCGATGGAAATGAGCAAAGAAAATGGGAAGAAAAAAAACCCCAGTATAAGGTTGTAATAATATGAACACATGGCATTTGAGGGTGCCAAGAATAATAAGGGGCTCCAAAACCAGCGCATTCCTCTCAAATGAAACCCCACACTCGCCTGGCAGCCACCATACACTCTTCAACCCTATTCATCATAGAAGAGGCAGACTAAGGTAGGGCTGAAGTAAAAAGCTCCCTCTGACTGCCACTCATTGCTGTCACTGTGTCTGCTGTGTTTTAGTGAAGACATTTAAAAGAACCAATAACCATTAAAATCAGTTGTTCACTGTTTTATCAAAATATGAAAAGCTTCATCAATTATTAAGCTGGAAACGATGTGACTTTCCTAACTCCACTCTGCCACTTTGGCAGGCCGCAATGTACAAGAACCGGAGAAACAGATCACGTAAACTCTACCAGCTTCCTGCAGCAGTGTGGTGGGATATGAGAGAAGAGCTCTGGGGCTTACCGACTACTTTGGGCAGTTTCTGTCTCCTCAGTGGAATACGTGGAAGTTTAGTGCTGATTCTGCTGAATCGTCCACACAGGATCCGCTTGGCTTTTTTGCTGTTGGTAGAGTTGTCTTGGTTAGGATTGAAAAGGGATGACGCCATGGAAATCCAAATGAATCATTCAAAAGAGGCATATTAAACCTGGCCGTGTGCCTCTTTTGAGGGCTCTCTGGCTGCTCACATTGCTACTTGCACTGCAATGTCAATACCTAAAAGTACTTAAAATACATCTACCCATTTAAAAAAACTGGTACCTGAGAGGGAAAAGCAGAAATAAAATATTTTCCGTTACTTTTTATAACCTGTCCAAAGCTTCAACAAGGATCCCGAGCCCCCCCGACCCGGGTCGAGGAGATACCTATCTGTCACTCACTTGTGGTCTTCTTTGTGGCGACACAGGCAGCAGCAGCACAGCAGCGAGAGGAGGACAATCAGTAAAAAAGACACCAGGGTTCCAGCCGCAATCACACCCATCCGCTGGTTGGGCTCTGAAAGACGAGATGCAGATAGTTCTGGGTGTGCCACATTGACGCGGGGGAAGCTCTGAGTGCCAGTTTCAACAAACCTCTCTCTCTGTCATCACTAACACTAAAAACCCCTGCATGTAGAAAATCATTGTGATTTACTACAAATCCACATTCAAAATGACTCGAATGTGGGGTTAAACTCACTGTGCATAATTTTTATTGATGTGATCGTTAGCTCGGGTAATAAAGACAGAGCGTGGTGCTGCGTTAATAATTGATTTTCATCAGCTGAACTGACGTGAAGCATCTCGGAGGAAATGAGATTGCAACCGGCTGAAATTCGCCACAAATAATTCACTATTAATCTCATCTCCCTCAAGACGTAGGCCCACTTACCCTTTCTTTGCTGATTTCCTGCAAGCAGCTTCTTCCCCCTCACCCCACCCCCTCTTAACTACCCAACCCTCACCGAAACTCCATGATTTATTAACTCCCCTCCCTCTTCAAGTGGGACACACCCCAAAGATGATAAGTGCCGTATTGCATAAGTAAGAACAACATTCGGCACTCGTGGGGAGAGACGACACCGATGGAGAGGCAGGCCATCAGTTAAGGTGTGAGGGGAGATGCTATCACATGAGGCTTAGATGGATTGCGGGGGCCGGCTGGGCAGGGCATGTTGTTATTGCTGGTTTAAGGTGAAAGTGACAAGGTCAGATAATATCCCTGCCCATCAAGTTCCAGGCCACAATCCCCGCTACATTGATATTCCCCTCTGCTTGCCTCCAACCTTCCCGTCTTCCTCTTTTCTCTGTCTTCGTTCCAAGTTTTCTTTTGCTCTTCCCATTTCTCCACCCCCCCGCCACCCCCACTTCTCTTTTTTCTCCTTCCTTCCTCTCTCGCTCTAGCTGGACAGGAACAAAGCCAACAAACACAGCCATAAAAAGGACACTGGTCTGGGTCTGGAAACACTATCAAGGGCCCCGCTATGTTATAACTCTCCCATTTCAGACACACACTGACCTGAATAAATGTGCTTGTTGGCACTCAAGTGTACACAGCCAACTATTAGACATTTCATACACGGCCAGTACAAGCGTTGGGAGTAAAAAAATATCTTCTTTTGTCTTGGAAAAGGTAAACTGCTGAGAAAAACACTCACGTCTGACCACTATTGTCCACAGAAACCCCCTTAAGAACATCATAACCACAAAGCTTCGGGTTACTCATGACAGGAAATGAAGATTTTTCTTACGAAGATAGCAGGCACCAGACACAGGATCACAGTTCTTGTCGTGGCAAGAGCAGGTTTGGTTGCAGTTCACGCCGTACTGGCCAGGTTGACAGGTCATATTGCAGCTTGAGTACAGAGAGGAGACAAAAACAACATCTGTTTAATGTCCATTCCAAGTGACAGATGTGCAAAGTGGGACACGGAGCGAGGGGGGAAAAAAACCCAAGCATTTTTTATTACGTGATAGAGGTTTATAGGAATTTTACTTTTTCTATTCCCAGACTGTGCTTTATCACTATCTGTAAAAACATGCCTCGAAGAAACACAAACTCACTCCTTCAGTTCCCAAGAGATGTAAGCGTGTGACAAATTCAATATGAAAGGCATCAATTCTTTCCACTACTTCGTTTTTTGCTATGAGGTGTCTCATGACTTACTAGGTGCCATAAAAGCCCGGGTCACACAGACACTCTCCGGTGACAACGTGACAGATGCCGTTAAAACAGTGACTGCAGTTGTTCTCACAGTTTTCGCCATACGTTCCATTGGGGCAGCGCACCTCGCACCTGTGGCGCACACACGGGGAATGCAATGATTACAGTCGTTTACAAAATAACACGAATGACTCACGGTCATTAACACAGTGTGGAAAATACTATCATAGCAGCTACTATTTAAAGGCACTACCATTATGTTTTTTGATGTTTGAAATGATAAACTACAAGGGGACAACAAAAAAAAAAGGGGGGGGGGGGGGGGGCTGACTAAACAACAAAATGCCACTGTTTTATAGAAATTCCTTTTACGGTTGTTTTCCTACCTGTCCCCAATCCAGCCGGGGTTGCAGTGCGAGCACTTGCCATGAATGGGGTCGCAGTGGTGACCGTCCTTACATGTGGGACAGACTTCCTGGCAGTTTTCGCCGAAGAAGCCCTTGGAGCAAAGCTGATCGCACCGTGTCCCGTTCCAGCCTCTGTCGCAGGTGATGCAGCGCCCCTCTGTCACCTTACAGGGCTGCTGGCCTTTGCAGTGCCCACATCTGCAGCCAAAGAAAGCAGAAGAGAGAGAGAGAGAGAGAAAAAAGAGAACTCTCACTTATCTTCCTCCCGCAAATCTCGTCCAAATGTGCTGAACCTGTTAGATGATCTGATACATGATGAAAGCCATCTGTATTTGCATGCCTTAAATTTTTGCTCTAATGATCATTTAAAGAGGGAAATAAACAATGCTGGGCTCTTTTTTTCTTTTTCTCCATATCAACTGCATGTGAGAGTGGGTCGGTCCACGGAAGGCAAAGCACTTAGCCTGAATTGCTTTTACATGTTGGCTGATGATTATGGGATAATGTGAATACCAAATCCTATGTCTTGCCTTATTATTGCTCCATTAAGTAACATGTTCAAATATTTTTAGGGTTATCGACTGCAGCATATATCAAATCTTATTTCCTATCAAAACCACAAAACCGCAGCATAATATGGATCAGAGAAGGGAACTGAACATTAGGCATCTGTAAAACTGCATGTTTCCTGTGTTTTTGAAATGGTACATTTGCTGTGCCAAGACCCCCCCCACCTGTTCCTGCAGTTCTGTCCATAGAATCCAGCAGGACACGGTTCTCTGCAGAACTTCCCACGGTAGCCTGGCGTGCAGGTACACGAGCCGTCGGCCTGGTTGCATTTCCCGTGGATGCACTGGCAGTATCGCTCACACCGCGGGCCCCACAGCCTCTCTCGGCACTGACAGCGCCCCGTGAACTGGTCGCACGGTGAATTGTTGCAGTTGCACTGGATAGCGCAGTTCCTTCCCGTCCAGCCGGGGTTGCACTGGCAACGGCCCGTCATGGCATCGCAGACGGAGTTGATGCTGCAGTAGCAGTTGTTGTTGCACTGGGGACCCCAGGCGCCGGGATGGCATGTGCATTTGCCCGTCTCTTGATCACATTTTCCCTTTTGGCACAAGCATGCGTTCTCGCAGTTCGGTCCCCAGCGGTTGTGGTTGCAGGTGCACTCGCCGGTCAGGTCATCGCACTGGCCGTTGGGGTAACAGTTACATTTCCCCTTGCAGTCAGGGCCCCAGAACTGGGCAGGGCACTCTGTCAAAACAGTAACGTAGTCAGGAAAAGAATTCTAACTTGTTCAATATCCTTTAAAAGAGGAAGACGATAGAATGGCAATGTCTGTGAGACACAGACTCGGAGACAAGCTGGCTTTGGAAGACAAGATCACCACTGTTATTACAACTGAAACAGGAGCATCAGTGTGTTTACCACATTTTACTGACATCTACTGAAGAAGTGTGAGTTTGAGTTAGTCACACAAAACCCCAAATGCGAAGCTGCTGGTGGTGCTAGAAAAAGTACAGGATCACCAAATTCATCAGACTGATCCTCTAGGCACCGTGAATATTAATGGAAAGTTTCATGTTCTCATTTAACTTGCTGCTGCAGGCAGTTTCATTACCAACATCACCACCCTGCAAACTCCACTTATACTTTGGTTCAGTGAAATTTCCAGGAGCTAAAACAATTTGACCTTTTAACACTATAGTTAAGAGGGAAATGAAAAAAATATGATATATTATATAATATATTTCTTACTCGTGTCACAGCTAGCTCCAAAGTATCCATGGCGACAGCGACATTCGTTCGGCCTGACACACACCTCGTTTTCCTTGCAGGTGAAGTTGCCTTCACAGAGAGCTTGGGCGAACAAGAATAAGCCACATTATTCAGATGCCTTGCACAATGAGCTGTGTGACTGTTGGGGCTGGTTATGGTACTTACGTGTCAGGCATTCATCCCCTAGCTGCCCCCATCCACCGCAGCACACCGATCCCGATGACCTGGAACAGAAGTCAAGAGTGGAAATAAGAGGGGAAAAAAAAAGGCACCAAACTGAAAAACAGTGGAAACAACGTCCCCTTTGATCTGGAACTTTCTTTTTGATGTGGCTGATGTCGAAATCTGCCAATGTACGCTTTGGACTGTACGCGATGCATATGCTGAACACATGGTTGCACAACTTCCTGAATATGGGTCATTCCCATCCAACTCTATATGGTACTCAGAAGGCCCCTTAACCCCTGAATCTGTAGTTTATTGGATTCTCTAGGTTTCCCCAGCCTTCAGGGAATACAGAGGGAGAGGTATGAATATTCAGAAGAAAGAAAAAAAAATTGCAGCCACGTTTTCAGCCTGTCAGGAAAGGACGGATGCGTCTCTTCTTCCTCCCACGCCTGTGACCTCTGCGGGGCCCCTGCAACACGTCAGCTTCCCCTAGAGCGTTTGAAGATGGCAGTTTACTTTCAGCCCGTGAGCGAGGAGCAGTGCTGCTTTTCATCCTAAAATAGACGTGTGGTAGATAAAACAGGCCAAACGCCGGCATGCTGTCACTCATGAAGGAATGAATAAGCCCTTTACCACATACAACACGGTGCTGGATTTAATTTTTAGTAGCGGTGGTGGTGGTGCTGCTAACTTTGACAGAGTCCAGATAAAATGTATGGAATTGACCCTTGTTGACCTTTAACACACAGCCAATCTGTGACGGAGACAGATTACATTCACTGTTTTCTGGCATTAATGTAACGTTTAGAAGCGAAAGCTGCAAACCTGTTTGCCTTCCATTATTACATAAAGAATGTGCCTCAAAACTCGACGGCCTTTCACTGATTCAAAAGCATATTTTTCTGCATATTTGGCTGAGAGCTTCTTTTTATTTTTTGCTCCCCGACGGTTTTCACTAAAACACAGCTCTGGAAAACAATTGGTGTTGAAGGCATCATCAGTTTGTTTGTAAAGCCATTCCTGCTACACCAGCTGATTTTGCAATGCTTTAGACACACACTGGAAAAACTGACTAGCAATGATAAATGCTGAATTACTTCCCTCGATTCATTTCAGTTCCAGTTAGAAAAAATAAAAACATAAAAGGAATAATGGGGAAAACAAGTGAGCGGTGAGTGGAGAGTTCACTGCAATGAATGTTGAATACTAAAAGGAGGGCAAAGTGTCAAACTTGTTGAGCAATGGATGCCAGGACTATATATATATATATATATATTTATCACTCTGAACACTTGACAAAGCAAAAAATAAATAAAAATTGAATTGGCTTTTTTTTGGGTAAACAACAATATGTTGCCTTATGAAGCACAGAAAAATTTATGAGTTGACAGCACAACTTGCAACCTTTGAGGAGTAGTTCTTGTTTTCTTTGCATTGCATTCTGATTGTGTGAAAATGTGTGGCTTTTGTGATAAGCTTTTTGCTCCAGAACTTTTCACTGCACAGGAATTTATTTATTTTTTTTTTTAGTTGTCATGCTCATCTGTCCCAAAGTCTGCAAAGGAGGTCCAGTTATGTTATAGGAAACAAGAGGAACCTCAACAAACTGTAAGCGCATGATTTCTTATCACACGTATCAGCTCACTGAAAAAGGATCTCTACTGTACATTTGCCGCTTCTTGTCTACCACAGTTTCTGTCCAGCAAGCTTGGATGCTGCAGTCAGCAATTGTGGACTTGGATGTTGTTCACAGAAGCTCAGCCATTTTCCTAGAGGTCACTGAGAAATGCTTTGAAACACTATGATTGATTTTTCCCACGCCTGATTTTTTACACTATCAGCCGATAACTAAAATTTTGTTCACTTTATAAACTTCAGCCGCAGTGTGGTTACCAAACTGTGCCACGAATGCTGTGAAGGTCAACAAGAGCGCCCCCTAAAGAGCAACAAACCAGCCATCTGCTCCAGATGTACACATCTGTATGGCTGCTTTCTTCAATGGACTCCTCCTCCTGCTATACAATGAGCATGTTATATCCAGGAGGGAATGAGGTCAAAGTGAAAGTATATATCAGAAATATATACCAAGAGTATATGGAAAATTAGAAAAATAACAATAAAGAGTTGGTTGACTTCACTACAAGTTAACCGAGACCCACTTCAGTGAAAGCCTGCACACAGTCAACACTGCAGAAAAAAAAGTCTACTTTATGATGTTGTATATTTCTCTTTGTCAGTTTTAAACCACAATTTCCCCCCAAACAAATTGAAAAACACTTTGAGGAGAGAGGTGATACTTATTTTCAATGCACTTCCAACTCTCCTCTCTTTATTTTGCAGACAGAAATGAGACAGAGAGGTCGAAATGGTTCAAGGAAACTTTAAAAAGTAAAAAAAAAACAAAACAACAACAACAAAAAAAAAAAACTGCCTTTAGAGCCAGTTAAATCCAGCCAAACAGCCCTCTGCAGCGATGCTTACCCAGGTGTTTTGCATACATTCCTGCCTTTGGGATTGAGATCTTGGCTGAAAGCGGAGCAGAAAAAGAGACAAACCACCGCAACGACAGCAAAAGAGTTCTTCACTTCCATTGTAGGAGCAGCAGCATCCTTCTGGACGCCGTTTTCACTCCGCGTTTCGCTCCTCCACGACTTCTGACGGAGGCTCTTCACTGCTGCTTTAGGTTTCCTCTTCCACACACATAATCCAGACTGAATTTATAAAATCCTCTCTGGTGTTTGAGGTGTTTAAGAATAATAATAATAATAATAAAAGAAACAGAAAAGTCTCGCCACCTCCTACGCCATGGAGAGACTCAGCAGCCAGCGACAGAAATCCCGCAATCACAAAAACAAAAAGTCAGCAATGGCACTTTTCTTCATCAGCCTTGTTCTCCGTTTAATCCATCAAAGTTTGTGAAAGAAGCCATCCCGCAAAACCCGATGGATCCGGACTCATAGTGACTCTTCTGTTTTCCACTACAATGTCCTCAACGCGTCCGGAAACCTGTGGATTGATGAGAATCTCGAACTAAACTCCCCCCTCCAAAAAACAAAAAACAACAACAACCCAAAAAACAGTGTTGAGGTGAATGAAGTGCCTTTGGCTTTGTCCTCTCTGACAGAGTGGCGCTTAATCCCCAACTTTTAGTCCTGTGTTGCGCTCTCAGGAGTGGCAGGAGGGAAATTCCTGATTTGTTACTCTATCTTTGGCTTTGCGCGCCATGTGTGCGCCACCAAATTTACATACGGCTGTGCGCAACAGGGTCTGCTTAAATGGCCTTGGTTATAAAAAAAAAAAAAAAAAAGGAAGTGTGTGTGGCCTATTTTTCATTTTAACACACAAAAAGTTAATGAAGACAATTAAGATATTAAAAGAATTGCTCTCATGTGGAATAAATTTGACCAAAATGAAGTGTCTGAATTATTTTGGATTTGTGGAGAGGCCGTGATTTGGAGAAGAGTAACCAATTTATAAACACTAATTTAACATAATCTTCATTAAATGGATGACCAAAGTGAGTGCTTTTGAGTGTGTGTGTGAGTACATTGGAAGGGGTGGGGTGGGAGGGAGGGAAGGGGAGGAGGGGGGGGGGGGGGGGGGCAAGAGTGCAACAACTAGATATGAAACAATGGCTCCCCCATCTGTTAACAGGAACAAAGTGATTTTGGAAAATGGGGCCTCCTGGATTAAATCATTTAAATGCAGCTCCAAGGCTTCCTCATCACTGACAGCTGGAGGAGAGAGCCAAGAGAAAAATCTGGATTTTCTTTATAGGCAGTCGACAGTGTGAGAACCATATTACATCTGCACCTTATCAATTATTATTATTATACCACTTCACCTTTCGGGCGACTTTATTGTACCCCTAAAATCACGAAGCTCGTCAGTACTGCGTGAAATTTTGGTATTATATAAATTGCGGAAATGACGTCAAAAAATGGCTCAATGACGCCATCTTAATAAAAATCAAGAAAATCGAGCCGCCTCACTCAAAATATACGCAGACGAATGAAAACGGTTACACACGTGTACCATCACAAGATGCACATAAAAGTGTCTTCAGCAGGGCGTCGGGCATTTGGCTTTCAGGTTTGGTTTTTGCACGCCTCATTCCTTGACAAACTCCTACAGTTTTCATCAAGATGATCAAAATCAGTTTCCGCCATTATAACTACTGCTGAGTTACAGTCAGAGCGCCACCTACTGGACAGAGGAAGTCAGCCTGATAACGCAGACGTCATCCGATTGACATAATATTTCTCTATGTGCACTCCACATTGTTCAACGTGACATATTACTGGTGGACTTTTTTGTAACACCACGTAGCGGGAGCTCTTAACAGGAAGTCCAGCATACATTTTCCAATCTGCCCCAAATTTTGCCCACATATATATATATATATATATATATATATTTACAAGCTGTGTACTCCAGATCATACACTATGAGCTGACATATAACTGGTGGATGCTCTGCGGCGCTGCATAGTGGGCACGGGCAAACTGGCAACCCCAGAGAAGATTTAATGTGAGTGGATTTGGGAAAGCCCCGGTTGAGTTGCAGTCAGGTGAGAGGGCCCATTCATTGCAGCTTGAAGCTTTAAAGTTTGATTTTAGGATTAATTATGACCAATGCAACACCCTTTTCAGCAAGCTGTTGCACAGCCGTGCCCAAACTTCATTCCAGCCGTTGGTTTTGTTGGGTCGTTGCTGAGATTTGGGTCCGAAATAAAGTAATTCATTACTCCACAACAAAATGTCATGACACCCTTCTAATTTTATTTTATTATTTTTTTTTTGTGATTTTTGCAACTGGAGAGAAAAAGGGGGAGAAAATGTATTATCTCTGACATGTTTAAGTTTTCTAAACCTTCTTCATGGGTGACTTGTGAGTCCTCGATGTATGAGACCATTTGCATTGAAACACTGACACAGAAAGTGCTCAGTCCGGACAAATAGGAGGCTGACTTACACGGATGGTGTATCATCAGGTGTCATTTTCAAAGCCTTTAATGGCGGTGAGGTATATTTTTTCTTGCCAGATTTGAAATTGATGGACTTGAGGCAATGAATTCAAGTATCTGGGCCGTAGCTGTTTCACAATGGACGGATATTAAACTCCTCCCAAGTAAAAACAAGGACTGAAATGTTGTTACATGTTCACATAAGATAATATAATCGTAATTATGGGGATACATTGCATAGAATAGTGAGCTCTTATTGGGCACATTGTAGGTGTAAATTAAATCCAAAATCTAATTTCATATCCATCTGGACAGACTGTTGAGTACTTAATGAATCTCTTATTCTCTTGAGACATGGCAACTCATTTTTGTCCTCTGTAGGGGACATCAGTTTGCGTTGATTCCTCTGATACTTTTGGACGCAGAGATAAAACATTGCATGTTTAAATGTTTTGTGTTTGACATGAATGATGTCCTGTTGTCCACTGCAGTGCATGTTCTATAAAATGTTAATAAACATTTTTTTTTCTTTACCACTTAATTTATCCAGTT
The DNA here is from genome assembly GCA_034769265.1 of Remorina albescens. Taxonomy (NCBI): domain Eukaryota; kingdom Metazoa; phylum Chordata; class Actinopteri; order Carangiformes; family Echeneidae; genus Remorina; species Remorina albescens. Next base: position 24,472,974 of record CM068485.1, read on the forward strand.
TTTTTTTTTTTTTAATTGAACAGTAAAAAAACAAAAACAAAACGTCAGCCAGTCTAAAAGTGGGCGTGTACCTGTACAGGTGAGACAGACGGGGGAAAAAAAAAGTTTAATGACGCATCCTGACGTCACAGCGGATCCGCCAATCAGAGCGTGGGAAATGTGCCCGTTTGGCTCTCCGGGAGTATTTTTATGGTTACCCCGCCGAGGCAGCACCGACAGCCGGCCGGGGCACTGACTCCTCCAGCCCGGTATGTTTTGTGTCAAAGCCTCGCCGGCCCTGAAGCGGACGGGGCCGGAAAGGATCCTCTTTAAATGGCTGCTCTCCAGCCGAAGACTGCGGTCCAGCTCCGCCGGAGCCGGAGCCGGAGCCCGACATGACGCGGGCCGGCCGGCCGAAGCTCCCGGCCCGTCGGGCGGAGGAGGGACACACCGAACCTCCGTGGACTTTGAGGAGACCCGAGAAGTTTATAAGAGCAAAGACTCATTAGAGCTGCTCAGAAGTTTGGTGGTTTTCAAACTCTGCTCCTTTGACATCCTGGTTGATAAGAATAAACAGGTAAAAAAAAAACAACAACAAAAAACAGGTAGTAACTTATTGTGCAGCACAATGTGTGTTTACATGTGAACCTGACCATGAGCATTTAGTAAACAAATTAACATTTTCATATAACCGGTGAAGGTGAAGGGTCCACATCAGAGCTAAACACGTCTTGTGTCCTTATCTACAGTTATATATAGTTAAAACTTGTACTTATTTGTCTTCCAAACACAACAAAGGTTGAACCGGAGACACAATACTTTGTAACCTGAGGAGGGTGTTTCACTTTAGCCTGAGGCACAAACACACAACTACAGACGGAAAAACAGAGTGTCAAACACTGTGGACAAAGTTACCTCAGCTGTACAGTAGGAGTCGTTGCCCAACCTTTACTGTGGGGCGACGCTAATACGGCGACAGCGCACAAAACACTTTTAATTGAATTATAGTCGAATTTGGCCTTGCTAAACTGAAAGTTTATGTCTCTGACGCCTTTGTGGAGTCGATGAAAAGCTTGGCAAGCGTAGACAGCAGATGCAAAACAGAAGGTTAACCGACATGATTTAAATTCCTTTGCTCATGAAAGATCAACTTGTCTGTCTGTCTGTCGTCTTTTTCAATAACTGTCAGGAAGATGTGTTGCTTTGAAAACACGTCTAGAAAAGCCCCCCCCCCAAAAAAAATATCCGTAGAATTGATCCAGATTATTGGGCGCATAATAAGCCTGTCCAAAGTGGTTATGTATTTATGTCCTCTCTGTGTCTTTCTGTCTAGATAATGGACCTCGGTAAGACGATCCTGGGCCAGAGAGCCTTCAACCAGTTCATGAAGATGACATTTTATGGTCAGTTTGTAGCCGGCGAAGACCACAAAGCCATCAGGCCGTTGATCCAGAAGAATCGGGCCTTTGGCGTCGGCTCGGTTCTTGACTACAGCGCGGAGGAGGACATCAGCCAGGAGGAGTCAGAACATGAGTAAGAAAAATTGGGTTATTATCATATATTACAGCAAAAGAAGAAGCTTTTGACTCCATGTTGTCAGTGTTTCACCTGAATTTTTCAGACATATACGAAGGAATTACAATAGATATGCCACAATTCAATATCACCCTCTTGTTTGTTGCTCAAAATTGATTGATTATTTATGAAAACCTGGAAGTTAACAGCAGCATCGACAACATGATTTGCTGGCTTGGTCGTGGCCCCTTTGTCCTGGATTGGGTGGCTGGAGAGAATTTCTGACTTGTTAGGAATCCTGTCACATGGAGAGCACAAGGCAGCGACTATCTGATCTGTCAGCTGATATAAACGTGGATGACAGTGCAGACTTTATTCAAGTTGCCTTTATGGACAGCAGCAGCAATGATGCTTCATGCTGTCCGTGGGCATTAATACATTATGAATAATTAGTTTCATGGTCCTAAATAATAATAATAATAATACTAATTTTTTAAATAAAGGACATTTTTGCCCATTTAGGAGTTGGCTCACAGTAAAATCAGTGAAAAGAATTTCCAAAGCAAATTCAACTGATGTCCATATCATTGGTGTGAAAAAAAAAAAAAAAAGTGCACTTGTCAGGTTTACTTCACATGAAGATAACAGTCAGCTGGAGAAGACTGACCTTTTATATCACGCACAACAGCTCTGTTTCCACAAAGGCCAGATGCAGCGAATAAACAAAGCCGCGAGGCAGTATATTTAAGTATCTGTCTGTTGACAGAGTGGCAGCCAACTGCAATGTCACCTTATGCCAGACAGAACATCCTCCATTACTGTGGTGTTATCAAATTCTGTAATGTGATAAAACTCCCAGCCGAGGCCTTTGCTGTGACTTTTTTGACCCTTCTTGTACTTTAAATCTGTGTAGGTATTTCTCTCCTACGCAGTATCACTACTAACAGGATATCACTGGGCTTATATATGGGCTTATATACTTCGTCTCCGAGTTTCCCGCTTGGAAAGATCAAAAGAGGTATCAAACCTCAGCCTAAAAAGCTTTTGTTTGGCGAACATGCAGCTTCCAACTGTAAGGGTGGAGGACAAGGTGTTTTAAGTCAGCTTGATCTCAGACAGCAGGATTTGACGGGCACTCCAACGATCTGCCAAGAGCACAACAATATTAGGGCATTATACGAAGCCACATTCTCTTTATCAAATCAAATCAAATCAGATTTATTTGTATAGCGCCAAATCATAACAAAATTACATCAAGGCACTTTACATATAGAGCAGGTCTAGACCAAACTCTTTATAAAATTATTTAAAGAGACCCAACAGATTCCCCGATGAGCAAGCACTCGGCGACAGTGGCAAGGAAAAACTTCCTTTAAGAGGCAGAAACCTTGGGCAGAACCAGGCTCGGGGGGGCGGCCATCTGCCTCGACCGGTTGGGTTGAGAGAGGGAGGGAGAGAGAGAGAGGCACGGGGGGAGGGGGGGGCAAAGTTGGGTAGAGTAGGGAGAGAAAGAGAGCAGGAGGAGGGGATATTCAAACAGGTGTAGGCAGGAACATGATGCTGCATGAAGTTCATAGGAATGATGCTGTGTGGAATTCATGAAGATGTGGGAGCAGCAGGCATTACAGGAACATGGGATGGTGATTTATTCATCACCTGCAGGATGAGGACAAGGAGAGAGAGGAGAGGAGCTGGGAGAGAGGGAGGAGAGGAACTAGGGGAGACAGAGACTTCGGGAAAACTCTTTACTACATCTATGAATTTTAAAGTTTGGATTTGAAAAATTTGAATGCTGTTTCTGGCATTGTGAAACACAGCCAATATTTTCCTGAGATTTTAGTTGCCTTTTTTATTTTACAGATTACTTCAATTATTATTTATATATCTAAATGGTTAATGAATAATTCTGAAGAACAGCACTGAACAAGGGGGCCTGGGCCACGAAATAAAATGTGACTGATCGTACATTTTCAGTCAGTTTCATCAGTAGCTAGTTGCTACAACTAGCATGAGTTCCCCAGTGCCTTATGATGAGGGAGGCGGGGCTACATGAAATGTGGAATGAAGCGACATCTGCCCCCATCCGTAGGGTCAGCAGGCTGACAGCGGGACAGTTCACTAAACACAGTGTCAGCCTCTGGCGTGCCACTGCCACAACGCCAAGATGTTCAAAGAAGGAATGCTAGGTACCAAATTGAACTCTAAAAAAGTCTTCAACATTTTTTTGCTGAAGTTATTTGAAGTATTTCCCAAAGTCAGGGCACATGAACTTATTTTATCACTTTGCATTCTTTCCCTTCTGCTGTAGCTCACGTCTATCCGCTGCACACAAAGTGAGCGAAGGTAAGCTATATTCTTTTTGTTCTTGTTTGCGGGTATAGTAGATGATGTAATTGGAAGTAATAGAGATGCAAATTTTGTTTTCACCTTCAGGCAGTGACCGCACGGAGGAAAAATACGGAGCGCACAAACAGTTTGAGGACAGCGCTGGGGGAGTGACCGGAGCCCGTACGTACTTTGATGCTGATGAGGCCAAATGTGACCAGCATATGGAAACCTTCATCAAATGCATCAAAGCGTCGGGTAGGAAACTGGAAATTAAACCACATCAATAATACAACTGAACAATAAATCTGTTTTAGTTGCAGCTCAATGCAGGCTCATATGCTTTGATATTTTGAAATAACATCATCCTTCTAATCATCTACTAATGAACATCTGGCCTGGCTCTGTAATCCAATCCAGGATTTACCATTTCTGTGTGTTTGCCTCTGTAGGTGAGAGTTCAATGGACGGCTTCTCTGCCATCAAAATGACTGCTCTAGGACGACCTCAGTTTCTGGTAAGGCATTAAGGGTGTGACTAAATTCTATGTGAAACAGGTTAGGTGATGGTCTTACAGCTGTGCTTTAATTTTTGCTTAAAAAAAAAAAAAGCTCAAATTCTCAGAGATCCTGGTGAAATGGCAGCGATTTTTCAAGTTCCTGGCATCACAACAGGGGAAAGATGGCATGGAAGCCTTAGAGCAGAGGCTGGAGCTGAGGCAACTGCAGGTCTGTTTTTTTTTTTTTGCTGATGTTTAATTATAGTGATACGTGAAATACACAGCACGACGCTGTAGCTACAAGCATTGCTGCAGTCCTTCACATGTTTTTATCTGTCAAGGATTTCTTGACCAAACTGGGTGCAAGAGGCGACTTTTATGGCTGGTTTACCAGCAGGAACCAAGAAACTTCAGAGTAAGAAAGAATGCAGACACCCAAATTCACACAAACAATATCTAATGACCATTAATTATCTGGAAAGCGTTGTCGATGTTGCACTTGGGTAAATATTTAAATATATTAAAAGCAATTTGGAAGAGAATTCACCCAAAGGAAAATTACGAAAAGAAAAATGTATCATGTCCAAAAGGATTGTAATGTGTTTTGCAATGGTCACACTTCACAAACTGGATTAATTACAACATGAAATGATGCCAAAAGGATCACTATTTGTCCAATATGCAAAAAAAAAAAAAAATAAAAAAAATCCATATTTCATTACATTTGTTCTTCATTTATTCAATGTCACAGTTCATTGTACAGTGCCTGCACAACATTGCTGCTTAAAGACAAATCATTTATTGAAAATAAGATCACTTGTGACTTGTAAATGTGTTTGTACTGATGTTAGAATCATAGTAGATAAATAAAAAAAATTTTCAGAGATGTAATTAACACTTTTGTAAGATTCTAAGTCATAATATCTAACAACTTTTATATGACAGTTCTAATAGTTTATCTCTCTGTTTTTATAAATAGTTTTATTTAAGTCCATCTTTCAAGGATGTGCATTACTACAGAGTGACAAGGGAAAATAAATAATATTAAACTAAATGGTGGGTAATATTTTAGAGTCACTGGAGTGGCGTAATACCTGTCTGTCCTCTGCCCTGACAGATGCATTGACATGCTCGACTGGAGAAGCCTCATAGACGACAGAACAAAGACATCAGACCTCCTGGTTGTCCCGAATGTAAAGGTTAATAGCATAACACACTGACAGAGAGTGACAATAACTGAGATGAAAAATGCAGTTTGCAAAACAGCCCTAATCTTTAAATATGATTCAAGACCCGAACTCGCCAGGAGACCGCGAACGACTTGCTATTTGCTCCTTCCAAATTTATACGTACAATTTACAGCAGGCAGGAGACTCGAAGTGTCAGCAGCACCAGATTTCTACCAGAATGATGGATAGGAGTGCTGTTGCATGAATATATATATTGGCTAATGTCGGCTCTGGGTTGACAAAAGGCGCAGGTTAATTTCACTTCCACAAAAATCTGATCACGTTAGCTTCAACGTTTCTGTTGACCTTGGACCAAAGACAGCTGAGGGCTGGATATAATAAGAAACACTGACAGGTTTTGTGCTGTGTGATAGCAGGTTCATTAGCATCTCATGGCGTGTGCTCTCCTGGGTTGTGTGCTCAGCAAGGTGAGCTGGAGCCTGTGCTGCTGAGATTCACTGAAGAAGAGGAGAAACAACTGACCAGGGTGTTACAGCGTATGGACATCTTAGCCAAGGTAATCAGTCGGTTACAAGTTTGTTTGTGGTTAGAATATATCTACTGTTAACTACTGATTTATATAACAGGCCTATGGATATTACTGGGCTGCTAGCTAGGGTGTTATCTGTATAATAAAAGAAAGACTATATATATGTATAGGGAGAAGTGCTTTTCACATTTATTTAGTTAAACAGAGCTTCATTAAGTCAACTTTTGAATGAAGATTTAGAATAACGAGCGCTTTCATATCCCAGCATGCCCTGGAGAACGGCGTCCGTCTGATGGTGGATGCAGAGCAAACCTACTTCCAGCCAGCCATCAGCCGACTGACGTTAGAAATGCAAAGGATCTACAACAGAGAAACACATGTCATCTACAACACGTACCAGTGCTACCTAAAGGTACGAGCCCACAGCTGGAGGAAAAAAGGACCAGATGTTCCGGGCTGTCGCTGTCCAATGTGCCTACAAATCAGCCGTAATTATTGCGATAGAGCCCACGCTGTGACATTTTGAGAAACGTTGGCGATCAAATTCTGTGATTATTACAGCAACAACAATGTTGGTCAGGACTTTTATCTTTCGTATTAACGTAATAAAATAACACAACACACATTAAACATGTGGATCCCATTTTGTCACAATGAATTGTCGTAGTTCATGATAACAGGGCTGTTTTGCTGCTGATGCCACTCACACCAGAACGAGGTAAGTTCTCCTTATTGTTACTTTTTTCTCCCCATGAGAGTAATTTATGTAGACACACAAGCACAAAGTGTGTCAGCACAATCCTGTTTGACTAATTGACACCCACCAAGTTATGGGCTCATTGTCTGTTGGCTTGCAGCCAATGGGAAGGCTGATACATGATGAGAATGAGAATAATGTAATGGTATCATGCCTTATCCCGTCATCAGGCTCTGTAAGAGCTACAGTAGTTAGTCTGAATGGAAATGCGATCCCTTGCTCAGTCCTCTATGAAGCATTTTGTGCCGCCTTTGTGTGTCTCTGCTCTGCAGGAGGCCTACGACAACGTGACCGTGGACGTGGAGCAGTCGCGGCGTGAAGGCTGGCTTTTCGCTGCCAAGCTAGTGCGCGGGGCGTACATGTATCAGGAGCGAGAGAGGGCTGGTGAGCGCGGCTACGAGGACCCTATTAACCCCGATTATGAGTCCACCAACAGGATGTACCACAGGTAGGAGAAAAGTTTGCCCTCTGCCACAACTGTCCAAATCTACACCTGTTTTTTTTTTTCCTTTTTTGCCATGTCGAGTGCAATATTGGCGCTGAAAAAAAGTTCTAGCACAAGTGTTAGTTTTTTCAGCTCTGGTTTTGTTTTCACTGTCACATTTTTTTAATTTCAGTGCCAAAATTTTATATTGTTGTTGTCAGCTCATATTGATTTAACCGCATGCTACAACATTTTCTTGCACAAACACACCACGGGAAAACACCCCCTCCCCCACCTTCCTCTTCTCCAAATTTTTCCATTTGGTTCACAAGTTTAAACCGGCCGCCTCATAGGTTCAAATCCACCGTCACCAACAGCACGGGGATTTAAATTTAGAGGAGTGGTCCTTCAGTTGGAGTTTGTGGGGTTATCATGTTGTGCCAGCAGGCTTCCGCCCTGTTGTGTTCGTCCAGTGCCAGTTACGGAAACCATCTTGCTCGGGCTGGCGGGGGGCTTTAACTGACATTACTAGATGAAGGCAAGCTCAAAAAAATCAAACTGTGGAGATCAATATGTGCTGCACACACACAAACACACAAAAAGCAGAAAGGCCGTACATCAACATAGGAAAGGCACAAGGTTTGGCTGATACAGCACAGCATGAAGTGGGATTCAAAACTTTGCAGATGGTAGAAATTTACATGCATCCAAACACAGCAGAGCAGAATGGTTGAGTTAGATTTATGGAAAATAGCTTTAGTCTTAATTGTGTGAAGGCATATCTGCACCACACAATGACTCTCACATGCTAATGAGAAATATTTGTGTGCCCAAGTAATGAGAAGAATCTAAGCTGCATTTTGAACACAATGTGCTGCATCATATGCAGTTTAAATTTGACTGTTAGCAGTTCAGTCGAGATCAATTGCTGTGTTTTCTACTTAAAGGACAAAAATGTGCATGTTTTTATTTTTCTGTCTTTGACTGTGTAGGTGTTTGGATCATGTGCTGGATGAGATTGCGCTCAACAGAAAAGCCAATGTAATGGTTGCTTCCCATAATGAAGACACAGTGAAACACACCTTACAGAGGTAGTTTCAATTCGAACAAAGCGGACGTTGAAAACACAACAGATTTTTTTTTCCTGACAAACTGAGCTATTTTCTTTCTCTCTCCCTCTCATTCAGAATGGATGAGCTGGGTCTCTTTCCCGCAGACAACAAGGTGTTCTTTGGTCAATTACTGGGCATGTGTGACCAGATCAGCTTCCCATTGGGTGAGGAAACTCCACGCTTACATTCTCGGACACACAAACCACACAGTGACCCTACAAAAAGCTGTGTTTGCCGCCTAATGCCTCTGAACTACACAGGCACCCTGCAGACCACGTGGACCGCATGAAGTCCACGTCAGTCCGCAGCCAAAAGCGTGACACAGGAACTGAGACGCCTCGGTTATCAACGAGCTGTCTGACTGAACCGCTGCAGCCGGCTCCCGCCACTTTGTCATTCAAAGACAGACGCCGCAGCAGCAGGCGGTTATCTGTCAATACGAGGCTGAAGTTGAAACAGCCTTGACTGGTATTGAAGTTAACAGACACGCGTGCTTCTTTGTTGTCCTCTCAAAGGGTCGGAGCAGTCAGCGCGTGAAACAATGAAGCCGACGGGGCTACTGATCCTTATTGTTTTGTCTGTTGGCTATTATACCTGACTTTTTAACAGCACCATTGATAGACGCTACGTGGCAATGTGAGTCACAATTTAGTGTTTCAGTTTTTGGCTTTATTTTCATGTCGAGAGACACATAGTGTGCAACCTAACTGCTTGTTGGACCAGAGCATTTCAATTGGATTAAAAAATAGTTGGAAGGGCTTGTACCAAACAAGCATGACTGGAGAATATGATCTGTAGCAAAAACAATGCATACGGTGATAACGCTCCCCGTGACACATTTAAGGTTTTCCAAAAAAAAAAAAAAAAAAAAAAAAAAAAAAATCGGTTCAGTTTTCATTATTTAGTTTTTAGATTTGTTTGGATTTGGGGTCTTGTTTCTCATTTCATTGTCATGTTTTGATGCCTTAGTAAGTAATTGTGAATTGAAAAGAAAGGGCAAAGAATAAACACTAGCAGAGCAATCACGTAGTGCGAGGCTGTCTGGCAGACAACAGCAGCTCTTCTAATCCAAACACATAAAACTGAAGGAGTCCGTGCTTATGCCCAAACCTGCCTCATTTGTGTGACTCACTCAGCGAGGAAAGCTGAGGAAATGGAAATGACGTCCAGTTGCTCTCTGAAGTTTTACCTAGGCTTTCGAAAACAATGTTTTTCTCTGATATTAGAGTGCCTGATATCACAAGCAGGCAATCAAAAATTCCATTTTACCGTCTTCATTAAAAGCCTTGGAAAGGATGTCCGCAGATGAATACACAAATAAACTGATTTATCTTTGTTTATACTCCTCACCCGTTGTGCTCTACAAAGGCCTTTTTGTTTTTTGTTTCACTCCATCCCAATCCTCTTCCTCTCTAGGTCAGGCAGGCTTCCCCTCCTATAAGTATGTCCCCTATGGGCCGGTTGATGAGGTGATGCCCTACCTGTCCCGGAGAGCCCAGGAGAACAGAGGCTTCATGAGGGGTGCCCAGAAGGAGAGGGAGCTACTCTGGAAGGAGCTGAAACGCAGACTTGCCTCTGGGGAACTTCTCCACAGACCCGTGTACTGAAAACACAGAAGAACAAGAGACAGCGAGGAGAGTGTGTCAACGTTTTTATGTCTTCCCCGGTTGACGGCTGCTGCTGTGACTGTCTATTCTACCTCTCCCTGGATGTATGTCTCCTGTTCTAGTCTGTGCCGGGGTTTTCTCGCTGACGGACCGTTTCTGCATGTCACTCTCTTTTTCTGTCATCACGCTGTTGTTTTTCTCCATTTCCTGTTCCCCACCTTCACCCCCTTCCCTCACTCATATGCATTGGCCATGTTCTCTCTATTTCTTGCCTTATCGGCCTCTACATCCATAAGCATTCTTCACTTGCATGTCCTGCCATTGTCTACGGAGCTCGGGCATCCATCACTCAGGCATCTTTACTACTCCAAAAGTACTCCCTAAAATGTCAACGAGACAGGGGCGGACATCTGTTTTTATTACCCTATTTATCTTGAGGTGGGACAGCAATAATAAAAATAACAGGCTTGATTTAAAAGGTAGTTAAAGAAGCATCAATATTGCCCTCCTATAGTATGATTTTTTTTGGAATCTCACTATCCCGCAGAGGCCTCTCTGCATCGTACGCTGGTGTAGGGTGTTGCAGGGTTGGATTTCTGGTTTGAAAATGGTGCCTGTGTATGAATCGATGGCAAAATATAAACGGTTCCTCGCAGCACTTCCCTAGTCTCCTAGAGGGTTTTATTGTATTTACCGGAGAAGCTATATTCTAGGTCACAGAGACGCTACGTGAGAACACTGTGTTGAATCTTCAGGGAGTAATTCTCTTTTATATATACAATGCAGGTGCACGCAAGTGTGACAGGTTGGGTTTTTTTTTTTTTTTTTTTTTTCATTATTCTGTTATGACAGATAATATGCAATGTGATACCAAGTTAGGGGGATGCCTTCTGGCATAATTGCATCTTTAAAAAAAAAAAAAAAAATCTCTTATTTGTGATGATGTAAATATGTTTGAAGAAAGTGTCCCCATTTGCTGCTTTTACACTTTATGCACCTGTGAAATTGCTCACATAAATTAGTACGTTAGAGCAAAGAACCTTCGTGAAGCTTTAATTAAAGACTTGATCTTATTGACCACAATATTATTGTTTGTACAGCTTCCCTTGTTTTGGGGTTTAATTCTGTTACATATTCATCTTTGTTATTGATACATAATTAGTATCTGAGTCAGAGGGTAACCAGGCTTCAGGATAATTATGGCCTTGTCACTTTATGAGAGCAGTCAGTGCTCTGTAGACCATCGTTTAATTACCCATGATGCTATGCTCAGTACAGATCACAGAAATTGGATGCATTAATCATTACTCAGAAAAAAGTTTAGTGGCTGTTAAGTTTTAGTGAGCCGACGCGCCACAGAGCTGTCCCTGCTGCTGTATTCTATCGGTTTAATTAAGAATCCAGTCTACTTTTGATGTAAGATGTGCCTTTGGATATACATTTGCCAACAAATCCCTTCCTACACCGTACTGGACTTTGCCAGGTTAGCTTCAGCTGCAAAGACGATTTAGAGGAGGTTCTAGTGTGGGAAAAAAAAAGACACACAACTTCTGAGAAATCGAGTCGAAACCAGCGTGGGCTGAACATTTTCTTTGGGTCTCATCAAAACTTCTGCCTGCGTTAAAACGCAGGCATATATAAGAGTCATCTTAGGCTAATTTATTTTATGGAATGAATGCTGACATTGTATTAGGAGAGATTGGAGCATGGCATAGATGCACTGGATTTCTCTGGGCTACCTTCGCTGTTGGCACCATGCAGTTCGACGTCTCAGATATTTGTTTAACTGTATTCTTGACTTTGTGCTTTTGGTGAGACTGCACGGCGGTCCGGTGAATTTCAAAGAACCGTTCCTTAAATACACGGCGAGCTTTGTTGTAAGGTTTCTGTATATGAAAGGATTTTTTTTTTTTTTTTTTTTACTGACTTGCCTGGCCATTTAATCTCTAATTAAGCCGACAGCTTTACAATAAGAAAAATGATCAATTAATTAAGATTTTGACAAAGAATTGAGACAGCAGCAGAAAAAAAAAACTGAATGTCTGTAATCATACACACAGTATGAAATGATGCTGGGAAAATTTATTTCACTCCAGGAGGGGAGATATCGTTTTCCGTTACGGAGAAGAAGAATGATGTAACCACACCTAAATATTCGCTTAGGTGATTTGATGTCAACGTATTAGTTGGAAGCAGGGAATAAATCAGCATACTCCCACGTGCTGCTGTAGCAACAGTAGTAGTACACGCTCACTAACCACTTGCTGATCGACCTTTGGCTGCCGTTTGACTTCAACCGCTGCAGGAAAATCCCATTTTGTCAGTTTTTAGTGAAACAAGCTGTATTCTGTCTGACGCCAGGTGGCTTCTTTGTTTAAGTCGTTTAATCCATATAACTCTAACTTCAATAGACTGGAGATAAGATTAAAACACAGAAGAGACCTTCAACAATAGACAGCTGACTGTGTTTTTTTTGTGAGCATCATTTTTTTCACGGCTGGCTAGAATGACAAGCAGAGTATAGATCAGTCTGTTGGCAAAAAGCTGCAAGATGTCTCAAAATTTTTCAACCAAGGTTAAGTAGGCTCAGATGTCTAACTAACAAGGAGGGAACGGGGTATTAACCTTCTGCAAGACGCACAACGTTTCCACAGGAAACTAATTGGACACACAGCAGTAAAGGTACAAAAGCAACTGAGGCCTCAACCAGAGCGCTTCATAATTTATATCTACTGATGATCAATGATGATCTAAATTCTATAATGTACAAACATACTGGCAAGCACAAACAAACAAAAACGAAACAGTCATCCAAAGGTTTTTATGGGCATTTCTTCTTTCTGTCTCTGGCGTGATGTTCATTAGTGGATTAGTTGGCTTTCACACCCTGTTTTTTTTTTTCCTCACATGAAGATTGGGAGAATCAGCTCCTCGCTTATTATTTCCATTTTTTTTTCTTTTTTTACCTGTAAAACTTGTGAAAGCAATTCATGTGTGAAGATGATCTTGTGTGGAGTATCTCAATATTCCTGTCACTCAGAATCAGATCAAACTGGTAGAACAACTGGAAGATGATGATGATGAGGTAGAAAGCAACATCTGCAAAGGTCGAGTGGGTGCTCATCTACTGTAGGGGTGCCTTAAATCCCCACCTGTCCTGTCAAACCACATACACGTTTGCAGTTATTTCCCCCACGGACAGCATACTATTTGACTTGTCAGATCGCCTCAAGTAAATTAGCACTTGTTAATGCTCTTTAGCAACACAGCAGACTCACAGCCATTTATATAGTTGGCTGAACCGACCAAACAGCTTTGTAAAAACGTAGATTTAATCTGTGCTTCTCATTTTGTCTCTCACATGGCATTTATCCACAGAAATCAAGGAAATCTGTGTTGTTCATCAATGCTGCTTAGCGAGAAATGTAATGAATCGTTGGGCTAAGTTGAGCCTGGAGTCTGGACCCAGTCCTGCACTGAAGGAATTCCCCTGCTGCAGTGAGATTTGAACCGGCGAGTAAACAAATGAGTTGTAAACACAACAGATGGTAGAGCTGATGATGATGATTTTCATCTCTCCGAATAGAGCAACGCAACAAAAGTGGAGCGAAGGAAAGTTGTCAAGTGAGCGTGATGGAAAACACTTTGAATTCACATGCCGAATGCCTCGCATCACGCCGTCACCACTGTGCCATCAAACACAAATCACTGAAATCAGCCGCCGGCAATCGTGAGTTGAGTCCAGCTGAGCATTGTCACTCAGCGCAGGTTGTGTGGCAGGTAGGTGAAAAAATTTAAGTGCAAATGGCCTATCACACCTCTCCCAAAGTAATTATCGTAATTATTTTCCTCCAGTCAACCTGCTGTGGTTACTGATGGATTTGTGTTTTTGGTAATCTCATTTGGAGGCGAGTAAAGACATTTAGGAAGTCTAGGAAAAAACCCCACAAAGGCCAGGACAGCCGTCCCTCAAAGTCACCAGTTAAGGTGGATGAGCCGATTTCTTCCAGTCCCCCCCCCAACCACCACCACCCACCAACCCTAACACAACCCTTTTGTTCTGTGCCAGTGAATAGTGGCCATGTATTATAGATCATTAAACCGCTTTCATCTCCTCTCTTTGAGATGCATGCTGTTTTCCCTTTGAAAGTGATCAGCGTTGGCGCAGAACGACTGAGTAAAAGAAAGAAAGAAGAAGAAGAAGGGTTTTGATGTGTGTGTGTGTGTGTGTGTGTGTGTGTGTGTGTTTGTGGACTGAAGAGAATACTGCTTGGAAAATACAACCAGTCTGTAAAACAGCAGTGCAAGCAACTCGTCACAGCTACCAGACAAACAGCCTCGTTCAAATAGTCGACCCCGAGGCTTAAATTTCCCACCTTTGGCCCAAAACGCGTTTGCACAAACCTATCATGGTGCTCGAGCATTAATGCACACAGTGTGCACATGCAAGTGTACAGAAATGGACAATATGTGAGAGCAGCATGTATGCACAGCCATGCAGATTAATGCACCGCCACTATAAACTCTCTCTCACACACACACACACACACACACGCACTCTCTCTTCCTCCCATCAGTTCCCATATCTATCAGTCTGGGGTGAGAGATGATTTGAAGTGTCTCACAATGTTTTGATCATTAGTTTGGACTCGTGGAGTGCAGCAGCAGTGAAAAATGAGAGCGCTATCTCATGGCCACCTGTTCTTTTAATAAGAAAAAGAACAATTCCTCATCACAGGATGGATACCTGATGCCTGGGGAGGGAAACCACGTGTGTGTGTGTGCGCGCTTGTGCAGTTGGCTGAAGGTCTATTTGTGCCTGCATTGCATGTATATCTGAATCCAATTCTGCCTATATATGTCTGTAGATATACTGTATATACACAATAGAGCCAGAATTAAAGTAACACATAAATCCTCCTGGAGCACAAAGATAATACAGCAGATATCTGGCACCGGAGTGCAGGTTACTGTGTTCACTCCCAAGGTTTGACTATATTTCAGATTTACAGCTGTGGACACACTTTTGTTGCTTTGTAAGAATTTTTTCATAAAAATTTTAGTGCAATGTCAAAACTTAATCATATTTCATTTAGTCTGCAAGGAAGAAGGACTTTTACCAATTTTACCTTTTAGCTTACAAAGGATCATAATATTCTGTTTTAGCTAATGTAGCCTTGCAAAAATAGTGTGGCTGTTTGATTATGCTCAGAAAAAGTCACGATTTTGGATTAAATTCAAAGAATTGAAGGCATTACTGCTTTATTGTGACGTGAGATGTGGATTTTGTGTCACAATTTTTCAGGCTAATAGCTGACCCCGAAATCTGCATATTGAAATTAGTTTGGAAGGAAATCTACCTGACAAAACATTAGGAACAATCCTATTTCCATATTTGAATCAAATGTGTGACGCCCTACTGTGTCTGAACTGCGTGAAGGCAATTTTGAAATCACAATCTAACTCAACAAAATGTTGGTGCTGTTTATAACATTTAACATCTCCCTCATCTTACTGTTATTGCTGTGCATTTATATATTTTTAGGAATTTTAACCCCCCCCAGCATTGAGCATTGTCACTGAACATCGTGACAGCAGCAAAATGTTTACACTGATATTCTATAAAATAATAAACCCTCAGTGCTGTTGGTACGTGTGTGAAGATGTGCCTGCATGTGGCATTCTGGCTGTTTGTCCATTTCTTTGTGTGCATTATTGGCTGTGTTGTGTTTACCTATGGAAAGTAGCATGATAAATAGCAAACGCGACGTGGTGCACCGGGATTTTGCGGATCAAACGGATATGCCCGAACGGTAGGAGGAACATTTACCCAACCGGTGATGCTGAGATGAAAGCAGAGAGAGAGGATTTCTCGCTCTACCACGGTGAGCGACCAGATTGATGTTTGGATTTGCCGGAGATCATACTGACGTGCTTTGGTTAAAGCATCTGAGCTGAACTAAAGTAAACATAGTTAAATTGAGTCTTATGGATCCGACCCACTTCCAGAAAGTCTCTCTCGAACGGGCATTCGTTTGGGATGTTGTTTGTCCAACCTTTAGGATATAATTCCTGTTGCCTTTGTCCACCAAATGAAAATGGAGATGAGACCTTAACAGCTGGACAGATATGACTGTACACATACACACATTATGATGAAGCGATGTAAACAAACCCCCTTCGCACATGTACAGCCAAAATGTAAATAACCTGCTATGGGGCTGAAATTACAGTGCAAGCCAACCAAACGAGAAAAGTTGTGTAAGCCGTGAGCCGTAAGACACTAAAATGTCCTTTAGAGCTGAGCAGAATGCAACAAGTCGCTCCTGTTTTTTTTTTGGAATAGCTGGGCTTCCATTTAAATGGTGCAAATATTTGGAGAAAATTCCAATTCATGTGGTTTTCCATCCACCGCCATGCAAACAGGTTTGTTGCGGTAAACAGCTGGAGGCACTAAATTAAAGGTACCTGATTCTGGTAGGGTGCTTTTCTTATTTGATGCAGAAGAAAAGGCTGCAAAGAAAGAGCAGCAGTCAGACAATGTTGGGAAAAAAAAAAAGACAAAGATTTGACGTTCATTTTTGCTCTTCAGGGCAGCAGAAGTTTCAGTGGACATTTCAGAAGCCCGTTTCATGAA
This sequence comes from Remorina albescens, assembly GCA_034769265.1. NCBI lineage: Eukaryota > Metazoa > Chordata > Actinopteri > Carangiformes > Echeneidae > Remorina > Remorina albescens. Next base: position 24,489,548 of record CM068485.1, read on the forward strand.
GGTCATGTTTGAAAATCTGTTTCCTTTGCATTTTATTGCATTTAAGCTGTAAATCAACTTTCTCACCCTTTTTTTTTTTTTCATAGCAACTGAGTCATGCAGTTTATTGTTCATCTAGAAATATCGACTACAGCTGCCTTTAGTTCACATCGTTAACTTGTACAACACACTATTTGATAGCGATCACACAATATGAGCCACATCATCGACTTCACAATTCAATTGCACCGAATTTTGATGAAGTAAAATTTTCACTCGTTCTCTCTTGTTATTGCTCCTCCAGAGAAATATGAAAGATGAATTGCACGGACCAATTCAATAAAGTTTAAAAAAACGACAGCTGAAGTCACAATACAATGAACAAATGACTGAATCAAATGGGCTTCCTGAGTGAATGCCAAGTCATTTGACCCTGGCCGCTTAAATTACACATCCTCTTACCCATTACGAGCCAATTTTGGCACAGTATAGAGAACATACAGTGGGCACATTGAATAGAGTTGAAAAAAAGAGCAATACAGGTGAGCTGAGAGCCTTGTCAGCACTAGAGGATTATCTGATCTTTCTCCAAACAGGATGAGAGAAATGTCTTGTTTTATTTCCGGCTGATGAGTCAAAAAACGCCTCTCCCTTCTTACACAACCGCGGGCTGAACGTGAGGCGGCACAGCACGAATTTTTGTGGATAAGAGAACCAAGTCACATCTTCATTGATTTCTCCCTCTCCCTCGTGGTCGTGTAGGCTCCAACTCATGGAGCTGCGGAGAGATGGAGGGCATTTGAAAGGGAATAAAATAGACATCTCATCTGTTCTCTTTCAGCGTTTCGGACACCCACGGCTTCACTGAAGCCACGATCATGACGCCTATACAAGGAAAATGAACCCACAGACCTCAGCTGAGGTGAACTTCCTGCGAGAAAACAGAAGGAAAGGAAGAAACCACCAAACAAACAAACAAACAAACAAACATGTTATCCCCATGACAAACACCAGGGGGCAATAGTAATCTTCACGCCCTATGTATGAACCTCGGCACAGCTGTGTGTTAGAAAAGGGATGCTCAGCAGCATCTTCTCCTCCACAATCCTCACTCCTAAAAAGCCCCTTTTAAAAAGGCTATATGAAAATTCATCGTGCTTTCAACCTATTTTCGACCTATTTTTGGGAAATGGGCTGCTTGGCTTCCCTTAATTCCCCCCACCCTCACCATATTCTGTCTTTTCGTGATGAGGATTTTGAAAAGACAAAGGAAATATTGGCAAGTTGCTGGGGCAAATAAAAGAACAAAAAGCAAAACACAGAGGCAAACACAAGCAATGGCTTGAGACGTCGGTGTTGAAAATAGAACGATAATACCCAACGTGTCTGTAATTTTTCCATAAATTACCTAAAGAACATATGGCAGCTACACACCCACACACAGAGAAACACAGCACTTTCTTCCTCCTTCTTCGTCTTTTTTTCTTTTCTTCCCTTCTGCCATTTCAAACAGCTTCTCGGCAGCCCAAACGCGCCACCATCAGTGGGTGAGAGCACTCTATTTCCAGAGACATGCACCGTAGTAAACACACAACACTCCATGTTTTAAGGATTAATATCAGCTTTATTCATATGCATGGCAGGAAAAACTGCTGTCGCACTCACATACACACAAGCATGTGCAAATAACCGCCTAGTGTCATGCGGACCGGCTCAGAAGCACGTGTCCTTGTCTTCTTTCCGTGATGACATGATCCGTGGGTGGCAGATTGATTTGGTCCAGCAAGAGGGAGACACAATCAGATCAAAGAGGACGCCGTGGTGAGAGAGAATAAGAGAGAGGGGTGGGAGGGGGAGGGAAAGAGAGAGCTCTTCCACTTTGACTTGATGGATTTAACTCTCATTCAAAGAGACAGACTTATGACACATAGGAGAGAGACTTGCCTTTCCTTCGTTTCATCTGAGGAAGTGCTACTGTTGGCTCTCCTACACACAGACGATAGTAACAACACCCCCCATGCTCTACTGTCCTCTCTCTACACAAACAACCAAACACACACCCCTCCAGCACTCATTTTTCCTCTCCTTCCCGTTCTCCCTCCTTCCCTGCCCCCCCCCCCCCCACCTTCTTCTCTTTCAGAGATGGCTCCAGCTAACAAGCCTGGGGCTCGGAGGTTGCATTAAGCGAGGTCCTCGGTCTGAGCTGGAAGGAAGGGTTTCAGAGCACCACTAACTGTCTGTTTGTCTTTGTGATAAAAGAATAAAGCTGTTAGGAGAGGAAGAGGAGGAGGACCGTCATAACAGCCTTTGAGGGGGGCACAGATTTGGCTCCTGGGGGCAAGATTGTGCGCCTCTGATTTCCCTGCATGCTCAGTAGCGAGGCTGATAACACACGGGCAGAGTGCAGGTGGGCAGGCAGGGAGGTTGGGGGGGCTTCTGGATGAGCTTTTGTGAGGTACCTTCGCTGTTGGCGGGGCACGAGGGTGGCGTGTTTCCCCGTCAGTTTGTGTGCACCTTTCCCAGATGAAGATTACCTTTGCGCTCATTATCACTCACGGTGAAGATCATCATTATTGTCTCGCCTGCTTCCCTGCCTCGCCACAGTAACTCACTGCTAATACACACACTGCTCTGAGACACATACTGTAGGCTGCAGCAAAGCAGTAAAGGGAATATGCTCTACATAAAACAAAGCTGGTTAGCAGGGAGGCTTTGGTCCCGTCAGGAAAATGGGAAAAATAAATTAATAACAATGAGGTAACAACATATTAGCTGAGAGTGAAACACGTTCATCCACAGAGAGCAGGCAGGCGTGTTAGTTTTGTTTTGTCAGAGCGAAAGCTGCTTACAAGCTGCTGCAACTCTTTAAAAATCTTTCACTTTCACAGATTTCGCTCACGCCCATTGTTTTCAGTCTTCTGTGTCCCATTCAAACATTACAGCCAGAGCCCACTTTCTGCATTGAAAGCGTTGTCCCCCCGTGGAAGCTTAAACGTAGACGCAGATTCTGAACGTGCTACGCCGGATGAATCTAATAGTGATGGAAAGGCAAGTTAAACTGCATTATTTTCATTTTATCCCATTTTAGAGATGACCTGTGAGCCAAAGGCCGAATGTACGCTTTTGAAGATGATGGCCGTGATCTGTTTCCTGCTTCGGTTTTTCACCCCCTCCACGACTGACGAGCTTGATTGGAAGCACGAAGGAGGAGAAGTACAACAAAGTCGTGAAATGTATGCAAACAAGTGACAAAGTAAAGAGTTTCTCGCAGAAACAGAGTAAACTTTTCCTCCTCTTTTTTTCCACTATTTGTCAAAAAGTAATCTTAAACGCTGAAAGCTGCCATCGCACGTTGAAATATAGCCTCTAAAAGAACAACTGAATTATTATTCATGAGTGACACCAAATCACATTTCACCTACATTTTAATGTTGACGGAGGGAAGGCGGTGGGTTGTGAATAACGTCAAATCAAACAGTTGAAGTTCTGATTATCTCGCTTGCATACCCGGAGAAGAATAGGCCTCAGCGACTGACATATAGTGAGAAGGAGAAACACTACTAATTCTTTTCATTTGCTTTTAACACAGTGTAATGACAACCTGAGCTGTTAAACATGGTGTTTCTGCAGCTTGGCTTGTATCCGGTGAAACTTTTCCACTTCCTCTTGGTGTTTTGCGCTGAGTCTGATGGATGAACTTCAATCAGTCATTCAGTGTAGAAAACGCATGCCCCGGGGGATGCTTTCTTGGAGCTAATCCTGCTTTCCTTTTTGAACGCAGAAAAACAAAAAGGAGGAAGAAAAAACAAAAACATAAAGCGTCTGCGGGTCTTCAAATCCTGGTTTCTCTGTGTTGTGTTGAATATGAGAGGACGAACGAACCCAAAGAGCACGGAGAGCCTTCATTAGCGCCGTTATCTGCGTTCATTTGACAGTGAAACAGCGACAGTCCCTTACGCTGCGTTTAAGTGCTTTTCTGCTTGTTTGTAGTTCTCCTTGACAGAGAACCCGTGCTCCATATTTCCCCCGACAGTGACACAGCTCCAGTGGGGAAGGAGAAATGAGGTGTGGCCTGACTGTGCGAGACCATTTCTGAATGTAAACAGAGGCATTCAATGACTGCTGAGTCTCATCTGTCTCTGTCTGCAGATCAGCTGCTTTTTTCTCCTCCCACCCCCCCAAACACACACAAACACAGCCCTGAAAATATTCACCAACACACACGCTCACGCATAAATTCATCTCCTTCTCTATCCCATCATCCCAATTCACGCTCCCTTTCAGTTGTTTAATCACTGCAGAGAATTGTGGGACACAGTGCTGTTAGAGAGAGAAAGAAAAAAAAAAAAGCCTATCAGAAAGAAGTGCAGATTTTGGCGGGGCGGCAGTCGATGCAGATTCCAGTCTCAGCAGTCCTGACCTCAGCCAACCTTGAGTTGGCGTTAAAGGAAGGTATTGAAAGATGTCTGGCTCAGTGAGGAGCTGGCTGTCTCTTTTTTTATTTAACCAACTCGTGCAACCGCACACACACACACACAAACGTCTTCTTACCTGTTTGTTTTTCTATTTCTCTGTTAGATTAAAGATTAGAGTTTTCTCTAATCCCCCTCCCCCGTGCATCAGATTAATCTCATCATTGCTAACACCTAGAAGAAATGAGTCCCCATCATTGCCACCTGCCACGTTCACTGCAATATATTCTATCCGCATGTATGTGCTTCTTTAAAATGAACATTTTTCTTTTCTTTTCTATTACTGGGTGATATACATGGTGACGAAATGGATACGTGCGGCTCGGAAAAGCTTTTATGTTTTCTGTGTTGTTCACCTGTGGCCTGTAAGAAGAAGCCACTTAAGGTCTGGCAAATGGACCGCACTTATAGTGTTTTTCTAGTTTTATCTACCACTCAAAATTACGAGCCATTCAAGCCGTATTCGTCCATCCAAGCTCCCAGATCCAAATGTTCTACATGTCAAAGTGCCGCTTAGCTGCCATTGCATAGACGCTCACACGCCGATGATAGTGGAGCCTGTCCTGGGTTCGGCATCTGGCCCAAGGGGGCAGGAACCTTAGCGAAATGTCTTCGGTTAACTTTGCTCAATGAAACCACCTGGAGCCGGCTCAAATCTGGAGCACCGACTGCTGTACATCAAAGTTTTCAGGGTCTTAGCACTAAAATTGATTCACACAACTCAATCAACCTGGTTCCTTGACACAGGCCGTGGCACCTTGGTAGGTCTGCCAAAAGGACTGGACTCCAATCTGGGTTGTGCCCAATGTGACCAAATGTGTCGTGTTTCTCTCCCGCTCGCCTGACCTGAGTTGTCCCTCAGCCTCATCAGCGGCTCCAGAGGAAAGTTCCAGATATTTAACCTTTAGGCTTTAAAGGCTCTCCGCCTGCAGATGATGCGTTTGTTCAGACACTTTAGCAAATTAGTATCATGACTGGTTTCCTGTAATGTAATCAGCATCTCTGTCTGTTTACACACCTCGCAGAGTAAGTGAAACCTTCTGTGGCTCAAGAGGAAGCTGAGCGAAGCTGATAAGCTGCTAAGTTGTGTCTGATGACTGCAAATTGGGAGTGTGGACTTAGAAAGAAGCTAGCCTCTGTAGTGAACGCCCAAGCAGCAAACCCCGGGGCCGAAAAATGAGGCCAACACCGAAGGGCAGTTCCTTGAATGGCCACTTGAAGACGACTCTAAAAGGGATATAGTCGCCATCGTCAGTCCCTTATTTAAATATGTCCAACTTTACTGCAGAGATAAACATGTTGACATATAAGAATTTAAAATAATTTCCCCCTTCATGACCGACTTTTGAGGGCAAATTTTTTTGCATAATTCAGCCATTTTATGTTTGGGAACCGTTGAAGAATTGGATTCTTGAACTGTTGAGGGAGAAATGAACGAATTTGGCCATTTTGGATTAGCGGGGAGTTCGGCTGTGATGTGTGATGTTCGCAGCCCTCACCACCACCTATTAGTTAGTGGACTGCCATTTTAGTCATTTTCATCCTTTTTTTTTTTGTAACCAGGAGTAGCCACATTTGAGGCTACTCCTGTTTGAGCCATTTTTATGAGCAGTCTGTGGATTTACGTCACAATGAAGGAGAACGTGTGGGAATGATTTGTTTACTATGACTCACTGGCTGCTCTTTTAATAAATGTATTTGTGTTAAGTACAGAAGTGACACATCTGTTGTTTTGAAATGAGTTTCCTTTCTTTGTCAGTTATTCGGGTCCTACTCGTTTGAAATGAGAAACATGTCTTGCAAATTTCCACACGCATGATTTCAATTCATACATTTGCCCTCTCCTCATCTTCAGGTCACTTCCAGTCACAAACAGTAGAGTTCATAAAAGATGATCCATAACATATTTCTCAGTGAGGCATACTTTGCCTTTTCAGTTTTCTTTCTTTTGACAAAATGACAAAAAAAAAAAAAAGAAAAGAAAAGAAGATGGAGGAAACATCTAATTTACCCATTATAGATGATTCCCCGCTGAATGAGATGAGATTTCAACAAACCCCGAAAAGAAACTTCAACTCCCTAATGAATCAGCTCATTAATTAAAAACCGGAGTCCTTGCAAATACAACAAGATGCCTGGATTGTTTATGAAATCCAGCATCGGTGGATAAGCTGCATGAATAACCTGAGCGAAAATATTAGAAGGATTAGAAGGTCATCTATTGCCTCAACTTCAGTGAAGTAGAAACAGCTGAGCTGAAGAACAGAGTGCTGCAAGGGGATTAACCCATCACCGCCAGGGCAGTAAGATACTGTATGTACCTGTGTGTGTGTGTGTGTGTGTGTGTGTGTTTAAAGATGGCATATTTGTATTCCTCTCACCGACTCTGTGCATGTGAGATGCAGCTGGTAGGTGGAAGGTGGTCTGGTATTTAAGTGTTTGACACTATCAGTGGTAAGGGAGTGAGTGTCAGGAGTGTGTGGGTGTGCAGATGTGGGCGAGAGCGGGATGAAGAGTGTGTGTGTGTGTGTGTGTGTGTGTGTGTGTGTGTGTGTGTGGGCCAGTGGTAGTGGTGGGAGGGATTTCCACTGAGCAACAAAGCAGATGGTGCAGATGTGAGTGGGCGTTCTGAGTCTCGGCAAGGCCAGGTTTATCCAGCAGCCGTGTGGAAGTCCGGGGGATTCATCTCTCTCCAGTGAGGATTCCGCTGCTTACTAGCTCATTACCGGCCTCGGGCTAAACTGTGAACATTTGTATGTATACAACACAACTGGCCCGCCGCCATGCCACATATTGTGGCAAATTTTTAGCTTGGTTTTTAAATTCTCCAAGGTGTCAGGGCGATGCATCATCGTCTTCCATTGCTTATCACGCAGAGGTGGAGACGGGTTAGGTGTGGGATGAAGAAAAGGTTCGCCACTCTGCAGCTATTTCTAAGAGAGGCGTGACTGCCGAGGTGCGATGTTGCCAACGGCATGAAATCTCGCCTCCCCCATTTCATACACCAAAAACTGCACATACGAATGAACGTTATTCCTGATGTCAGTAAACATCCCAAATCTTTTCCTTGTGCTGTTTTGGCTTAAATTCTCAACATATTGTTGGCGAATGGCAGGAAAAAAACAAAAAAAAAACAAAAAAACCCCACATCATTAATAAATGTATGAACCAATTACTCCACAAATCAATTATTCAATTTTCCCATGAATTAACCATCCAAGCAATCAGCCACACATGAGTCAGTCAATCACTGTTGATCCAACAGAAGCGTCTAACTGCTTTCTCCGGGCATCCCTCTGCCCTTTTCCCATTTCAACAGATTAACAAAATGAGAGGAATACAGTAGATGCAGCGTCTGATGTTCCCGCTCGCAAGGTAGCCCGGGGCCAGTTTTCATCATTACTTCCACATCCTTAAGTATTCTGCTGTGGCCTGTTCTTGACACACCGGTGGCTTTTTCAGTATGTCAACTATGCGCCTGTAATCAGCAATAACAGTCAGAAGTAATGTAGCAAAGAAATCCTGTGTTTGCACAACACTGGCTCACTGGTTTGGAGTCTGGATTGAACTGTAGCAACCTCACTAGACACTTATGGCCGGCCTGCATTCATTTATTTCAGGTGGGATTTACTGATATGAAACCTTTAACCTTTGCCTGGCATAACCTATTTTTTTCATTTTGTTTAAATAAGATCTGCTACACATGCATGCTGTTGATGTGACGAACGTTCATGCTGAGTACTCCATATTTACTGTGACATTAGTGTTCCAGTCAACAACAACCAATTTAAGGCAAAATAGCACATGCACACAAGTAGGTGGGAAGGTAACCGATGTAAACAATGTGGGTTGGAGATGATGGACTAGAAGGTTTGAAACATTTTTATGGAGGGAAATGCTTTCAATGCAATGACAAGAATGTGTTCATTCAATAATTATATTTTAAAATGGAATCATTTAAAGACAACATAAGGACGCTGACTCATTCATTTGCAAATATTTATTTTCTATTACCTACTCCTTTTTCAGAGAATCATTCAGATGAAAATATAATTAAGTGATTCCAATTAAAATGTTTAATACATCTATAATTAATACAGTCTCACTCTCCTAGCTTCACAGCTTTTATCGCATAACACAAACTAAAGTGATTTTAAAAATCCTGTAATGGGGACATTCAGAATCATCCAAGGCAAGAGAGGTTTCAAACCATGAATGAGTCAGCTGCCTAACTGGGCCAGAGATCGAACAAAAACATCCTCAAAGAGATAATGAATTGTTTTTGTTAAAAAAAAAAAAAAAAAAAAGATTTTCAGAGAAAGGCAGTGAAGATGGAGATTTTCGTCTCAATGACACAATGCTGGATCTGACAGGATGGATGTATCGCAGACAGCCACGACTGTCTCGTGTCTTTGGAGCATCTGCTCGGGGATTCCAATAGTTTGGCCGTCATCTCGCTCCTTCCACAGCTGGAACAGCACGTCCCAGTTGGACACACCTGTGGACCCGTGTTTCCGAAATATACTCGGCACATATGTGACCCACCCAGTATGTCAGATCGTGATTTAATATCCCTGCTTTCAAAATACAGACTAAATTCAAAAACCATCCAGGTTTGGACTAATTAAAGAGCGGGGAGGGGGGCTCACTTACTGAGAAATGCTCTTCCAGTGAAACAGCCTACTAAACAGGTCACACGCTCGCACGAATAACGAGCCCTGGGTCGCCAGAGAGCTGAAAAAACCACGACCTTCACAACCTTGACATTTTTAGAGGGAGACATTTTTACAGGGAGGAAGAAAAAAAAAAACCAAAACGTGTCAGTGTACTGAAAAGGAAGCTGAAATACAAAAACCAAGCAGGCCGTGCAGGCGTGGCAGCGTCTCAATGCTATGAACTGGTTTCTGAGCTCGGCCTATCAGATGAAGACACGAAGCCCAACGCGGTAACGCCAGCGGCACCCGTTCATTCCTGTGGGGGAGCGGAAGGTCGTTTCCATCCAGGGAAAGTTCTGATGGTCTGGTGGCACATCACTTCCAGCTTCATCCCCTGTGTATAAGTGGAGATAACCGTTCGTGTTCCCAAAACGCCTTTTTGCCAAAGCTATGGAAGATTTCAGGCCCATGGCGCTGACCCAAGAGCCTGCACGGCGGGACTCGAGGACGCCAGCCTTCTGGATGTAGTGGCTTTGCATCCTGACTCTCCAAACTCCTATGTAAGAATTTATTAACATTTACACAGCGAACAGGACCTTAGGTCAAGACAACACGGGGTTATGGATAAATTTTTAAAGGACAGACGACCACACGTCTACTGGCCTCCTGCAGAGCTGTCTCATCACCTCTCTTCTATTCTGAAACTAAATCCCCTGCGATCACACCAGACTGTCACTTGTATATGCTGATGACTTGGCCTCTGTGGCCCGTCTGACAGTGGCGTGCCCTCTCCCACCCAACAGGCACTATGTGCACGACACCAGCTCTGGGAGATCTTCCTGTAACTGAGGCCGCCCTGCGACCTCTCTCTGGACGATTCAGGCCGAAGGGGCAGGTGGTAGAACAGGAGATTTTTAAGTACCGGCGCACTGAGGTCGTCCGGCGACTGTCCTTCTCACACAGTGGCCCGAAACAATCGACGATTCTCCTGAGAAGGCCGAAAGGTTTTCATGTCAAACGCTGCGTTCTGACGGCGGCACACTCATTGAATCAGTCCTCACGTTGCACATTTGTGCCTTAGAGAGAAAAATCTCATGTGAGTCATCAAAGTCTCAGACATCACTCCAGGCCAGCATTCAGACATTTACAGTGATGCAGCAAAAAAAGAGAGACAGACACCATCAGTAAGGACTTTTCTGTCCCACTTCACCTCATCCAGTTACATCCACCTGGAAGATCCTTTTTAGCACCCAAGAGCATAAAACAAACAAACAAACAAAAAAAAAAACAACTGAATTTATCTTTCGTGGTTCCTCAAAATTTTGTTGAAGGTAGACATTGCAATGGGACTGAAATAAATCTGAAACCAGAGCTTGAAATGTTAAATTTAATTTGATGAGGTCATTAAGACGTTGGTATTGATCAACAATCTACTGCCCGCCTGCTCATTAACTGTTCATTTCCTGGGATTTGAAAAAAAAAAAAAAAAGGCCACTGCCTATTTAACTGACCCAGTAAAAAGTGATCAAATCTATCTATATTACAGACATATTACAACATAATAACCGAGCTGATCAACCTGCTAAATTGGACTTTTACCACCATCTGATATGCATCAGCGTGCGTCGGCATTCGTGCGACCGCGACTGCAATATTTCTCTGCTCTATCAAAACTTCGCCCCGTGGTCATTCCTCGCTTTCCTTCCTTTCATCATCTCGGTCTCATTATAATTACCGTCCTCCTTCCTCCATTTCTGTTCTGTATTTTTCAACTCTCTCTCTTTTTTCATATACATCTCTTCCCCTTCCTCCCCCTGAAACCCTCGGCATGCAACTCCATGTCCTTCCCCTCCCTTTCTAATCCAGCTCCCACAATCCATCTCTCCTTCTCCCTCTCTCTCTGTCTAATGAGAATCACACTGAGGCAGACAGAGGCATGAGCCTGACAGCAGAGATTCACTTATTCTGGATTAACTCACTGCACAGCTTCACACAGCTGACACCAATGAAACATACGACTGACAAATGAAATGGTCAGTCTCTGCGCGCCTTCTCTGGTGTTTCGTTATAAACGTTCAACTTTTTCTCTTATGTATCCTCAAAAGAACAGTTGCTTCCTTCCTTATATATATATTTGCTTTGCCAAATACATTTTTTATTTTTTTTTTATAAACCCACTCCAGGATGGGATTTACATTTTGCCAGATGAAAGCTGCCTGAATGTATACTGTTTTAGATAACACCTAAGTGACTTATTCATTCATTCATCTTCTGAAGCTTATCTGTTTCTGGGTTGCAGGGGGGGTGGAGCCGATCCCAGCTCACAACGGGTGAGGGAGGGGTCACCTTGTACGGGTCTACAGTCCATCACAGGGCCAACACACACAGACAGACAGAGACCAACAACCACTCACACTCACACTCAGACCTACGGACAATTTAGAGTCACCAATCGACTTAAACACGATGTCATCAGGAAACTGGAGTACCTGGAGGAGAACATGGGGAGAACATGCAAATTCCTCACAGAAAGGCCCCAGGCCTGGGAACTCCACCCACGACCTTCTTGGTCAACAGCACTAACCACTATGCCGCTGTGCTGCCCCATAGTGACTTAACAGCCTACAGATTTACTGCCGCTCTCACATTTCTCTCTGACCTTGTTTCCAGCTGCTGCAGACAGATGTTTTCAGCCATAAAGCTCTGATGAACTCGCTGTACATTGTTTGTTTCGATCCATTGTACTGGACAGGGAACTTTTTTTGACTGTCGTGGTGAGTTATTTGTAGCAGCTCAATTTTCGTGGGTTGGTGGAGACCAAAGGAGAGCTTGAGTAGTTTTGTATTTGCATCAGTTTTGAATCAACTGAATAATATTATGTAATTTATGCATTATGAGGCCCTCTATGACTCTTGTCTACCTATTTTAGTTAGATGTTAATGCAAAATATATGTCTTTTGCTCCCATCTTTCTTTATTTATGTCCTACTCTGCTGCTCTCTGCTTCACTCTCTGTGCCTGCGCCTGTATCACTTGTCAAAGGGACCACTAAGAGCATCTACAGGAAGTACAGGACAAGTGCCTCCTCATGCATGAGGCTTTAATGGTGTGATTAAGAAGGCAAGTCTTAGTCATTCGGTTTTTCTCTTCCCTTGTTTTATTTAGAACAATGTAAAGTCAAAGTCAGGCCTGCAGCTCACACTGAACAAGGACTTGAGGAGTGTTTTTACTTTTGTTACTCAGACGTTAATTCATTTAAAAAACAAACATCCGACTCTTTCCCATGTTGGATTGTGAGAGCTTCTTTTGCAACTGTACTGGACCTGAGACAACTAATCAGGCTTTCTGGTTGCCATTTTAACGGCCCAAGGCTGGTTGTGTTGCTGAACATACGACTTTGCCCTCTCTCTGAGCTGAACTGACCTCACGTTTCATTACTGAACTCCTTCTGACCGGGAACTGTTTATTTCTCTATCGATGCATCAAATCAATTTCTGCTTCTCCAGCTTGTTAGTGTGCTTCCATTCAAGATCCCGTTGTGATCTGATTAGCAGTTGGAGCCATTTGTAGAAACTGTTCCCTTGACGGCATCGACAGCCTGGTGATTACTGGATACGAGTTAGACGCATTATAGCAGCAACTAGATGGTTTCTTCGGGATGGAGAAAAAGGAATAAGCCGCATGCTTGTTTGACGTTAAACGACGAGCCGACGTAAAAAACCATCCCTCACCTCCGTGTGATGATTCAGCTTTCACATTCATCAAGCACAATGTCTGGCAACCTCATTCTTTGACCTATTCATTACACAGCTATTGAGTCACTTCCTTATTGTACGTCAAAAACTCTGCACTGACAGTGTCTCTTGTGGCTGTAACATCTCATATGCTCTGCATTCCCTCCAATCTTTAAAGTCGACAATAAAATGTCATTTTGAGATCAAGTTGCTGTGTTTGAGCAATACTGCCTTCCTGCCTGGATATCAGAGCGAACCAATGACAGAGTCAGCAGCGGCCTTACTCCTGACTGAAACTAAAAAGAATGTCCTTTATTCTCTAAGAGGTAAAATGAACAAGACAGTAATAAACGCAAAATGAAATGTGTTCCAGCATGATAAGCAAGATCACACTTCGCTACTCACTGAATAGAGTTTTTCATCACGTTCTTGCAGAAGCATATACTGTACAACAATATAAAACAAACCGTGAAAACAGTCACATGTAACATCTGTCTCGGCGAAGTGAGAGGAGAAGTTCTTCACGGTTGGTTTCTTATATAGCACACCAAAGTGCCACTATATTGAATTTACCGCTTTCATGACTAAGCCCATCAACTGCTGCAGTTCATTTAGCAATCTAATGTTTCTATATCGAAGAGCGGAAGAAATCGATGACACGCTAATTGCAGTTACCTTTTTTTTTTTTTTTTTTTAAGTATTTTTTGGTGCTTTCCCCATTTTCATTTTAAAAAAAAACCTGTTTTTTTTTTTTTTTTTTTTTTTTTTAACCACACAAATCTCTTTGCTGCACTCTTCTGACGAATAATTACCCATGAATTGTAATTGACAAACACATCTGCAAGAACGTTACAACAAATTAACCAAATCCACGCTTGCATGCAATAAAACGTCACGGCACATTTGCGAGCATTTAACACTTCAGCCGATCGCAGGCTCATCGCGTCTCTGTCAATAATAGCAGGTGGTGGCTTCTGGCCTCGTAATGAGCTTTCATTCTGTCTGGATGGCTGGAAGCTATTAGTACTGTACCATGTTAGTGCCGTGCAGCCTCGCAGGGGAGCTATGACACGCCAACACACATAATCTCGCCTGTTGTGCATTGTACATGTAACATGTAGCTGTATGTGATTGCGCGGGGTAGCCGAGGACAGGGACCACACCGGCATGGCACACGCCAACAGAGTGGACAGCTAGCCAGAGATGAACAATGACGCACAAGTTCCATCTGTTTAGTGTAGAGGTTGGAAATTTAAATTCGTCAGGCAGAAGAAATTTCTGATTTTCTTCTCCGCTTTTGGCCCCGTGAGTCTAATTCATTACTCGGACAGCTCGCCACGTATGAGCGGCACATAATCACGCTTTTTGTTTTTCTTCACTTGGTAGCTCAAGCGTAACACGTGTTGGACGCTCAGACAGCTCAGTCGATGTGGGAAACTGTTCTCTTGGATGTTTAAACACATTGTTGTCAGGTATAAAGAAGGACAGATACTGTTTGCAGCGTGCAGGTGCATTTCCACGTGTGTGATGAGCAGACCGATGATTAATGGCGTTAGTGTTATTCCGAGCTGCCCAGTTGTTCCCACTCACTCCTAAACAGACAGGGGTTAGTGCAATTTAACCTCTGCCAATCCTTTTCCCGCCCCTGGACCAAATCCGGCCGTGGCAAGACTGATTGCTCTAAGAAACATGCATAAATCATACTTTGTCAATTGTTTGGGGCCAATTCATTATATTCCACACCCCGCTTTGCTTTGTATTGATTCAAAAGGCAGAATACAATGCACAATGGGCCTGTTTACCCTCGATTTTTGTCCAAGCAGGTGCCAATTACTGTACCAGGTAATTTTAACAGTGTCTGCTATGGCTACGTTAGAGCGCGTCCGCCTGCAAATTCCAGTTCTTACACAAGTGGGGTCATTTTTGTGTGGAAGTTTTTACACTTGTATTTTTGTGTTTCCAGTCTTAAACACCACTTTGCAGCACCAGCGTCACACTAATGTCACAATACACCTCCGCACTTTCCCTCCTCCACAGACCGCCCCACGCCCCCCTCCCTTCCCCCCCCCTCCTCCTCCTCCTCCTCCTCATCCTCTGGAGAGGACCAACAAGGGCTGAGATTCCACATCGAGCCAATTAAGCTGATGGGTAGCTGCTGTGCTGGCATGAGCATATGTTTACGATCTCATTATGAACACACTTCCCTGTCCTGATAGGGGCCGCCTCATCATTATTCCACTCCGAGAGTAATTCCCTGGTCCTTAATTTGGCAATGCACTGAAAACAGCCAGCCTGCCAGGAGTGGAAAAGGTAAATTGAGATTGTTGGTACCTGTGACTCACAGGTATTGGTAGCAGCTACTGTAGGTCGTGCTTTGTGGTGGCATTGGTGGTGGAGCATTGTGTGGGATGCCCGTTGACTTGCCATCGCTAATTAAAGACACTTGAAGGTGTGAAAAGCGGTGTTAAGTAACACTACATCATAATACACTTCCTCTCTGTCAAGTATGGCTAAACACCCACCGCTGCAGTTGCTTTCTGAAGTAATGAGCTTCACCGAGAAGTGTGGCCTCACACCAAAATATGAGGAATGAAAATTAATTAGTGTTTGGAACAGGAAGGAGAGTAGCGGGCTGGTTTGGGAGGTTTCCATGGATACTGCCATTCAATTCCCCTGTACAATATAAATCCAGATGACCACAGCCGCTCTGGTATGTGCTTAATCTAAAACTTTTAGCAGCCACATTTAAAGACTTCAGGAAGCCAGAGTGCAGATCTGTCTTTGCTCAGGAGATCGAGGGGGCGGACTATCACTCTAAGCGACCCTTCGAGTTCATGCTAATGGATTTGTTGTGTCTCAGAGGAGTCACGCAACCTGCGACAATGATCGCTCTTCCCACCTGTGACAGCTATGGCTGCCACCTGGGTGGAACAGCAAGGAGACAAATGAGCAAAAACAAATTCATTTTCAACAGAGAATAAGCAAAGGATAGAGCTGCTTTCGGTTCCACCCGCTGAGTGTTTTAGGGGAGGACTGTTCCTATAAAGCTCCATAAATCCCAATATCAGGTACGGCTGTGAGACAAAAATAAAACTCTTAATTAAAATGACAACGTTTTTATTTACTCTCTATAGTGTGTAATCATGTTTCCAATTCAGCCAAAGTTTTCTGCTGAAACAAAATTAAAACAATAACATGATCTAACCTTACAAAATGAAAAAGTGATACATTTTCATATTTTGTGATTAGTTTAGTCCCACAGTGTGGAAATATAAAAATAGACTATCACACACTAAATATTAAAAAATGATAAGTAACAATCCAAATGATGGTATAAAGAGTACAAGTCAGATATGTAATATTGTAGAGGGATTCCACGCCTGCGTGCAAAGCAGTTGCGTGCAGAAAGCCGGAGGAGGATTTTCAGTTTACAGTTATTTGCATCTGCCACAGTGTCTCCCCTCCCCCCTCACCTGTGTGGACAGATCACAGCGGAGGCGGGGGGGTATGTGCCTTTGAATGAAGCGTGACTGGGAGCTGGTACATGTTTTCATGCTCTGGAGCACAGCAAAACGCACAAACACACACACACACAAAATGACATTATGGTCATAAAGCATGCATTCTGATCATCACCCTTAGTGAACAAGTAGTGTCAGGGAGTCGAGAATGAATCCATAACATGACGGGAGCTCATGGGCATGTATATAAACAAGTGTTGAGAGTAATATATGGACAATACTGTACAGTTTGTGATGAAGGTAGGACGGGGGAGCAAAGCCTCCAACACTGTACATACAACTAACAGGGTTAATAAGGATCAAATATAGAACGAGACATGAATATTCATGAGTATGCAGCCCACCGTAATCCTGTGAAGCGTGAACGTAACACAAGCAGGAGGGTTAGACACATTATTGTGTATACACCGACATGATTAATGCACGGGCTTCTCCTCGTGACGACGAGGAGAGAGAGAGACAAATTCATAGAACTTGGAAGTATTGGAAGTTAAAAGTTTTTTTCAACACAATAAAAACACCTTTAAATGAACCTAAGAATGAGCCATGTCGGTGGCTGCGACAGTCGGTCACTCCAACTGGTTTAATTCTGAGTTAAATCTTTAGTGAGGCTCTTCACTTTGAAGTTGGGGGGGGGGGGGGTCTTGAACTGGACCAAATTTCACCCAAAACTCCGCAAGAAAGGTAGCAGTGGGACCCAACTGCAGGCTTTAACACTCTCACCTTGATTGGCTCAATAGGCCGTGAAAACCAGCCGGTGGCGGTCCACGCGGCGGTCTGCCCCCTTTTCTGAGCATCCATCCGGTCGCTAAGTGAAAGTGAATCTCCATCAATAATGATTAGCTGGTGCCACGCACTCGGTCTCCCCCTTTCTCCCCAGCTGCATGGATATAGATGGTCGTTTCTTTTCAACCAATATACAGCATAATTACTTTCACCGAACTGTCAAGTGGGGAAAAGAAAGTTTTGCATTGGCCAACTTCACTGTGGGTGAAGTGGGTGCCCGTTTATGTGAGTTGCAGGATGCTGAATTGAGCTTGTGTAGTCTGAGAAATGAGAACAATAGCAGCTAATTAGTTGTAGCTGTGTTTTCTATTACCCTCTGCTCTTCATGCAAACTGCAGCTTTATTTCCCAACATGTCCCCCCCCTTTACTGGCCAAATTTTGCACAGCTCCTGAGAATACAAACGTTGTTTCTGCAAATCTTTTGTCAGAATTAAATTTCACCTTTGCTAGCGTCCGAGTGATGCAATTCCCTGACGGGCTGCTGGCAGGCGAGCAGATATCAGCCTGTGTGCTCTCAGCCTGTCGCCCGCCAGTATCTGAGCTGGCTATGCATACATGCTTCACAGCGTGGGAGCAGCAAATAACATGCCAGTATGCTGAGCCCAACGGACGGACCAAAGAAAATGAAGTTTTCTCCTCCTACTGCGCTGGTTCTATACCTCCCATTACGAAAGCAGAATGCTTAAGTCCGTACAACGAAAGTGACAAACAAACATTGCGCAGCTTCAAAAGAACCATCCCAGTTAAGTTGGTGGAAAAGAAGCGAGGCAATTTCCAAGCCAACAGCCTCGTCCTTGCATATTAGA
>CM068485.1:24512500-24567500 GCA_034769265.1 Remorina albescens
AAGACAACCGTTTCTGTAATGACACGAGGACGGAGGCACACGGCTGTCTGTGCTCAATGTGGGCAAAACTGCCAATTAAGATTCAGGATGCATTTTCTGGCTTTATTGCAGAAAGGCATTACATTTAAGTGGCTCTGCTTTCTGCTCTACTTTGCAGGCACATTTAAGCGGCCATTTTCTGTGCTTGGCTCGGGTCTGGTGCTCATCCACAGGCACAGACGACGGTGTTTGCAACTTTGAGGAACCCCTCCAAATGACACAGCAGCTTAGTTCACCCAAGTTTGTGAGCCATATTCAGTATGTCTCCACGTGTACAAGCACAACACAGAGTTATTTGCATAAAAAAAAAAGCCCCATGAGTGTTTAACGGTGACAACCGCTGCGTGCACTTTATGGGCTCAGCACAAGCAGCAAACAAACCGGAGCCCCTGTAAGGAAGCCATTTTAGTTAATCTGCGTGGCTTAGACGTTGGTTAAGGGGTATCCAAAAAACTTAAGTTAACCTGATTAAAGCCACTTAATCCCCCCTTTTAACCCGAAATGTTCTCTAAACCATTCATCTTTGTTTCCTGCATATCTGATAGCAGGTCGAAACATATTACTCTCCTTCTTAGGAAGCAGAAGCTGTCACATTTTATTCTTTGGACCTTGGCTGCAGCCAGGATAGCAGTCGTTTAATCTGCTTCTTTGGTTACTGTAATCTCCCTCACATATGCTCTTCTGGATAAATCAAGATCCGCGCTGCCCCACTGGAGTCGTCACCGTCACCGTCTATGCTTCAGCAGTAACCGTACAGTAAGCCAAAGTTAACAGTCTGCTACACCGTTGTCAGTTCCGACTGACGCCGTCACACTAAGACAGTCTGTCGACTGTGGCACTCTTTTTCTTTTCTTTTTTTTTTTTTTAAAGAAAGCTCTAGCATTATTTGGATGAGGTTATATGTGCAGGCTATATATGTGCATGACATCCACTCCTCGACGCTGTCAGAATAATTTAGAGGTGCTAGCCTCAATTTTTGGGTTCTGTGTTCATCTTTTTTTTTTTCTCTCTTTTTTTCAAAAATCATACGCCTCCAACTTCCTGAACTCAGCATCAAGTTGAGCAATCTAAGCTGTCATCAGGATTTAGTGAGCCCTTCATCGCCTCGTGTGCTACGCATTGGATAAAGAGCACAGACATTTACTTCAACTTTCTGTGAGCTCCACAGCAACAAATAAATAAATATACCGCATGAGTGTCCAATGTGGGTGTATGTTTCTTAAAAAATGTATTACAACTAAATAATGTGTTAATAATGGATTTTAGTGTGTGGATCGTCGTGTTTGACCTCCATCTTGGAGCCAGTCACATTTGCACAAGTGGGAGTGGCAGCCTTTATAAACTCTGAAGGAAAAATGGAGCTTCTGGACTTCATGTTGTCCAACTATTGATGTTTTCTCTGCAGATTTTCTTGCTTCTTTTTAATGTTGATTGAAATTTGGATGTGCTGCCCCCACCTGTCTGACAGGCGCATCATTAAACGGCTGAAGCTTTCACGGTTCCGTTTAACCCCGATATGCTGTCAAACTGTGATCATGTGAAGACCTCGGCCCAATTATTTAATGAACAGCGCTCCTCTGTGTTGGATATCGTGGCTCCTTCTAAAATCAGACAAGTCTCCTCTGTCAAATCCTCACCCTCACCCCAGATTAATGAGTCAATCCACAGCTTTAAAGCAACAATGTGGGAAGCCAGAACACTTTGGAAAAGCCACAAAGAACTTTTAATCAGTGTGAAATGAAACGGTTTTAATCAGAGAGAAGAAAAATTCAAAGGTTTAAGAGATTGTTTAAGAGAAACATTGTTGTCGCAATCACAAACACAGCTCCACAAGTGGCACCCTTCTGCAACACTGATTATTACAGCAACCTTCTCAAAGGTTTTGTTGACAAAGTTAGATATTCAACCCATGCCCTCGCTCAGCCCCTTAGTCATTCGTCCATCAACCTCAGTTTTAATACTTTTAGATGGCTGACATCTGCCCTTTGTCCAATTTAAAGAATACGTTATTGACGCTAAGCTGCTCAAACTTCAGAGCCTCGCATGGTTCAACACCCCACTATGTTGTTGACCCTATCCCCACATTTCACAGCCAATTGGGCTCCCGGGCCTGCTGACCAGAAAATCACTGGCTGTGGCTCAATCCCAATATAAAATGTGAAGTAATTGTGCTTTTCAAGCCTATTCCCAATATACTGAATGCTCCCTCCTTATCATTGTAAACTCCTGTGAAATCTTTATGAAGCAGCAAAAGCCCGTCAGAATGAAAATGTTTTCAGCCAAGTCTGTATGAATAGCTGCTCCCTTTTATGTCATTGCTTTTTATTTGCTTTCTTTCCTGGAACTTTTGTAATTTTGTATTGATGCAAAGACCTTTGAGGTGCTCCACAAATAAACATTACTTTCCAAAGTAAGAAAATCTCATACCGCAGCTCAACATTACAAACAAAGTGCATAACCACATTTAAAGGTGCAGCATATTAAATTCCATATGCCGAGACGGGGACATTACCTTATAGTATCGTGTATTAATATTCCTCTTTTTGCTTTGCTGTATGAAAGTATGAGTGCTACAGCAAGTCTGCACATCTGGAATAGCAGCATTCAAAGAGGATCAAATAGTGTACATGTCTTAGACAGCAGAGATATCCATCATTTACAGCTAAAATGATGGAAAAAATAACTCTCGAAGAAGCAATCATTTTAGTTTTTGTAAAATAATTGCAGTGTTTGATGCTTACAGACCAATGAAAAAAAAAACCATCTTATTGAAGCAGCTTCACTGGACACGACATCAGGACTTCATTCTTTATAAACTTCTCAACATTACCTCATAAAGCCTAATGCTACTGAAGCATTGGTGTTGTCTAATATTAATCTTTATTAACAGGAAATCTCTAGTTCTGTCCCATTATGTGCTAGGAAGAGATTAGATCCCATCAGAATCCATCTCTCTTATCAAACCCTCAAAGACTTTTAACATTTACGATGTATAATCGTAAACTTTTAATTCCGTGATGCATCTGACGGGAACTCGGCTCAACAGTCCATTAGATTTATGTAATCAGCAGTAGAGTGAAAAAAAAAAATAAAAAAATCCAACCTTGTCAAAGGGTCGCAGCAGTGCAGCATTCGAATCTTTGTCTAAGAGGTGCCGCTTCGGCTCAATCTAAATCCTGACGTGATGGACTCCATATGCTGTCAGTCAGTACCATTACTTCAGATATTTCTCCCCTCAAGAGTTTTTCATCTCCCGAGACAGTGCAAGGAAACCACATCATCAATCATGCAATCCTGTTGAGCTCTCCTCATTTGATATGCCTTATTGTTCATTGGCACACTAATTTAAAAGCTCCCCTGTGAGATGATTATGGCATGGTCTCCACTGGCGTCCTCAGTAATTTATTCAGCTTTATAAACACATTGTAATTATGCCAGCACACTCTTCATACAAATGTAGAGATAATTAAAATATTCATCTAATATTGAAATGGCTGGGTGTGGCAAAGTTGTTTGATTAACTTAACATCATAGTCCGGTTAAGAGTAATGAGTATGAGAGGGTCAACGACAGGTCCATTTGGGTCATGATGGCACATTTTTAGTAGTTCAATTACGCAACGACGATTCCGAGCCAAAGAAGTTCCTATAAAATTGTCCTTGCTCTCATTGCAATCAGCAGGAAGTGATTCGTTTCGACACAAAGACTGATGTCTCTAACTGGATGTTGTCAGGATTAAGCAGCAATAATGTGGGTTTTGCAGTTAAAAGGTGGGCTAGATATCCTCTCTGTTGGCATATATTCACAGACGTGATAGCTGTAGTAGGTACACGGAGGGAGAATGCTGTCAATTTTTTATTTATTTCTCTTTTTTAAAGCAGGGATTAACCTCCATTGGTTTAATTAGACTCCACTACAATGGTTTTGTGTACCAGTGACTTTAATGTGCTGGCGCTCCATTTTCTCTGTGATTTATTTGTCTGCCTTCAGCCCCCGCCTTGGACAAAGAGCTCAAGCAGGTAGAAGATGGAGCTATATGCCGGGGAGTTCAGGATTTGGCACTGATCTGCCATTAGGCCCCGACTCTTGGTGACAAAACATACACACTCACACAAACAGCCGCTCTTAGGAAAGGTCGCTATATAAAATGTTGTTCCCTGCCATTTCAATTTATGTTTATGTAAATTACATTTTAATTACTTTCAATCAAAATGTTCCTCACAGAAAAAAGGCAAATATAATCAGACATAAAGGTGCTGATCTGCACAAGCTCTGCAACTCCTTTTTGTTGTTCCCTTTGATTAAATTTTCTAGACACTCGTTCTCGTGTGCAGCCCGTTAAAGAGAGAACCATCTTTCCGCATGAGCAACCGCAAACCTTTTTATTTGACAACATTTTAGTTGTGGGTGGTGGTCCAGACATCTGGATAGACTAGACGAGACTGGCCTGCAGCAGGTTGGCCGGCGGCTGCGATTCAGTTCAATTGCCATGGTTAACTTTCCTCCCACCATCTGTTTTCCCGTTCCTCTTCAAACCCTGTTACGTGTTGTTTGTTTGTAAAATTATTGCATGAATATATTCACATGTACATCTCTAAAACAGTGACGCTTTACTTTCATTGCTTCCTGTTGTATAAGGCCAAATTCCCAACTCTGCCTTAGAAAGAAAAAAGTTAAGCCATGTCTGATGTGTTTTTACTTCCACATTTTCTCACTGGAATCAGATGGCAACAACAACGCTGGATGTGATTCTGATAAAAGTCGGCTGTGTAAAAAGTTAAATTAAATGATCACCCTCCGCCAGAATAGGACATTTATTCTCAAATGGATGTTTTTTTCCATGGTTCTCTGCATTTAACTGTAGGTGTGTGTGTCTGTGTGAGGGCGAGAGCTGCGAGGAAATGTCATAAACAACTGTATTCACTATTAATGCTTCTTAGAAATATAGCACTGCAAGATATTGTCAATTTATAGGTCTAACCACCTTCTGCTTCTTCGCCCCCCCCGTTCCTCTTGTTGTTATAATATCCATTCACAGAGAAAGCCACTCTTGTTTAATGCTCTGGCATTAAGCGCAACATGGTTCTTAATGTTTTGGTGAAATTTTTTGGCTTGATGATAGAACGGGGTCAGAGCCGGGGGTAAGGTAAGAGCAAAAAAAGGGATTAACCTCCACAGGCTGCATTTATACGGAGCAGCAACTTGCACTCGCGCTGTAAAATGGATTTATTTACCAACAAGGTTGCCGTGTCAGTGTGCTGCATTCTGCCTGAGTCATTTGTCTAATGTCTGCATTGAGCACTCAGCTTGGACAAGGAGGGCTTAAGGAGGTAAATCAGCTCTGTATCAGGCAGCAGAGTATTTGGTAGTGAGATGTCCTCAGACGCCTGCTCCGCAACATGCATATACTTGTTTTTATCTCGCCTTAGAAAGAAAGTAAATCATTATACACACCATCAAATTGAATTTTTTTCTAACTCCTGCACAGTGGAATGGCCCATTACCGTGCACAGTTGCCTTGTAAGCCGCAGTATCGATGTATATGTGAAATCATTGCAGATCAAACCAGGTAAATGCCATTAGGACTTTCAAAAGAAAGAAAGAAGGAAAAGAAAAAACAGCACCCAGGAACAATGAGGTTTGGATGGTTTGATTAATTAATCTCATGGATCCAACGAAGCATTAAGATCAGAATCTATAATCTCTCTGCTGTGACAAAAGGCCAAGATCTGAACAACACCTCTACCGGCACCACCACGCCAGGCTCATTTACCAACCCGTAAGTACAAAGCTGCTGCTAAATGAATCGGCACATCTCCACAGTGTCAGCCGTTTCATTTGTAAACAGTAACTCCACAGCATCAAAATCCATGGTTCTATCAGAGACAAAAACCCAACGTGTAGGATTATCCGTTCAGCGAATTAGGCCAAAAAAACAGCTAATGTGTTAAAATGGGAGAGAAAAGGGGGAAGAAGGAAAATCTTAAAGGGTGTAACAGGATACAAACAGGCTGATAATCCGCTTTTAACAAGATGAGTGATCATGGCCTTTTGTCAGTGAGCTGAAGCTGCACAATCAATGGTGGTGATTTAGCCCCCCGTGAGCTCCAGGGCCTCCTCGGCAGCAGAAGTCTGGATCCTCATTTATCAGGCACACGTCGTGCACAAGACAGCGCCCTCGCCTGCGGTGCAGCTGATCAGTCGTAGTGGCAGAAGGGCGGAGGGGATGAAGGAAAAGGAGAAGGTGGGGGCAATTAGTGCAGACAGGAAAGGGAAGACAAAGAGGACAAGGAGGAGAGGGGGGATTCAAAGGGAGGAGAAGGCTCCACACTCATCCTGCCCTGCTGTCAGGTAAATGCCATCTGGGTGTTTTACAGATGAGACTGTAGCTGTTGGCATTTTGAATGCAGCTCCTACACTTTATCCCTCCCCTGTCCTCACTCACCGATTCTCCACACTGTGTCTCATCTCACAGGGCTCCGCAGAGAACATCTGAGATTATCTAAAGCGGGTATACTCTCAGAAATACCAACAAATACATATTCATGCGTGAAATCAGAAGTGGTGACGTGAAGAAGAAGAGGACCACATTCACGAACTGTTCGCCCATCATGCAACATCACGCAGGTTGTAGCTACTCCTCTTTTATGGAATCCCCCTTCTCCACCCACACCATCCCACAGATACCTGTTTGCCTCCTAAAGACAAAAGGTTCACAAGCACTTTGTGGACATGTGAATCAGTGTGTGCCGCAGATGATGCATCAATACAGGTCACAAACAAAGATGAAATATTGTTCATTTTTGCTCTATATTGATTGATATCGATGAATCTGACACCATTTTGCTAGAAGGTTAGTTTAATCTGTGCTTCGCCTATTAGCAGGTAAGATAAGTACTTATTCGTCAGGTAGTGCTAACTGCAGCGAGGCCGGGCCCCGCTGGAAATGAACTTCAACAGTGGCATCGTTTTGATTGCAGGCATCAATCATTCTACTAGATTTTAAGAAATGTGCTCATGGATCATCATCATCATCATCATCAGCGACAGACTCCACACACACCATATAGCAAATAACACTATTCATTAATAATATAGCAGGTCAGTTCAATATTCTGTTCATACTGTTGCATCTCAATAAAGCTTAGTTTTGGCCTTTTATGAATTCTAAACATCCTCTGCACATCCCTAATACATTAAACTGGTTAAACTTAACCACAATGAAATTCCCAAGGCCTCCTAATGGACCTACATTGTTTCCATATCGGGACAAAGAACACTATTTGGGGGAAATCCCGTTGTGATTTATGGCAGTAATTTAGTTTTCTTTGTTGGCAGCTATTGATCGTTGTTGGTGATTAAAATATTGTCTTATTTGATCCTGCTGGTAGTGCTGTTCTCATGTGAGTTATTGTGGCAATTGTGTTTTCAAACTGCAGTCGATTATAGAGAGTCACTGGAATTGTCCAAGCAAATGCCCCATCTTCCTTCAGATAGATTTAACCACAAATGGATGAATAAAGGTGTCTTTTCTGAGGAAAATCATAACGTCCAGTCTCAGATTTGCTCCATGGTGACAGAAACATTGTGCTGACTTTATAAGTTATCATTCTAGTTCTTTTTTTCTTTCACGTGCAATTTGATTTTATCCTAAGGCTTTCAAAACATTTTGAACATTTGTGTGCTACTAAAATGAACACTACCTCTATAGCAGTTTTCTCTGAAGGCCAAGTAGCTCATGGAAAATTTAATTTGAAAGCCTTGAAATATTTTTACTCTGCCGCCGAACCTCTCCGCTCAAAGAATAACAAAACTAACAATAGCTGTATTATCAAGAGAGGAAATGCCTGACAAAAATCATCCTCTGCCTCCAGTAATATGAACGATTGTCACTGGAGATTTGAAAGAACCGTGAGCGTACCAACAGTCGGGGCGCCCTGATAAAATTGCCCTGCTTGCTCTTAATTCCACAATATTCTGTCTGCTGTTATTGTTGGCGTCTGAGAATGTAGGTCAGAGGGAAGCTGCTGACGTTGTGCTGAAAGGTAGATTTACACCGCCGCCCAACCGGTCACGTCTCCCGGCGCGCTGACTGGATGTCAAGTTCACGCCCGTCCTCAGAGGTAAAGCCTGAAATTTCATTCCTGCCCTTCATTCTGCTTAGTGTTTGCCCCGGAAGGGCAAAAGCAGGTGAGCCCTCCGTTACGGCTTCAGCCGTTAGTGTTCCATTTTAAAGATAACAGGGCACACTTCCTGCCGGTCACGGGGATTTTACACACAGATTAACCCAAAGACAGGCACATTTTCCCTCCATGAAGTGACATTCATCCGACGGAATACATATTTAAACGCAAACACCCATCTACATGGTGTTAACTGCTTCCATTTGTTCCCTGGTTTCATGCACAGTTACATGATTATACAGGCACGATGCTCAGACTGCACATCCCTGTAGACAAGGTGTTAACGCAGAAAAAACAAGATTATCCCATTTGACATGACTAAAACTATTCTCATACTTGCTAATGAGAAAAGTAGCTCTTCAGGCGACACTTCACATTCTTTTTGGTGGCCTTCAGCCGGTTCAGTTTCTTAATTACAGACCAAAATTACAAAAAGATCAAATGTTGTTGACAACATGACTACATAGAAAGGAACAGAGGGCTGAAAGCTGATGGTGCTGCAGTGCCTGCGTGTCAAGTGACATACGAGCAAAGTCAATGCAGATGGTGTTGACTTAAGCATGACTCATTTCAAGATGAGAGCAAATCCATAAAATAGCAGCTAAAACAAATTAGTCAGTTTATGATGATTATATTTGAAATGTTAAGGAGAAAAATGTTTGCACAACAGGTCTGTTTCAGGCTGATATTGAAATATACATCACTGTAATTCCCCGATACACTATTTTAGTGTGAATTATACTTTTGTAAGCCAGAGGAGAACGAGGATACTTGATGTGTATCATAATCACCAGCTGTAATGCTTGTTGTGCGGCAAGCTATCTCAAGTGAAGTGGTGATCATTGAACCATAGTCGATGTTTCTAATGCTGAATGGCCTTTGAAAAAAAGACTGCAGCTGTCAAACTGACACAGCATGGGGGACATTTTAATCTCCCATGATGTATAAACTGATTTAATTTTATTGCTCAAAATGATGCTCAAGAACACTGAAAAGATAAAGTTTTAAGATTATTGATGCAAAAAAAAGCATAGCTCCATCACACCAGCCTCACCTTAACTGTGCTATTAGCCTGGTTCCAGCAGCAATTCAATGAAATGGCCATTCAGTCTGAATATCTGGCTACTATTCCATTGGTACAACAGCCAAAAAAGTCAATGGCTAATTACTAATGGTTGCCTTACTGTGGTTCCCAAGGTCTGAGCTAATTGGCTATTTAGACAGAGGAAAATGGCACCGCCTTAAGGCCAGTCACCCACAGATAGCAGGGAATGAACAACCTGGCTTTCGAGTGAGTGGACAGACTGAGGAGAATTAATCAGTCAAGAGCGAGCAGATGACGGGATAATGGGACTTGGTGCGACATCTCTCAAGGTTAGGGTGCAAACCTAACGACCCGTGTCAGAAGGTATAAAGGGTTAATGGAGCCTGCTCTCGTGATATTTGTTGGAATTAGCACAAAGGGCCGAAAAGCAAATAACATGATCCCTGCTTGTAATTTGAGAGAAGAACATGTTCAAAGAGGAAGTATCGAGATGGAACTACAAATGGGGCGCACCCCGATGTGGAGCGATTGGAGGGAGACAGATTTATTTCCAGCAGCCTGGTTAATGCAAATAGCTCCTTTTTAACCAAGCCCACTGACTACCAACCTTCATAGCATGACATTAAACCTAATTTAGCCTCAGAGTTGCTCTCATGTGCCAGCAGAGGCAAAAGAAATAATCCCTAATCTCGGTGAAATTACATTGCTGTCAGATCCTTCCTTTTTTTTTTTTTTTGGCTATTTCACAGACAATAAAATCAGCTTTTCAAGGGCAATACGTAACATCAGTTTTCACAGCAAGCAGCATGTGATGTAATCGCTTCCTGCTCCCCGGTGAGGATTATGGGTCACTCTCCCAACAAGAAAAGTGAAGCACCGGCAAGACAGATTCACCAATCGGATGCCATGAAATGAGCAGAACAGAGTCGAGCTCAGTTTCTTTTTGCCGTGTCAAAAAAAAAAAAGAAAAAAAGACTGTTCAGTAAACGTCTGATGTTGCGCTCGTTCCTCACACGCTTGACTTCACATCGGAAGGTTTGCATGACGACGTCGAATCATCCTTCTGTGGTAATCCCAAATCCTCAGTGGATATGATTGACTTCAAAGATATTAAGGCCAAATGTAGAGAAGGAGACTTGTGTGTGTTTATATATAAATATATGAACGGGCTTGTATTGAAATTTACGTATGTGACTTTACACACATGAAGTCACGGCTCATGGTAAACAAATACATACTGTGAAGTAAACTGGCACAGAAAAACCTTAAGTTGCCTGCAGACAGAAGCAACATCATTAAAATGTACTTGTGTTATGCTAAACGTTGTATTCAGTAAATTGCATTTGTCAGAATTGCTCATGTCAGGAATCCAAACTAACATGCAAAGGAATTAACTGAATTTCAATATTCAATATGTTTACAGAGCAGATCACACGAGCTGACATAAGCCAGCGCACACAGATCTTTACATAATGAAAGAACTAATAAAAAGAGATTCAGGCTGCAGCTTCAGAAACATTTATCCTGTTTTTTCTCGTCACCTTCTTGTATCCACAGAAGGTGGCTGTATCACACATGATCTTTCCATCTACTCTCGGCAATTTTCCTCCCTCGCACACAAAAACGTTCACTTTGGGAATTGCTCAGTGTAAACTAGAGCTGTGGTCACGAAAACACTTTAAAATAGATCACACGGTTTGGTGGAATGACACTGCACTTGCTTATATAAGCAACGCCATGCTTTGGGGCGCTTGAATGCAATATAGAGTTCTAAATAGCCGCCGTGTGTGACCATCCAAAGCACAGGCCACTACTGTGCACTGCCAGGCAGCAGAATTTAAGGTAGGTCAGTGTAAAATGGGATGCTCAGTGGCTGATGGTGTGAATTATGACTTCACCGATCGCCGCTGTGGTACGAATGACAAAAGCGTACGTTATATAAACGTGGTGAGCAACCCTTAATGTTTCAGTTTAATAAACAAACAAACAAACAAACAAACAAACAGGGATGTTTCCAGATCCTGCTCCTGACTCAAACCATCTGTTGGAAGCCCTCGCTTCCTTTTATGTTGCATAACAAAATAAACCAAGAAATTTGATTAATAAATCATTTTCCGTACTCAAAATGATTTTTTTTATCTATTTTTTTTTGCCTGTCGCATTACAGAGAGAGAGAGAGAGAGAAAAAGATGGCATCAGTCAGCACCATGGTCTCCAGCACTGAGGGCACAGAGCACACAGACAGTTCTATTTCCAGCCACATCCACTCTTTGCACTCTCCTGAGAGATGTAGACCAAGTTTTATCCTGGTGCAACAGAAAAAAAAAAAAAAAAGTGTGCATCCTTCTTTGGAACAATGAAAAGGAAATGAAATGGCAAAAAGAGTCGCACAGGCATATTGTTTTTCTTTGTATTGGGAACAATGACCCTCACCTGCCCACTGCAGCTTCCTAAAACAAGAGATTACACACTGCTCAATGGTTAATCAGACTGTTGAATAAATTCATGCCCCAGAGCGCAAATATGTGTGTGTGTGTGTGTGTTTGTGAGACGTGCGCTATTGGGTTTAGTACAACGGGGTTTAACACAAACCCCAAAACTATTTGCAGTCTGGACAGAGATGACAAATCTTTTGGACGAATTCTACCAAGGAGAGGTCAAACTGCCGACAAAAGCAATTTCCCTCTCAGAAATGCACTCCACACACACAAACGTACACGCACGCACAACCCGGTGCTTCAACAGCTAAAATACACCCAGTCTAAGCACATGAATTAATGTGTTTGCATCTTTCTTTGACAGGTTTTAAAATGCTTTGCTGGAAGACTTCAAGTTCTTACTCAGGTTTCACAAACTTAACGCCACCCAAGCCGCCATCATTTAACAATTAGTGCTCAGCGTAATGTTGTCTTGTCTTCCAAAGTCACAAGACGCCTCATTTTGCATGAGCATTAATGCAACAGACAAACAAAAAGAGAAAGTCCATTAGCAATCATCTGTGAAAGTCTAAATATCTATGGATTTTTCTGAAATGCAATATTTTTTTTAATATAGGTGTGCATGAATCCACATTAGTTTTCCCTTTCAGCAATTAACCTTTCGCACCAGAAGATCAGAATTCACGCTGCAAAGTAGCTCCCTTTTTACTTTGACTACTGTGTCAGGTGGTAACAGCAACACCCATTTCTGTTTCATCTTTAGTGAAATATTTCAGAAGTATCAGCTTTAGTTCAGCAGTTGAAACCATTCGAAGGGTCTGATCTTGTAAAACTTTGTGAACATCTATAGGCTGTGCTTTTGGGGGTTGACGAAGCACTTTCAGTTGTTTTTTTTTTTTTTTTCCAGTAACAAAAGAAAATGTCTCAAATGAGCGGCGTTATAAACTGAGCCTGACCGCTCAAAGCCACGCCGGCGGTCTGAGTTTGTTTTACCTCCAGCCACAGATGAGCAAATCAGCTGTACCTGCTTGAAATTTAGCCTTTGAGTGAAAACTCCCTGTCGGAAAATCAGCTGTCAGAAGCTCCATTTGAACTAAGGACAAAGAAAGAGGACATACTGAAAGAATTAGAAGATGGAAGATAGTGAACCATGACCATGACGCAAGAATAAGTTGTGACATTCAAACCATGACTGATTGGTACTAAGGGGGCCCCACACCGTTACACCAGCACCAGCAGCACCTGGACTGTTGATTCAAGACAGGATGGGTCCATGGATTCATGCAGTTGATGCCAAATTCTGACCCGACCATCTGCTGCCTCGATAAAAAAAACAAAAACAAACAAAATACTCCACATTCATCAGACCAGGTGACATTTTTCCATTCGGTGTTGGTGAGTTTGTGTCCAACGCAGCCTCAAATTTGTGTTCCTGGCTGACAGGAAAAGAAGCCTGACATGCTTTTCTGCTGTTGTACACGCTGACAAGCTTTTCTTTTAAGGTTATCTGAATTACAGTTGGCTTTCTGTCAGCTGCAACCTGTCCGGTTACTTTCCTCCGAGCTCTCTCATCAGCGAGGTGTTATTGTGGGCAAAACTGCCACTCACTTTTTCTTTTTTTTTGGCGGGGGGGCTCCACTCGAAGCAAAAAACTCCAGAGACTGTTGTGTTTCAAACTCTGAAGAGAAACGCTCCACCCAGCCGGTCCGGCCACGGTTAAAGTCGCTGAGGTCACATTTTGTCTCCGTTCTGATGTTTATTGTGAACATTAGATAATTATATGACTAAACCGGTTTATGATTGCTTTTGAAATAATAACCGCGGGGGAAAAAAAATGTGCAGGTAGTAGAAGACCCCGCTGTTTGAAGTCAGATAAATCAGCTAAATGCACATTAAAGTGACATCTTTACAGTTAACCAAGTACATTATTTGTGTCACTGCTCATGGGAATTCGGTTTGCACCGGGTTTTTTTTTTTAAACACTTTATCACCAGCACACCGCCTGCATGTTGCTGACAAACTTGGTTTAGGGTAAAGAATGCAAAAGTTGACAAAGGCCCTGAGAACACAAGATTAGTTATGCTCTAATTTCAAGAGGAAGTGCCAGGTCCTCTGAAGGACCCAGCTTTGAATGCCGAGTCCTTCAGACGGTCCCCGAACTGGGACATGGTGACAACTGAACACAAGTATAACCTGTAAATTTAGATGATGACTAATGCACCTACATGGAGTCATTTTACCATTTAGAAGAATCTAAATTATATCCAATCTAGGCTTTATTGATTTGTCTTCTTCAATCCAAAACCGTAATAACTGTAACAACAGAATTCAGGGAAAACAAAACTTTTTTTTTTTTTTAAATCTCATATTCAAAATACAGGAATGTGTTTTTATGGGGTGAAATTCATCATGTGAACCAGAGTTTATTTGCACATTTGTTGACATAAACACTTCAGTCTTAGATAGATGTAAACAGAAGAGCAATTCAAGGATGATTTACAGTTACTGTCTTCCAAGTAAGGGCAAGATAACCTGACTGATGAAATTACACAACCCGCTCTGGTCAAGCTTTGTGCCTCATTCGAACATTCAGCTTATTATCCATTTACCAGAATTATGTTGCCAATTATGTGCAGCTTAGTCCATTTAATGTAGACTCTCACAGCCCCAACTATCAAGGTTTTGAGTCAAAGCACTCAAAGTCAGTGTACATGAATTTAAAATAAATTAGGAGTGTGAACAGGTACATCCAATTAAAGCTGAAAAAGTCTAAAGCTAAATGTCTCTGATCAAAAACTGAGTTCTGCTTCAAAAAAAAAAAAATAAATAAAAATAAAAATGTTGCTGTTCACTGAAATCTGTTGACTGCAGGTTTGCTGTGATACGACATGATGCAATATGAAATTCTATTCCGCATTATTGCTCTATCAAGGTTCTCATCCTGACCGGGACCTCGAGCCCTATTGGTCGTTCCACATTCCAGGCATGGATCTGCCATCTCACACTACACCCGGACGTGCAGCATGGCGCCAGGACGAACGCCACGGCCCCATGGAGGAGGCACGGAGATGTGAAGAGCTCAGCATTTCAAACGGCTGAGCAGAACCCGAGCCCTGGAATCCAGTGGAGCCTTGCATGGGAAAGAGTGACAACGGATCAATACCTGTGATTAATTAACTTCTAATGAGTTCAACTGAGCGTTGAGAGACACAGAAAGTTGGACTCGTCCCATCATCTCTCTCTCTCTCTCTGACCTATCCTGTCCCTCACCCTTCCTCTCCTGCTATTCTGTATCCATCGATCCGACTTGGAGGCAAATAAAGATCATCTTCTGTTTTTATTTCTGATGCCACACATCGCTCTTTTGGGATCTCGTTATCAGACGGTTAAATAGAAACATTTGAAATTATTAAAGACTTTAATAACCCTGGATAGATTATTGGTTTCCAATCCAGCGTTGACAGCCCCTCTCTCAGGTGGCGGGTTTGCAGGTACCTCATTGTTAACCGTTCCTCTCATTGGACGTCAATAACACGGAGCAGGGTTAAGATCGAATGCTGTTCAGCCGACTTGATTTCCTGTGGCTGCTAAAGTTAGAGCTGCGTAAGTCGCGGTAAAGTCAGGAGAGAGAAAGGCCGACACACGTTCCCACATGCGATTACTCCAGCAGTCATTAAGAGACTTCAGAGAGCGAGAGCGAAGGCTGGGAGTGCAGATGCAATGGAGATGAATGGTCTTGTGAATAGGGAAGTGGATTGGGGAGCCGAGGCTCCCAATGTAGCTTGGTCTGCCATTTTCTCTCTCCATTGCTCAGGTTTGAGGGCCCGGCATAGAGTTATTTGTCTTGCAGTGAAATTAGTAATCGCACCGCCATCCATCATTGGCTGACCTGCTATTGATCGCCTGTGCACCCTCTCTTTTCAACTAAATTATATTACGAAAAAAGAATAACAAATGTCTGCACAGTCTGAGCGGCCCACACTTTTCGCCTGCCTCAGCAAAGACACTCAGCAAGAAGGAGGAAAAAAAAAAAAAAACAAAACAAAAAAACCAACAACAACAAAAAAACACCTTTTTTTTGATGGTGAGACATGTCGAGCAATTCCACTCAGAGAGATTAGAGATGTCGTTTTGAAGATGACAGGTGTGGAAAGGGGGTTTAAACATAGATTTTGAAACGGGGGATTTCAGCTCGCATGGCTTGTTATACACCAGTGACACCTCGGTGACAAATGCTGTTTGCTGTTCCCTTGTCCCAAACAATACACAGAGTGGAACATGCTGATACAAGCGTCGACTTGTAAACGCTTCAGAGGTGAGGTGCATGCCCTCTCCTGTAGTGAGACTTTTGCACAACATTCACTGTCTAAATATAAACTTTCAAATTTAACTTCAGCTCTCAAAATGCGCCGCAGTGCACCAAAATGAGGTCAGGAGTTTTTATTTTTTATTATTATTATTATTATTTTTTTGTCTAGACTTTTTTTTCCATTACACAGTCAATAAAATAACAATTGCGATCAGGATCGGCTCACTATTGATCACTGATGATGCGTGACTTCCACAACACAGTACAACGAGGTCACTTGTCACTGGCTATCCGCTTGTGTCCTTTACAATGGTATGACTACAATAGGATTTGCTGCGTGGAGTTAGATTATGAGCTTAGTGGCTCGCAGTCGCTGTATGATACAAATACTGACATGATACAGTTGGAGGCTGGTGTGTGTGTGTGTGTGTGTGTGTGTGTGGACGGGAGCTGCACCAAATACAGAGACTGGAAATGTCACGGTGACGGAGAGGCACATTAAAACGGCATCAATTACATTACAGCTTTCTAATTGCAGAAAGCGAAAGGGATTGTGGGAACATATTGCTAATAGCCGGCCGCAGCCTTTGAAAAACCTGCAAAGGGGCAGATTAGTGAGAGAGAGATTACTGGAAAGTACTGTTTACCAGGAGAAGGAGTTAAAACCCTGCAATGCATGACACGCCATGTCCGCATGGGCTGCATGTAAAGTGACGGGATGGGATGCTAATGTTGATCAGATCAACACCGGGGCAAAGCGCAGAGGTGCCCGGCCCTCCACACAGAGCCCACCGTTTCACATCCGATCTACAGGCTTCACCCACATTTTCCCCATTTACAAATCCCTAATCCCTAACCCCAGAACTGGGACACTTTTGCAGAGTTCTCCGCACATAATCACACTACAGCAAACTGTAATCCCACAGGCTCCGTGTTCTCTCAAATGCACTGTACGGAGTTGCGTAAGAGGAATGTTTGTCACACGGCAAAAGTGATAAAACTTGATGAAAAGATAGCTACGTACTCTGCTTCCCGTCTCCTCCGACTGTCTACTCTCTTCTAGAAAGGTGAACTTCCTGCTTTATCTCCTTCTCTGTCCTTATCTCAGTCATTCCATTCCTCCTCATATCCCTGTGGATTCTTTCACACGCGTTTGATAGCCTTTCACTCATCAAGCGTTGTGTCTTTCTTCAAATGCCACTGTGCTGTGGACTTTGAACTGTGGATGCCCCGGGCGCCCGGCAGAGACCTGAGAGGGCCTGCGGTTTGGCTTCCAATCTATCATACCTCGCCTGCAGCCATGAGAAGACAGACTCCATCCATCCGGCACGATGTTAGATTCGCTCCACACTAACACACATCACAAGTATTGATCCCATCAACAGGCCATTGAAGCCCAGCACTTCTCAGATTGCTGTCACATTGAGCTGATGTGGGGGGGGGGGGGGGGGGGGGATTCTGGTTTGACCATGTGGCAAATCTGAGGCAGCATTTCGTCTGAAATCCAGGGCCATCGCAAGTCCAAAATACAGAGACAGACAGAGACAAACAACCACTCACATTCAGACCTACGGCAACAGTGCTAAGATACCTAATTTAGGATCGCATAAAATCATCCGAACAAAATATGGAATAATTTTCTTCATGAGAGCTCACAAAGCTCAACTGATTATAAGCACGTTTGCTAACACAAAGGTTGTGGGCTTGAATTTCATTACAACTGTAAAAAAATAGCCCTAACCCTAACCCTTATAACTATCAAACCTCTTCCTGAATATTTACTCACTGTTAATGGTGACGCCGCTCCCCCCTGGAAAGAAAAGGGCTTTCGAGATTGAATCGTTCCCGTTTCAAAACTCTGCTGCTGGCAGTGCTCAGGGAGGGCTGGGATACTGCCAAGTTCGCCAATTTAACTCTCTCAATTGTATTAAAATCTCGTTTTCGGATCTGAAAACAAGACACCATCCTTCCCCCCTTTTCCTCCCCTGCCAGACGACGGCTTATAAATGGTCTGAAGACCTCCATTAGTATCTGCATGTGTGATTTATTGAAGCCGAGGAGACTTCTGCCAAGGCCTAATGGAACAACTGGACAGTCAAGGCCGTATTTAGCCTCAGTGCAATGGATAACTGCACAGAACAGCAGCCGGACAGCTGCTCAGGAATCCAGAGATCGAAATGCAAAAGAAGAAGAGAGCGTATTCCATGAAAAACAGCTCTTTCATGTCAAATACTGCGCTCCAAGATGTACAACTTTTTTTTTTTTTAAATTCTCAGGCAATGACTGATACTGTCATATAAAGGTGTAACTGCCAGCTGGACAATTTTTAGGTTCAGGTGTCACCTTGACATTTTGTGCCCCAATCTATCACCTGCTAATTAACATAATGCTCCAGTTTTATGCCCCCTTGAAGGTTGGTGTGCCCTCATCACAAACTCCCACAACTCGCACCACTATTCTGATCATCCATTCTGGAGGCAGCGCTGGGCATTTGAACATCAACTGCCTGTAAACCTTCCTGACAGGGGAATGAAGACATATTTTCCTTGTCTGTCCGTGTATCCCTGGTGATTGTCTAGGGGGATGAGAACATCATCAATAACCTAACGTTAGAGAGCGTGTGGGTGGCTGTCGCAAAGGCTGCACAAGCCTCCCTCTGACACCTCCACGGGATGCAGCGAAATTCAATCGAATCAAAAGGAATCACTTTTCCCCTCACGCTGGTGCACACACAGCTGCTCTCTCATACACAAATGACGTATTATAATATTTACACAGAGAAAATCCGAGTCGGGGGAAAAGGTCCATCTGCTTTTTACCAGTCCTGCAAAAACAACAAATAAATAAAAAGAAGGAGAGCCAGAAACCAAAAAGTCCCCTCTAATTTTATATTCATTAAGACAAGCGAGCAGCATTCATCTGTTTCCAGTCTCCTTACACGGTTCGCTGTATGTTTACCTTTTGAAGGTATCCTCCAAGTCAATGCCGGCAAATCGCAAAGAAGGAGAGACAGCAATTGAAGGCTCAAACCATTAATTTCCCTGGAGAAAGTGTGCACTCTGCTTGGAGTGACCTTTCACTGACAAGACAGGAGCAGTGGACAAATGAGATATTAGAATACAGCAGCAAGAAGGGCTGGAGGAGAATACATGCAGGTGAGGAGGAACGAATGTGTAAAACGCAGGAATACCATGTTTTCCATCTGCGATGTATTGGTTTGTCACATCATTACAGACGTACTCAGTTTGTATATTGCTTGATGTCAAAAAAAGATGAACCTTTTAAATCAACATCCGCGACAGCAGCCAAAATGAAAATGACGCTGGTCTTTCACTCAAAGGCATCTGATTGAGAACAAAGAAATCTTTCTGCACAAAAAAAAAAAAAACTAAAAACAAACATGAAATAACAATCCAGTTCAGGTTTTTGTTGTTGTTGTTGTTGTTGTTGGCATCCTGGCACATATCACATGTCAATCTCAAAACAACTGAGTGCTCAAATGCTTTGCAGCTTTGAAAAGTGCAATTTAAAATAGCAGCAGATTGAGTATTCCCTTGTATTTGTTTTTTTTTTAATGCACCAGACGGTTTTGTAAATGTCACTTTAAAAAAATATCCAGCAGCAGTGGTGGTACGTCACTCAGCGTGACGAACAAGCTGAACTTGAATCGTCGGCTTTGCTCTTTCTATACTCAACAAACTAACAAACTGCAATTCTACCTCATCTTGGCTTTCACTCTGCTTCCATGTTCTTTTATTAAATTGGAGGTTTGATTCAACTGCTTTTTTACATTTTTTACTCAAGCTAACTGTTAAAGGATGACTCTATCGAATGTGTTTTCAAAAATAAAATTTCCCATAAATATAGTATTTAGCTTTTTTTTTCTTCTTTTTTTTTTTGCTTTGAGGGGAACAGAGTTTATTTTTCAAGCTCCAGAGTTAACTCCCTTTTGAGGTGAGATACAAACTGAAATGACTGTTTACTGCTCTCCAAGAAATCATGGATATTTTGTCACAGTCCTGGTCAACTGTGTTCCAACTCTTCTTTACCCAGTTCTACTACGTGTTCGAGAATGCAACTTGTTTTTATGTGCACGCGGAAAAAAGATAAAACAGGAGTAAAAAAAAAAAAAAAAAAAAGAACCTATCATGCAGAAAAGATAAAATAAGAAAAAATAGAACCCGGGGGGATTTATATGAAAAACATGTAAAAAAATCCACTTCGCACCAAACACAAAAAGTTTAATGTAAAACTAAATCACAGCCCAAGTTGAAGCGCCATCCCTGAATGGGTCAGGGCAGAAAATAACAAAAGTAAAGGCAGCAGGGCTGTGTCACTGAAATCTGACCGTGAGCCCATTTCATGATGGTGTAAATTGTGTCATTTTGATGGACAAGGTCACTCCGAACTGGAGACAAGTTTCATTCGGTTTTTCCCATGTGGAGCTCTGCTGTGAGATGTATGTGTATTGTTTGCTTTGAGACCGTACTTATCTGGCAGGGCTGAAGCTTAGAAAAAAAAGTAATAAAGGCAAGAGGCAAGGCTCCATCGAGAAAGTTATAACCAAGCTGTGAGTGTAGGCAGAGAGGGAGCTCTGGAGATTGTCTCTGAGGTGGTTTCTATGAGGCATGATTACATTTGGAGCGCTCTTGATCGCGGTAAATTTTGTAAACAGGGTCCTGTGCTTGCAGGGTAAAGGGGAATTCCAGTTTTATGCAGTTTAGGGTTCAGGGTTTTGGCTCTCATACTTTTGGCCATTATTCCCCCCGGCAATCATAAGGCATCCTCATGATGAATGAATATTCAGACAATCGCTGAGCTTTCGAGCTCATTTGGAAAAAGAAAATAAACGCCGTATTCAGCTTAATGGCATTCCTTTGTGTCCTGCGATGATGAAGGGAGAAGAAGAAGAAGAAGGGAGAAAATAAATCTAAAATTTTACTTTCTCTCTTAACACTGGACACCTTCGGTCCTTATGTCCAGACCAAGACTGTGTTGTTTATGGGGGTCGTGGAACAAAAATGTTGCAAGCTGGCTTGTTAACAGCCTGCTTGGTTGTTTGACTCCTTGTGTTTATTATCCGGTCCGGCTGGTCAGTGCTATCAAATTTCTGAGTGTCAGAGATTTCATAAGCAGTTGGAATACTGGCTGGAAACCCTGAAAATGAGGCCCAGATGGTAATGATGGAGACTTTTTTCTATAGCTTACAGTACATCTGCCCTGCTGGTCAAAGCCAAACCCTTATTTTGGGATGTTGGTCCGTCAGAGTCAGCAGCATCATGATATTATTAATATTTAGGTATCTGACAGATGAGGCGCTGAAATGAGTTCTAAGGCATGTGGATGTTTCGTTCAATGTTCAATATAAAAACTCATTTGTGAATTTGATTTAAATGCTGATAAACCCTTAACCTTGATGTTTATTATTATTATACAATTAAAATTTAATGCTATATTATGGCATAAGACGTGATCAGCATTGGTACGTGTTATTTACAAAAGGGTCTTAAATAAAATTACCAAAATATAAATAAATAAGTAGGTAGCTCTTCATCAAACCTGCATTTAGGATTGGATCATGCTCCGTGATCTTTGGGCCTCTTCCCAACGTGGAAGGACGATTTTTTTTACTCAGTTTAGAAATATCATTTAAAATTTTAAATATTTTATTTTATTTTATTTTTTTTTTAACTTAATAGTTTTTATTAGGAACTGATTTTTGTGCTATGACCTCTGTAATCTCTGTATAAGTGAAGATGAAGGCTTAACTTTAACCTCATTAACCTCAATTGCACATTCGAAGGGAATTCTTAAAGAATAACGGTAAAATCAATTGAAGCAGGTCTGTTACCAAAGCACAATAACCTGGTAATAATCAGAGCACTGACTGTACCAAAGCCCACTATTTCCTCTTAAAGATGCCAAATCACAGAACTTTATGAGGCTAATGAGACAAAGAACCACCAGCACAATAAAGTGGCCTGTTCAAGGGAACATTAGAGAGTTTGTGAGCTTCGCGAGCTTTCAGCCAACCTACAGTCCTGCTTTAATTATAACTGTGAGGATCAGTGCAGTAATTTCATAGTATACATCCCCGACCCACACGGAGAGAAAAGCAACAGCCACCCCAGCAATGACTAATGACTAACACCTACTTGCTATTTGGTTTGAAGAACACAGTAGCCATTTCAGTTCAGTGGACGAGGTGCAGTAATGTCCATTGCTGTTTTACTGGAAAATACAAGTATATGAACCAGCGGGTGAAAAGTTATATAAGCTAAAAGCCAAATGATAGCACACACAACAGTGAGCTTGCAGATGCCCCATATTTACCAACCGCTCACGTTTGTACTACAAGAATCGATTTTGTACGGCAGACATTTTGACCAAAACCCGCACAATTACTGGGAGCGATTTAGTCTTTATTCTCTGAAGGGTGCTTCAGCATGTAGACAGGCCAGGCATCGACCGGCAACCTTGTTGACTAAAATAATCCCACCTGCTCCATTTGAGCCGCATTCACTTCAGCGGATCAACATATTATTCTCTTTCTATCTAAATGCTGAGCAATTACATACTTCAGTATGATTCCCAGAGGTTTCATAATGGTAGCAAACGAGGGCTTCCACCGATTCCATCGGGGTTTATTGTGAAGGAGTGTTCCCTATTAGAGGTCACACCTTTTATTCCTGGACAAGTTCGCCTTTATTTTTGTAAATCAGTCATTAACCGTGTGTGAGTGTGAGTCACTCCGGTGGAGCTGCTCAGTAGCCAGCAGATTTGTAGTGCGGAGGAGCCTCCAGCTTCCTGGTGGGAACATGTGTTATTCAGTGTGATCAACATGCATCTGCGAATGAGAGCCCAGCTGCAAGTGAGACCGCTTTGAGTAAATAAAGGATTAAAATGAGCCACTGGACGTCAGCACCTTATCAAAGTGTGACGTGAAAGCAGCCGCTAAACACTCACCGAGGAGTAAAAGTCAATACAGCTTAGCTGCACAAGAAGTAACACTAAAAACACTCTCACCACAACTGTTCCCCCTCAGCGCTGACCATCAGCCAGCTAGCAGAAGCAACATTTACCAAAAGAAAGGCATGCAGTCACTAATGAACACATTATGTACACACAATACGACGTTATGTAGCGTTACGTTACTTATGCACTGAGGAGAGGAGTCAAGCTGGAGCGCTTTATCTTGCGGGGTTCTCCGGTGTCGGATACGAGGAGAAACTCAACCTTGGATTGGGACCGTTGGCACGAGTGACAGTAATGGAGCTGGTAAAAACTTTTAAGAGCTTTACAAATGTTTCGCCTGGCCGACCTGGATTTGAGGTGGTTGTGCCCATGGCCAATCCAACTTTGCTCCCGTCTTATCTCTTTCTTTGTAGAAACTCTGGAAGGTCATTTCCACGTAAAGTAAACATGAGCAGAGCCAAAGGTTTTACAAGCAGGGACTCGAACGTGCACTAAGATGAACACTTCCATGCAGATTTATCCACCGCTGCCCTGCACACCAAAACAACGGACTGTGTGACTTACTCCTCTGCTCTGCTGGGGACACCATTACTCCACCACATCTTTACATGGAGGGCATATCTGTTTGCTGCTATATTAAAGTTTAAAATCTCATTTACAGAACTAGAACTGTTTTGTAACCATCTTTTCCTGACCGACAAAAAAATAAAGCCTTTTTTTATTTTGTAACCTACAAATTGAAAATGTTTCCACCTCTTTAAGTCCAAGAATCTATTTTAACAATTCAACATCCATTACATTAAACACAGATATTTAAATGAATGAGCAGCAACAGGCACTATAAAGTAGACATGATATCAGAAAACCTGCCTGGTTTAAAAAAAAAAAAAAAAAAAAAAAAAAAATCAATGCCAAAATGTATAAATGAAAAGAATCACATCCACATTCACACTCTTTGAGTATGTCAGTTATATGAAATGCTTTTAAGAAAGCAACAAAATCACACATCTGCTGCGTCCAGGAAGTAACTCAGTGTGAGTGTGTTGACAATCGCCTGCGTTATGTGCGCTTTATTCACAGCGGGTAGCGGTCAAAAGCGAGAGAAGCTGCCCTCCTGCCTCCATCCTCAGTTTCATGTTTCTGCCTTCAGGTCACGGGTGAGCCTGTCTATCACGAGCAGAGGCGCTGAAAAGAGTCCAGGGACTTTCTCTGCGGTCTCGTGCCTCGTGCTCGGAGGTTAAGTTAGATTAAGCCTAAACCCTTCCAGAGGTGCACTTTCATGCTTCGGGAGCCTAAAGGCTCGAAAAGCAAACCCGTAAGCCGGAAATGGTTCGATCCCTGTTCAGGCACGATAAAATCTGGGTGGGGAAAGCGACAAAGCTGCTCTTTCCCTCTTCAACACCCCTGTGGTGGCCTCGATCGAGACCCCAGACCCCTGCTGTTCCCCTGGAGCTGCTCAGTGGCCAGAAGGCTGTGTGAATATGTGTGACTTTGTGAAAGTGATGGCAGCGTTCTCTCTCTGAAATAAGAACCAACACTATACCCAATTATCTGGCTTTTTCTTTTATAATCACAGCTGCAGCCTTAATACAATACCAACAAGCTCTCCAAAATCATTTGCCAGATGTTGGACTTTTCAATTTTATTGGAATCTTAATTTAAGCAGTTGAGGAACTGTCCTTTATGGAAGTTTATTTATGAGCAAAGTAACATCATCTGCAGTGTCGTTTGCCTCCCAAATAGCAGTAATTATCAGCTATAAATCCTCCAATGGAAAATGCTCCAGTGGAAGAGAAACACTTTCTAACTAAATAAGCAGACTGCTTATGTTTGCGCAAATAAAAATGCAGCGAAAGCTAAAAACGATTTCCTGTGACAGCCTGTGTACAAAATATTCAAGATGTTGCAGAAATACTTGCGGAAACCACGACATGTGTTAACATACTTGCTTCTTTGATGTCATGGAAATAGATAACCGAGGTAACGCCGCTGTGCTCCGTCGCTAACAACCTCGATGGAGATGTGCTTCCTCCGTGTGTTCAAAGGGAGGGTGGAACTGGCTGTTTTGCGTAATACCACAAGAACATCCTGCTTACATAAATATAAAGTAAACCCATTATTTTACGTGAAAGAAAAAAGATAAAACAAACAAAACAAAACTGTAGACAATTGTGGGTTTTGCAGTTTGTCAATTAAAATCTATCAAAACATTATTCATTAAAAAAAATAAAAATCTGTTTTTGTGTGCAAAAGACTAATGTACGGACACATTTAAGCTGTGCACTTCTTTGTTAAGCTGCTGTGAATCATGCCTGGAATAACCTGTTCCATTATCACAGCTTAATTGCAGTCAACAACATTGCACGATTAATCAAAGCGTTTTTTGTTTTGCTGTGTTTTTTTCCGAACCAGCTGGAATC
Source organism: Remorina albescens (assembly GCA_034769265.1). NCBI lineage: Eukaryota > Metazoa > Chordata > Actinopteri > Carangiformes > Echeneidae > Remorina > Remorina albescens. The sequence goes on from CM068485.1 coordinate 24,537,910, forward strand.
GCCTCTCTCTCATTTACAGCATCACATCCAATCATGACATCGCAGGCACATCAAGACAAATTAGACGGGGCAGTTTCCAACTAATGATGTTTATCGCTTGATGTGTATATATAGGGGACTTAATCACATTTCCTTCACTTGGTGTGAAGCTAAGTGTTTATCCTTGAGCTGGGGGTAACGCGTTAGCGTCTAGTGATGCCGTAAGTGCTTCATGACTGGAAAGTTATCTACACAGGATGCTCAATTACATCCTGACAAGAAGAAAGAGGTTTTTCAAACTTCACGAAAATGCTTTTCTCCTTCCAGCCAATTAAAGGCTTTTGACGAAAACGCTTCTTTCATTATTCATCGTAAAGTGTGTCGGCCTTGTCAAGTAGGACTGCTCTCTCCCTGATCTAAGTCCTGTTTAACACAACACCGATGTGAAGGGTGAAACTTGTCAGAAACAAATACGGGGCTGCGGACGTTGCCAGTCTGTTTCCACCGGCCCCTGCCGAGGATTTAGCCCTGTGAAGATGGCCTGCCGAGCTGACGGTAATTAAACTCCACATTTCCATTGATCTCCTTCATCTCTTCCTACATCCTCCCTGCCTCCTCCCTCATACCCATTCTCATCCTAAGGAGGGATCCTGAATAAATAATGCTGGTTTCCAAGTGGGGCTGTGTTAATGGTCCTGTCTTTATGAGCCTAGAGGGTTCCTGCTGACCTTTCACAGATATAGCCAGTAGCTGAAGGCCAGGCGCTCGCAGAGAGACTAAGTGAGAACTGTTTGCCACAGGACTGTGTGAAGGCAGCATTCCAGATCTTCTACGAGCATCTGAGTTCATTTTGCCAACGCTAATACCTGTCAACATCCTATAATGTCTGTATGATCACTCTGAATATAACTGGCAGCCATTTTACATTTCAGCATCGAATGACCAGCGATTGCATTAGTTTGTGTTTATGCAGCTCTGCACATTCACAACGGGGGCTCCTGGGACAAATCTTTCTGACACAGAGGAGCCTCACAGCATAACACATGCTAATCGAAGGAGGGGAATAAGTCAAACTGCTCCCACCCACTGAAACCCCATAGCTGCCATGAGGATATCATTTCCCACCATAACGTGCAACAAATGTTCGCTAACATAATTTCAAGCAGGGTTGATTTTACTCCGATTTGTTCTGTTTCTTCAAGAACTTACAGCTCACCACTGAATAATAATAATAATAATACCCACTCAGTCCAAGAAGCAAGACAGCTGCAAATAGTGTAACCAAATGCACACTTGTGTGTGAAGGCTGCCTCTCACATGGCAGGTTCAGGTTCAGGAGTGTCAGGACAGGTGTCAAACATCGTTGTTCATTCAGAAATGCTTTGTGTATGGAAAGGAGGAAATAAAATGACCAGCTTACAATGGAATAATTGGATTTGCCTTTGTGTTTGTGTGTGTGTGTGTGTGAGAGTTTGTGTTAAATTTGCACACATCTGTCCATACATGCTCCCCTGGTGCCTGTTATGAGTAATGTAATGGATTCAATCCATTGTTCATTAATTTCTGCACTGAGCACTAAGCTCATAAGGGCCTTGTGTTCAGATGACAGAGCGCCTTTTTCTCCTTTAGACATCAGGCTAGCACGGGTAGAAGTCATTATTTCACTTAGAGTGGTTCATGTATTGGTTTTAATGGGATAGCCATATGAGTCTTTGGATGGATGCCTACACCCACTGGGAAACACAGTGCTGCCTGTTGCGAAATGCAGACCAAACTTAGTCGCATTAGTAAGCTTCTACTTTAAACCAAAGAAAGCTGAATTGGAGAGAAGACCTCGGATTTAGCCTCATCCTGTTTCTTGGATAACGAAGTCCTCGGGGTTGACCCCTCGTGATTTTCCATCAAATTCATGTAGTGCGCACATGCATCCTGCCACGCTCAGGGCTGCACAGCTTCCTCTATTGCTTCTTGCCTAGGGCAACTTTGAAGCCCCTTGTAGGTGCAAGTTCCTCGACTGCCTCATCTGAAATTCATTGGAGCAGAGTACTTGTGAAATGGATAAGGAAGGTTTTCACAGCATTTCTAGGAAAATGATTTACATGTATGTGTTCTGCTAAGAGGCTTTTGGAGTCTTTTCTTTCCGGAAGGCAGAGAAGATTTCAAAAAAATAATGAATTGTTGTTGTGCAGACCGGACTGACAGATTACTGAGGGAATATAACGTTATGTTGTCCGAGGGTCAATGGGCTGTAATCTAAATTCTTTTGTCTTATCGCCTTTTGTGAGCTTAGAGAAAAGATTTAGATTTTAATGTAAGATTTATTATAGATTCCCACAGAATCTCAATACCTCACAGGAAACCATATTATTCAGAAAGATTTAAACTGACGGCCACATTCAGATTCGAACACGGACACACAAACAGCGTGCATCATTGTGCTCGCTCTATCGCTGCGCAGCACACGTGCCACATATTACTTGTGTCACCGTATGATACCATCAGTGTATCTGGGAAGATTTCATTATATGATTTCACGTTTTAAACTCAGCAACTTTGGCCGGGGACGGCGTTTGAATTTTAATATCGAACTCCGGCAGATTGAAAGATCATCAATTAATAGAGTTTTCTGAAATAACTTTGTGGCATATTGCGTCACATTTACTGAAAGGGAATGACTTTAAACTATAATTGTCATGAGGAATACAAGAGATCTGATTGTGCTGGGAGAAAGCACTGCATCATTGCACTCCTTGTGGTGCTCTTCCTGAGATGGATACAATGAGGAAACGGACAAAAAAACCCAAAGACCAGACTAAGCTCATAATCCAATCTGATTAAGAACTACGATGAGATGTGGCTTCACTCAGCCTGTGAACAACACAAACCCCCCAAAACAGCCTGGAATTTGTTATTAAAGCTTCAATTCCCTGAATGATTGAGATGGGTGAAACTGATTGTTTCCTTCCTTTGGTTCTTGTTGTGTTTTCTTTTTTAACCATTTTCCATTTCGTGGGTTTTGGCCTCTACTTTTAAAAGAGAATTGGCTACTTTGTCTCAATTAACACGATCTTTTGGCGCATCCCCGAACGGTCAGGTTTCCAGTTTTTAAACTGATAGTGAAAGGAAAAAAAAAGATCAGATCAAGTGACAGAGCGGATGAAGTTCGGTCGGTGGTGGAGAATACACTGAACAAAGTGAGGAAAATTACCTAATTCCATTTAAAGACGGTGTCTAATCGGCTTTATCTGCCGTGGCGATGGAATTAGACCCCTAAATAATCTGTCATGAGTCGGGTAAAAAAAAAAAAAAAAAAAAAAAAGAAACTAAAAGAACAGTTTCTCAGCCGCTGCCCCCCAGATCGCCTTGTAGATTTTTAATCTGACCTGCATCGACCGGGAATCCAAGGGAGCACAACGCGGCGTCTTTATGCAAGACCCCCGGGGTTTTTTTTTGTTTTTTTTTTCTGTGTTGTATTCAGGGCAAGTCGGAACAAATTGTAATGATGTATGGCATTTACACAAAGCAGACTACAGAGGAAACAAACGCTAAGAGGTTGAGTTGCCTGTTTTTAAAATGCAGTGACCACACACTGTGTGATAAAAACCAATAAATCCTTGTCCTTTATGAATAAGTAATGTGGAATTTAACAGAACCGTTCAAATGACAAAGTGCTCAGAGACCAGCACACAGAGATGTAGAAAAGGACCTTAACTGGTGTTTAATTATCACCCTGCTACCAAAGAGGCCTCTAAGGATAATCACTTTGTTTGTATATCTGTAAGCCAAGACCATCGTCGTCAAGAAGAAGGCGTCTTAATTTTCCGAGTCCCTCCATTAGGTCAAGATTTAAATGACTAACAATGCTGGCAGCAGTCAGTCCACCACCTTCGTCCAGACTACTATTAGATGGGGTCGCTATGAAGTGGCAAAAAAAAACAAACAAAAAACAAACATGAATTATAAGGACTTTGTTAGGATTTGTTGACTTAATTTGTTTACTCAACCACGACGTTGACTTTCAGACCTCATGAGAAACTTGAAGAGATGACCATGAAAATTTTACTGAGCCATTCATGATTGACAGATTCTGTTTGAGAAGTAGGCGGATTTATGAATAAATAAAAGCATTTCTCAGCTGTACATTGTCTTTCAGTGCTGATTATAAAATGTGCGCATGCTAAAATAACATAATCAAACGCTCCTAATGCTTTGTTTTCTCATAAGAAGATATAGTTTTTATTTTAGTGTTTTCAATCTCCATGAGGCTCTGAGTCTGTCATCTGATTGGCTGGTTTTTGAATTAGCCGATAAAGATGTAGTTGGTCAAGTTGGGCTATTCTTGCAGACTTTGTGACGTCACAAAGCTACAGAAATCACGCCAGCTCGGTTTTTGAACACGTGACTAAAGAAGACATGTAAAATCTCACTTTATACAAAATGAGACAATAACGCAACCTGCCAAACATCATCATGTTAGCGTTAGCATGCTAAGGTTTTAGCAGTTAGCCTGGGAAATAAAATCAACACAATCTACCACTTCTACCAAAAAGACATTATGCCAAACGCAGCGTAGACATCGATCATTAAAATATAAAGATGCTTTTATTTTCGTCTCACCACGATCATTACTTTATTTAAGTGTTTTGGCAGCTTAAATCAGTTCCTCCATCGCTTTCGTGCATTGCATTGTGGGAGGATGTGGGAGTGCCAACTGACAGCACGTCCTTCGCTGTTAGCATTCATACTGTGTAGTTTAAAAATCCCCCATTTTGTCACATTTCCAGTGTAGACACAGAGCATACTCAGAAGCTGTCTTCCTGAATTAGTATGTAGGTTACATTTGGGACACACCATTAGTCCTGTTCAATAGCACATCCAATATCTTGTAGACCGCTGCTATGCTACATACTGAGCACATCCATGCTCCCAGGGGAACAAACTCTGATGTCTCACTGACCCCGTGGCCTTCTCTCCCCTGGAAACCTCGAAGAAAATGTCATGTTTTCAGTCCCTCGGCAAGGCAAGATTAACAAAATCATGAGTGTGTCCTTCTAACCCCCCCAACACTTTCGCAGGAGGTGTAAAGAATGCTGTGCCGGCTGGAAGCTGCCAGACCTTAAGCCTTTTTTTAATCTAACAAAAATGTAAAAGTGTGTGAACTTGCCAACAGGTTTTCAGAAGTTGTAAAAAGATAATTTTCAGAACACGCGTATTGTTCATTATATAATTACTGACAAATTAAAGCCACCCAGAGAAAGTAAATGTTGCCAACAGTGAATTATTCTTAACTCTCCTGCTGGCCCATTTCATTTTAAAATTCAAACCAACTTCTTGATATCTCGGAGCACCGTTTTCACTTGACGTTTGGAGACAAAGGTTTGTTTTTAACAGCTCTGTGGGAACAAAAAAGCTGAAGAAATCTTGAAGGCTATGTCCAAAGTTTTAACTTCTGTGCCAGTATAGATGTGAGATTTCCAGCTGACAGGCAAAACAAACAAACTTGGGGGTGAGATTATTTATCTTCCATCTTGTTCCAAGTAATTAGAGACAAAGCCATATTTCTCAAACACTTGAGATTTCCCTGAAATGACACTAATTGATTCTGAAGTATGTTGTGAATTTCGTCCTTGCATACATTTTTATTTACCTTAATGGGAAATTACGAATGGTTACACTGCCTGGGATGGAATAATGCAGCAGGACGGAGTCCTGGCCGACATCTGCTATCTGTTCCCCCTATCACCCGGTGGACAAGACCAAATCAAATCCACATGAGACAGATGCACAAAGCCTGTGTTCATCCAAGCGTCGCTCTTTCTCACTGACTCTCTATCGTTCTCTCTCTTATATATTTATTTTTTCTTCTCCTCCACACTCCGGCTCTCACTTGAAAAGAGAGAAGGAAAGAAAAATCAAGGTCAGGCCACCAAACACGTGAGACTGGAGGAGAATAAATTTCCACATGCTAGTCCTTTCTGACCCGCCGACAGTCTCAAGGAGTGTAGCCTTGTCGAGCCAGGAAATATATGACTAGTGAAGAAGTATGGCGTGTTTGCATGCGGCCCCTCCGTTACCGTCTCTCCCCTCTCCTAACACACATTACACCGAGGTCCACACACACAGTGATTGGTAGGTAGGGACTTAATTTACGAGTCAAAACGCAAGTCCACATTGTCAGCGTTTGAGTGGAGGAGAATCTAATTAAAATGGCAAATGGAAAAAGAAGAGAGAGAGTGAGGGAATCAGCATAGCTACATCTTAACGCAAACAACTCCACATTGTCTTTATTCCAATGAGTTAATGAGGTTAGAGGATGAAAAAAAAACCAAAACAATTCCATCACTGCTATTGTCTTCTGCAGGCCACCGAGGAAAATGAGCTGTCACCCGATCTTAATGGCAGCAGGGTTTTCACCCGGGTCGGAATTAATATCTGACTCCAAGGCCTAATGAGCGAGAGTGGGGTGATCTGAGCTGACTCTTTGTCCTGCAAGTTTGGAGAAGAAAGGAAAGAGGAAAATAAATAAATTACAATAAAAAGAAGAAATGAATGGTGCAGAGAGTAATGGCACTTGTGAAGGGAATGCATCTCTCTGATAGGATTCCGCGCCTGGAGGGCAATTTCAATACAGAGCCGCCTTATCAGCATGACTGTCGGGGAATTTACCATATTCTCAAAGTGTTTCACTTAACGCTGCAAAACTGCGCTCACAGACCGACTTGGTGGTTGTAACAACAATGCTAATTACAGCTAATTTCATTTCTCTGTGTTCAAACATATGCCCCGAATGTCTGACATCCAGGTGGGATATATATGCTTTATATCCACTTTTCATTCTACATCGAGCCATGCGTACATATTTGGACACCATCCTCGTTGATAGCTGGATCCTAAAACATACAGCAGTGTGCGCCGTGCCGTGTTTACATGTCTTTGGAGTGGTATTATTAGACAGATGTTTCCTCATACAGCAGCTGGAGATTTCCTTTTTTTTGGTACTCTCTCTAATCAGGACACAGACTCTCTATAGCTTAAATCACAACCTTTCTTTGTTGTTGTTGTTGTTGTCTGCTTGTTTTCTTGTTTTGCTTTTAGATAACTTTTGCTCGTCATTCGCTCCTGATGAGCAAAATTCACATTTTTTTCCTCACAGTACCATTATTGTCTGCATCATTCATTAAATGTGTAAATTATTATGTTTTTCTTTTTTTATTATAGGCAGGAGTCATAAAATGCTGCTAATCTTCTATGTATCTTAAACTTAATGTTCTGTTTGGGGTCCTGTACACTTTCTAACAGTTTACAACACACTTAACATAGTTTTGCTTTGTTTTCTCCCACCTTGAGACTTTTTTAATTTTATGCAAATTTTCCAATAAATATACTTTTAAACATTCTTTCTGCTGGAGAAAATTATAAAGTAAATCTTTTAAGGCTCTCAGATGCCTCAGCGTAAAACATGGTGTAATTATAGTGGTGATTTATCTGTGGGTGATGTTGACAGTTTTTTTTTAAATTAGAAAAAAAAAAGAGGTCATTCAGGTTCACTGGAGTCTTATTTAGAGGTTTCATAAAGGAATTAGACATCTAATTGATCTAACTTCCCCCCTCACCTCGCCTAATAGCACCACCACCATGTAAGATGAGATTTCTTTTACCTCTTGGCAAAAATGAAACACAAACATTACAAAATATTTAATTGGTTGGTGTGAAAGGAGTATTTACATAGGGTCACATCTGCATTTCATCAAATATAGCTTTAAGGCTTTAATGAGGATAAAATAAGCACATTTAAAGTATAAATATCTGAGTAGCTCTGATGCCTATGTTTCTGTCCAATTAAGTTGAATAACTTCCCGCTGTTCCAATTATTCTGTACAAAGGTGATCTTTAAATGGGTTTTGTTGCTTTTGTACTTTCTGATCCATTTTAAACACCAATTCTGTGTTTGTGTTGTTTCTTTCTTTTCTTAATGTGACCTAGAGGAAAGATCTACCAAATTTTTTTTATGACATGCAGTTACAATTCCAATAAAAGTAACTCTTGTTCCAGTCATTTGTAAAAAAAAAATAAAAAAAAATAAAAAATAAAATCAAAAATAAATAAATAAAAAACGAAAACGACGACATAAAAGCCCAACATTGCTCTGAACTGGTTTTACCATTCATCGTATTTCACAAACCAACCAGCAGGGATTCTCTCCCAGAGGAGGATTCTTCTTTTCCTTATACTGAATTTGGATCTTCCCCATTCAATTTAATCCAAGCATTTAACCACAGTACGCTTTGCACTTGGGTAGAAAGTTGTGAAATGAGTAGGATCGCATGACAAGACCAAAGTGCTACTCCAGCTCGCATATGGACTAACAATGGCTGAGAATGTGCTGCGAAGCTGAATGTCTCCATTTTTAACCTTTAGAAATTTTGGAGGCCTTTGGAAAAGAGCAATGCTCAGGAGTAAAACCTGAATATGCTGATGGATTTACGATCACTTCCAGGAACCCGCAAGACCTTTATGTTAACATAAACCTTTCCCTCAGCTTTCATTCCCATACCGTAATTAACACTGATCCTACTGTACCTCCTGTAGCAGTAGGACTACCAACTCTCCCGTTACTAAAGGAAGTCATTTGTGCCCTCGTTCTCCTTTTGATCTGTCAGACTCGTGATAAAAAGAGTAGCAGAGCCCTCAGCCTGTGGATCCGTTGCCTTTGAGACTCAACAGCTTGACTCATTTCATTACTGTCATGAATTAAAGATCCCCAATCTTTTTTTTTTCCCTCCCCCCTACCATACGCATGGCAATGATCTGCCCGTAGTTAATTTACAGTCACTCGTTGTTGAAGGCCTCCAGCCTCGGAGCTCCCGTGACAATTTACCTGTGTCCTTTTCACTTGCTGGCACGTATCATTGTGATTACACTATAATGGAATGGAGCGGAGGGAACTCGGGAGTGAGTGGGCATGTTGTATAATGAGGTGGGGGAGGTATAGTAATCATCTACAGTACACCCTTCACTTCCTGCCACAATAAGAGACATCTTAACCAGGGAAGCCAAATGAGTGTCTTTCCAGCCGCTGATATATTTAGGCAGGGTTTATCTGGGAAAGCCTCGTTGCGTCCGAGTTCTCTGATCATGTCAACACTGCACACTTTAACTTAATTAGGATCCTTTTTATATGTGCCTCATGCTGTTTTTTTATTTAATGATGCTGATAGCTACTTGCCACCCCCCCCAAAAAAACAACAAAAAAACAGTTTCACTTGCAAGTACATCAACATGTCTTTAGAACTAGATTACTGCAGAATGCATATTTTGGATTTCATATCGTCATTCTGTGTGCAGTAGGTTATACAGCAGATTGGAGTAAATCTATAGTCTGGTGATTATACTATCTGTTGCCATCCATCTTTGTTAGTAATAAAAGTGCTTGTGAACCCCCCCCCCGTTACGGTGCACTCCAGGACACATGAACAAGCAGCATGAATGACAGGATTATGCAGACACATGTGTTTGACCTCATGGAGGCACTCAGAGAAAGCAGCAGAGGGGCCGAGACAACTGTGAAAGGTGACAGCATTTCCTCCATTATTTTTTTTTCCTCTCTGGGTGACCTCGTTCTCAGCCGGCTACTGTGGTGGCTTTGGACTGCGTCTCCACTGGCCATCTGGCCCCGCCGGCTCTTCGCTGTGAGCGAGCACCAGCCGACTGGCTTACTGACACATTCCTACGCTGTGATTCAGTATTAGTGGTAGTTTTAAACCTGGGATTAGCCTGCTACAACCCCATTTCACTCAGCTACACCCCCCACCTGGATGTGGTTTCCATTCACCCACGCCCCGTGGTAATCTCTTGTCCTTTTTATTTTTCCATCTGGGTATACAGACTAGATTGTAACTGATGCAAGCATAATTAATGATTCTGTGCCAGCGCCCTTTTCAAAACACACACACACACACAAGTTTGAGCTGTCTGTGTGTGCTGCTATTCCACATGCTGAACCTCCATTTTCATTATGACACGTCATGTCATGTCATTATGACTGTACAAGCAAACAGATGGAAATATTATAATCCCATATAGGAAATATATTAAATCCACAGTCTCCGTTGTGAGTTTAAGTGTTTTCTTAAGAGCCCATATGGTGTGCAGAGTATGACTCGTCACTTGCCTCAAAAGGCGAGCAGGGAATCGCCCCCCCCCCCCCCCCAGATGAGGCTTCTCTGTCTCTGTCCATGGTGCTGGGATGGGGTGGGGGGTCTATGTCTCTGTTGGCCGGTAGGGGGCGTCTGGCACCAATAGATAAAACCACACTGCTTGATGGAGCCAGTCCTTCTGGATCTCTGCAAACCCAGAACGGGTGAAGAAGACCAGATCCACTGTGAACTGGTCCTTGCTCCAGACAGCAGTTCACACAGTGTGTCTGTACTTACTCAACAGACTCAATCACTTTCTCTATATATATTCATTTTTTCCTTTAAAGCAACCATTACCTCTTCAAGGACATGTTACACAGTATTCTTGCAGGCACTTATATTTTTCATGTGGAGAAAAATGTCCAGAAAAAGGAAATCCGTCTGTTCTATTGCAACAAGAGTAATAATTTTTTAATAACGATCATCTAAAATATGAGGCTATTTTGAGGAGCAGGAAAGAGAGGAAGTGATGGATTGTGATGGGAAATGAGAATGGCAGCCCCTGAATGTTTATTTTAACCGGATGACGTAAAGAAATAGTACTTTTTTAAAATTTTTTTTTAAAAATAAAGTAAAAGTCCTGCGTCTTGGGTTAGTCTGAAGATTTCAAAGTGTTATTCTGTCTGCCTGTCGTTAACCAAGCAGAGCTGAGATTTCTGTTATCCCTGTCTGTTTTTAACAACTCCGCCCACGACAGCGGAGCGGCCAAATTGTCCGTCCCCCGAGAGGAAGCACAGGTCCCAGCAGCAGGCCTGGCTCTCCGCCTCAGTCTTTTCTTTTTTTTATTCTCGGTGATGGTGGTGATCGGAGGGGGGGGGGGGTGTTGTTTTCGTATGCAGGTGCGTGCCTGACAGTGTCCGATCCAAATAGATTCGCCTCATGTCACCTTCCCACCCACCCACTGGCCGCCCCCCATAAAACATTCATTAGAGTGCAGCCCTGCGCTGCAAGAAATGTCCGTCTGGATAAATCATTGAGTTCACTTTCACGCGTCCAGTCGTCAAAGTCCATCAGTTGTATGTTAAAATCATACCGTTTCCCCGGTGTGTGTGTGTGTGTGTGTGTGTGTGCACATGCTATAAATAAGTGCAGGTAGACCGTTGTGGATAAAAAATAATAAAAACAATCCGCTTCGCCTTGAACATCCCACTTTGAGATTCAGGCGGACTATTTTTTGCAGCGTGATAGAGAGCCATAAAACATTCATCCCTGAACTCTCTCTCTCTCTCGCTATCCGCCAAAACGCACCTCTCTGCCCCGCCCTCCCTTCTCCACCTCCCCTTGGCAAACGCACACCGACGCGCACCAGTGCGGCCGAGATCCGTGCGCATCCGCCACACACACTTTTCTCCGTCTACTTGGGAAATACACAGCGGGGGCCAAATGATCGGACTGGATATGTGCTGCGATTTTATAAAGATGGATCAAATTCTGGGGTTTGGTCGCTGATTCTCCACTTTGACACTTTGAGCTCTTTTTCTCCGGAGCTTTTTTTTTTTTTGCGCGTCCTATATATATATATATATATATATATGTATATATAATTTTTTTTGGAGGGGGGTGGGGGTGGGGGGGGTGAGGTGTTGACCGGTGTGTCGAGTCTTCTGTCCTTCTTGATCCCATATTGGATGTTTATCGATGACTTTTTTTTTTTTTTTCAAATCCCTCGTTTAAAAAAATAAAAATAAAAAATATGACTGAGCTCGGGTGCAGCCGGAGACGTGGCTCCCCACTCGGGAAGACCTACGGCTAAAGTTTGAAGGGTGCCCGGATCGCTTTAGGCTGTCTGTCTCCCGCCGAGCACTGGATTTGCAATTACCCATAAATTGCAATCAAACAGCGGATATCCTATCTGTCGCCCTGCGCGCCTACTGGGATTCAATCCACTTGGATTTATAGCCCCACGGCTTCTGGATTTCACCCCCACCAAAAACCATGAAGACCGTTATTACTGATGGTGAGTAGACATTAGACAACAGGGATATCTCTGTAAAGTTTTGGTATAAAGCAGACCGGAGGATTCTGCCGGGTGACTGCTCTCTGATTAAAAAAATAAATAATCCACATCGGGCAGAGTCTCTGCTCTGTGGAGAACAGACAGGCTAAAGATAAATCACATGTCCTAATTGGAGTTACTCTGCCGGCTCCTGCAGGATTTGGTTAAACTGGTACATGACTGACAATATGCGCAAATCAGCCTCCGCCTAATCTGCACAGTAACAAAGTCCTCTTTGGGGTTTTTTTTTTTTTTAGCCACAGTCCGGATCAGGCGCTTGTGAACGACCTTGACTCAGTGGTTCTTAATTGAGTCACAGTTCAGAGCAGATTTTGCCCCCCACCCCATCTTCCGCCCTCTCTTTCTCTCTCGCTTTGTTTGTGCGTGTGCGTGTGCGTGTGCGTGGCCATGTGAGTGTCTGTGCTGATCAATATGCTCTGCATGATATAGCAACTGAAGCCGGGAGTCCGCTCCAGCCCGTCTGGATGCTGGAGGCTGAGCGTTTGGTGAAGTCTGCAGATGGTCCGCTTGGCGGCCCAGTTGTACAGATCGACCCCCCCCCCCTCTTCCTCCTCCCTGATGTCTCTTGGACTTGCTTGTGTAAATGAAAATACGGATGCGCTTCATGTCCTCCTCCGAGAAAAAAAAAAAAAAAAAAAATTCATTTCTTGGCGGGTGGAGGAAGCACCTGGCGTGTCAGTGCGTGTGTGTGTGTGTGTGTGTTGCTTCAGGCCTGATCCTTCCTGTTGTGTGTCAGTGTGTTTAACGCGGTGCAGGGGAGGAGAACACGGACATGGCGTCTGATGCCTGATTAGATAAGTCCATCTATGCAACATCCAGTTTGTTCCATCAAGAGCTGATGGACCCCCTCCCATCTCTATCCAACCCCACACCTGCACACAACTCCTCCACATTCTCTCAAGTTTATCCTTGTTAAAATATTGCATTATAGCCCCCCGACCATTTCATGCCTAATCCTACCAAAACTGACACCAGGACTTTATAATTTCTGTTTTGCAACCAGAGTACAGTCTTTATGGAGACCACTACAAGGTTTATAGCAGAAAAGCTCCTTCATAAGTGACGAAAACGTGGATAAACACACAAACACACACGCAGAGTCCTTATGCAACATGCTGCACACACTCCCTCTTCCTCACGTTGCTCATTACTTGGCTAAAACTGCAGGATTATGGTAAGAAAGCTGCAGATTATTGTGGGCCTACAGAGCAACTTTGATTTTCCTGGTTGTGAAATGCAAAGAGGCACATCTACTTGTGCATTCCCTTTGATATGTCACAGGGTGATGCAAATTCAAGTGCACACCCCCTTCATTGGCACAGAATGGCTCTGAGTCCCACAGACCCTACAGGCAGGTTTTCATCATCTAACTGCTAGTGTGATTTAGCACCGGGCTCGTGACACACACCAATGTCTGATTTTTTTTTTTTTTTTTTTTTTTTAAACACCCCCCCCCACTGAAATTATAATTGGTATCTATCTCTCAGGCTCCTGATTTGGTGTAGAAAATATGGCCTGTCGTGTCTTGTGTTTAAAGTGTCAGTTTGAGGTGGGACTTTAATTTAGACTCGTTTTCACCCAGTCAGCATATGATCAAATGCCTCTTTGGGAAAGCTGTTGCTTGGGGGTGCCGTCGCTCCCCGTCTACTGCCGAGCAAAGCCAATAAAGCCCAAATGAATGGATAAAACCATTATGGCGGAACTGAATGCTTTCTCTTCAGGGGTTTTAAACCACTCGACAATGAGGGCATTTTTTCAATTAGTTAACTTTGTTATTGTTTTGGTGGTACCCTGCCAAAAAAGAATAGATAAATAAATAAATAACAACTCTGCCCTATTTTCAAAAATGGGTTACAAGATGCAGCATCTGAGGTGGCGAGATAATTGTTTATAACAATATAAAGCCCTAAAGAAAAAGAGAAAAGTTGGCACGCGAAAAAAAAAGAATAACTATAGCGGAATTGCATTGAAAGATTAGGTGGAATCAAGCATCACGCCATAAACTGACAATGAGACATGGCATCCTCCGCAGCCTGAAAGGGAATGTGAAATTGATCCATCCTAGTGTTTGTATGGGTGTGTATCTATGAGCACTGAGGGAGGGATGTGAGGGATAATGAGTGCGTGGGTGTAGCCTAGTGTTCTCTGAGTACACGAGGATGTCCGAGGAAGAGAGATGCATTGTAGGGAAAGAATCAAAGAAAGAAAGAAAAAAAATGGTGCGTGCAAAATTGAGAAGTGTGAAGGTTTTGCAACTTATCATGCCTGCCGTTTGTCAGACTTGCCACCTGTGTGTCCTCCAGTTGGTGTCTTTTATCACACGTCGGGATGTCAAGTGAAGGGAAGCTGCAGCAAAATGAGTAGAGGACTATTTAGATTCTGATCGGCTCTCTTTGAGGTTTGTTCAAGCCGGCTATGGGATCAGTAAAGGCAGAAATCTTCTCTTGAGGTACCGGAGGGGAAATGTGTAGAATTTTTACATTCCTACAGTACAAAATGAAATCATATCTCTGCAGCTGGGAAGGTATATGATCAATGAAATTGACTCATTGATCATTCCTTCCAAGTGCACAGATTTCTGGCTCTCATTTCGACTCTTCAGCCTGACTGTGAAGACCCTCCCCATCTCCCCAGCCTCATTTACTAATTTTTCCCAAGTCTTTAACAATTGAGAACGGAGCTACGAGCAAGACCTTTCAACTATGAAGAGTAATAAGCCTCATTATCTGCACCAGAGATCTGTGCAGCTCCAGGAGAAGGAATATGATAAGTTCTTCTCATGTTGTTGCAATCCCCCCCCCCCCCGTCACCAACAGAGGTTGATAAAGGTCACAGATGGATTACTGCCCACTTTTCGATAAAGTTGTTTCAGGTACTGTAGAAGGGAAACACGTAGTTTGTCTGCAGCTTTTTTCTTTTCACCTAGCAGCTACAGCTCCACTTCAGCGCTGTCTTCTTCATTGCCAGTGGCATCAGCAGACTAAAACAAAACTTAGTTGGAGATTTTGATGAAGCCTAATCCAGGCACCCAGCGTTTGTTCCACTTTTCTGCCTGGCACTGCACTTCTATTGCTACATAACAACAGAATCTGTTTGTTTGGCTCAATAACATTCTCATCCAATGACACATTCACTCATTCATCTTGATTCACCCTGAATCTAAGTTTCTTAGCAACAGACAGTGTGATAACGGTGATTCAAACTTTCCAAAAAGGAGTCTGAATCCCTCTAAATATATCCACAGTGTAATTGCCCTCTTCATATAATGCACCGTTGGATGTTTAATTTGCTGAAGCTGAGTTAAATTAAATATCAGTCAGTCCATGAAGTTAGATGTTTTATATAAATCATGCTGGCCAAGACCAATACAAAGTGTCACTTTTAAAACAGTCTAATGACCATTTGTTTGACTTATGATTGCAATTTGTAATGTTTTATTTGAAAATACTTTAAAATTGGGATTTCTAATGATGATTTCACGCTAACATTTAAATTATGACAGTATTTACATTCACACTCACAAGACAAAATGCATCCAAAGTTTGTATTGGTTTCTGTATAAGACAAGGGTTGCTGAAATATAAAAATGCTGTGGAGGCCACGTATCTTTGTGATCGGTCGGTACTGTTGCACAATTCTTATTAAATGCTCAAATTCTAAAGGCTGAAGATGCCAATATTTTATGCCACAGAGCCGTGGCGGTATTAATGCCTCAGTTACAGTGACAGACTGCAGCAGGCTATCTGAGAGTGGATCTGCTATGTTCACTGCATCCTGATGAGCACACTCCTTCAGGGGCTTCTTTTAATTGGCCGCGCCCTTCAAGTAGCGGTGCGTTTGTTTATACAGTGTGTGCACATGCGCACACACACACACACACACAGATTCCCACTGATACTCACACAGGCATGTTGGCCTCAGATATCCTTGGAACCATCCTAGGTTATCCCAGTCTCCCAGCCCTTCACTGCTAATCAGCAAGACAGAGGAACTAAGTGGATAAACGAGTAAAATTCTATTTGTTTATACAGAGGAAGCTGAGGGCCCCTCCCCAAAGAGAAAAAAATAAAAATAAATAAATAAATACAGAAAGCAGTAGAAATGGAATACACTATTCCCCCAGATTACCAGGCCTTAATCCTCTTTGTGGGTTGTTATTATACTGTCAGAATATTTGGAGGGACAACTAACAGAAAACATGCTATAGATGCTAAACCCCCTCCACCCCCACCCCCACCACCACCCTACTCCCTACATTTCTTTTCTAAAATAAAATAAAAGGGTTGGCTGTTGTCTTGGGGAGGATACCGAAGTGAAGGGACGACCATATTGGTGTTATGCAACTTTTGGGTATTGAGGCGGGTGGCGTCTTTATGGGGGGATTTATTTCTTTTTACAGAAATCCTCCGACACTGTATCATAATCTTTTAAAGGTGCCTACATGCAACACAGCAGAGAAAACCCTCAACTGTGCCCGCTAAGCCCAACTCTTGAAAATTTTTTTTTTTGCTGAGTATACGGCTGAATCAGATGTGAATATTCACAAATGAGTCGTGACGCATGCCAACTGGGTGAGCCAGCAAGCAAATGAAGCAAACGAAAGGCCACCCCCTCCATTAACATCCCACAACTGTGTCGCCTAGCATGCGCAAAAAAGACAAAGAGCTGGCTAATCTATCAAACATGCTGCCCCTTTCACCCCGTCGCACAAAAGTGTCGTTTTTTCAATCCGAGCGGGTTTCATGATCGTTTTCGTTGCGTCCTTGGAACTGATGATGCCCAATATTCTGTCAGTGTATCCTTGAAAGTGGCACGGTTGTTTCTAAATCCTCTTGTCAATGCGAAATGGTTCAACGAGCCGCCTGCACACTGATGACGCTGATTACACCACAATGGGGAGGCTGACTGATGGCCCGCTACATTATTAATTAGACAGAGCAGAAGCCGCTCTTAAATTAGATGCATGAATGGAGCCGTTGTCATCCTTATAAGTCAACCCTGCTCCGCTCCTCTTCTTGCAGGCAGCGGTGTCGCTCAGATAGATAAAGTGGCCGACTGATCCAAGACGTGAGCGCAAGTACAATATCACTGATCACCATGTTGGGAGGAGGGTTAAGTGCCAAAGCCCGCACAGACAGATGGAACATGGATAACACTCAGGCACCGGCCTTTTATTAATAACTCTATTGGCTTGAATGGTCCTACAAGATCCTTGTTCATTCACGTCCACAGACATCACAAATCTGTTGATTTCTCATTCAAAGAAAAAAGTGGATTTCACTGAAATAGAACAAAAATGGCATACAAGTTATATTTAGAGCGGCGTTTTTTTAAAGATCAGACGTGTCTAAACAGTTTGTGCATTAACATCTGCTCTTGTACATCCACAGCGGAGAGCCCGGTGATAGAACACAGGCAGGTCCATCAATACTTGGCCTCGGTAAACACAGAAGACATTTTGATAAAATTAGCCACATTACGCCCCATATGACCTGATCTGCAGTCTGCGCTCAGTCGGTACTGGCTGCTGTGCTTTTAACGGCAGGGCGGGTGTCAGTGGTTCTACTAAACGTTTCAGGGGAAGGATATCCTGAAGAAGAACCGTTTTCCTTCGCGCAGGCATAAATATTCTCGGGTATTTTTAGCCGCATCGATCTCATTAGCGTTACTCCTTACACAATCCCTCTGATCATGCTGTGAGAGTCTGCCCGTTGTTGTGATTAGTTTGCAAACTTGACAGATGGGAGTTGGTGTTTTGATGCTGTGTTTTGCTCGATCCCTGGCACCAATGTCATTGAGCTACTTAAACCAAATGGGGGATTTGGGGGGCGGGTCACATATTTAAACAAGATCTCTAAAGAAGGTGGGGTAAAAGGGAGAAAAAATGCACCTTGAGATGATGGCGTAAAGAAGCCATTAAATGACCAAGCAGGCAGCTCAGGCAAAGCATAAATTAGGATGATAGTATGCTGAATTATCACTGTATCTCCCTCTCTCTGGCATCTGCCCTCTGCTATTATATCCTAAAGTCAATTTAAATAGGCGAGTTTCAGAAAGAAGGCTCTGGGTGTTTTTCTGGTTCTCTTGTTTGAAGACTCACAGCTACATGAATGACTTTTAAACAAAAAGTGTTTTCATAGATTCCTGGTGATGACACGTTTGCCTTACAGCTAATTGAAGCTGTAAATTGCCCGTGGGCATGAATGTGAGCACGACTGGTTGTTCATCCCTGTTCGCCTCGCCTTTGCCAGTGTCAGCTTGGATTGGCTCCAGCCCCCCGCCCCCTTCTCCCAACCCCAATAACCATGCACAAAGAAGATAATGAATGGATGGATAGATTCTAGATTTTTTTTTTTTCCCCAATGGGCTGAATCATCTGATTTTTGGACCATTTGGAAAAAAACAACAAAAACAAAAAAAACAACCAACAACACATTTTTCCACATCAGACATAAATTCGTCAATATACGGGACGTTTGTGCATCTAAAAAAAAGAAAGTCTTCATTTTAAGAATTTGAGATCGATCCTTTCTGCAGTAGATATGATAACAACAACAATAAGAATATTCATTGCCCACTGATATGGATTTCAGCCTTTGGCATCACATGCTGCTTAGATCATTATTATAATTCACAACTTATAAAACAGCACAACTCACACAATACAAACAACATTAAGGGACATGATTCGTGTGTGTGAATGACACTTATGAGTTCAGCACAATTATTAGATTTGGTATAAAGGATATTCTATAAATGTTCTTGGTTGCTCTTGAGGCTCTATCTAGACAGATAGACGGATAGATAGAAACCTAAATTTTCCGCTGTGTCGTACTTCCATCAAAGGCCGAGGTAGAACAAAGGCTTTCACAAAGTCGGTGACAAATTGCACTTTTATACAGTCACATTGCAATACATCCCCAACAGTGATGTCTCTCTCTCTTTTTTTTTTTTTCTCGCTCCGAGCTTGGTAGGTAGTTCACAGCTGAAATATGTATGGGGAGCCCTTCAAAGGAAATAGGTCGTCACTCCTCGGCTCAGGGGAAATTGATCTGTTGTAGATGAGAAAGCTCATTCCGTAGGTGCTAAACATATAATATATACCTGTTCTGGTGACTTTACACAAAAATCCCCCATTTTTTAAATTTATTTATTTAAGCTGGCAGATATAAATTTCTTTCATACACAAATCAACGGCCTCAACTGAAGGTGGGGGTAAAAGGATTTGTCGAGCAAGAAATGCTTAATCCTCTAACCGTTGTAGGAGGAAAGAGAGACTTTCTAAACTTACCCACGAGCACAAAAGTGGAATCAATGGCGATCCCACTTGTCTGCTACAATCGGAGTGCCCTACAACCTTCACTCGGAAAAAAACCCACCATTGCTTATTTGCATGTAATTGGACAAGGCTGCCCTGGCAAGGCGAAATACCCTGTGAAGGAAAGGCATCTCTCTCCGAGCTAAGATGGAACATTTGTGTTCAGGGACATCCATGTGAATCAGGTTTTGCTCTCAGTCATTTCAGGGGCCCAAAGTAGGTTATTCTTATTAAAATGCAAATCTGACAAGTGTGCTTCATTGGTACTCTCCTTTTGTCCCAGTGGATTGTGTGCATGAATAAATATTCCCTCTGATTCTTCACAATCTTTCCTTCACTCTTGCTTTCTTCGACTCGTCTCACAACGTGTTGGTGGCTCGCCTCTAATTCTATTGCTGTCTCAGCCGCAGACACATTGTCGCTCATCTTTCGGTCTTGACTCTCAGGTGTAAATGCTGATTATCTTGTATAGATATCAGACCATGGCAAATTAAATGTGACCGCAGCTAGCCTGCCAGGATGTCCATTATAATGATATCTGTAATCTGCTGGCTCAGGGGAAGCAGGTGGGAGGGGTGGGAAGATAGACGGAGCTGATGACGGAAGTGTGCGTTGGAGGGGGGGTTAGCTGGATGGATTCTGTAGCCAGCAGGAGACGGGCCGATATGGATTTTCTCTCCTCCGGTGAGGTTCACATGGAATGCTGAGCCATGTGCCATCCATTGGTTTAAACCTTCACAAATCAGAATGCCATTCAAGGCTGTCACAGAATCTAGCTGAAGCCTCGGATCTTTGTATAAAACATTGTCAACTTCGCTTTCCCTCTTACTGTATCCTGTTTTTACAGAACTTTTCTGCTACGCCTTCCTTGCAACGTCTTAAATCTTCGTCCTTTAGTTTTTTTTTTCCAGCGTGTAATGATATTTCTCTGTTCAGCCCTATGGGAGCAAATAAGTGATCATGATAA
The DNA here is from genome assembly GCA_034769265.1 of Remorina albescens. Classification (NCBI taxonomy): domain Eukaryota; kingdom Metazoa; phylum Chordata; class Actinopteri; order Carangiformes; family Echeneidae; genus Remorina; species Remorina albescens. The sequence continues at coordinate 24,558,387 of CM068485.1, forward strand.
CTGCCCCGTTTTTGTGTTCATTCCTATCAATGCTGCTGAAAATGAACCACTTCCTGTTCCCGGGTCCCCAGTATATCCCAAAAAGAGTTCAGGTTAAAGCAAATATAATTTTTTTTTCTATGTAATACGGTACATCAATCAGCGGTAGTCAGAATTGAAATATAGCCCTCTATAAATATTGCAGGATTGAAACAACAGAATTTCGATCCTGTGGCGCAACCTTTCGACACGGCTCTCGACACACTACACCTGCGGTAAAAAAAAAAAAATTCCCATGGAATCCCTTTGACATTCAGGAATTGGAGAGCACAAAGGAAGAAATTGATCAGATGAGCGTAAAGATTGTTCTGGGGACACATTTCTGTTGCGGACACGCCAAACCTGGCGGGGTTTCCGAAAACCACCTAATGAGAAACGGTGCTTGTTTTCACATGCCTGTGCGTCGTTCCAGCAAAGCCTGTCGCCACAGCAATTATTCCAATGAGGAAGATGATGGGTGCCAACACTCCATCTCCGAACTGTAAACAAATTATGCTGAAGGGGTCTTGATGTTGCTGTGTGAGACAAGTCTGATATGAGTTCTGATGGTCCCGCTGTGCTGACTTTTGGGTCGTCAGCCAACAGATACTTATGGGAGTGAAAATCTTGACGCCAACAGGAGGGAGCTGGCTGTTACAGCGGTGCCTCCCAGATGCACGGTGTATCTATGCTGTATTGTTTTTTTTGTCTCTCCGTCACCATATTTGCATCTCTCAACAAAAAGGTACACACCACACTCCACTTGTTTAGATAATGAGTTTTGACAGATGAAGCGTTCTCTGTAACGTAATTCAAAAATCAGAATGGAACTTAAACTTTTCAAGAAACAGTGGAAGGAGATACAATTGCAATATGCTTCTTGGATTTAATTCAACTTAGTGCCATTAAGTCATAGAAGGTTAATTCGACTGACATGATCTTCTAATTACTCAACCAACCAGCGACTCGTATTTTCAGTTATCACGTATCTGTACTCTTTTGTTGTGCTCTGGTGGTTTTCAATAAATCTTTCAGTGGTTTTGTCACGGGTAATTGACAGGTTATGCCCCCCACCCCTGCCCGAATCGCTCCTTTGGAAGGCATTAGCATATTGAGTTTCTTGCCTGTGTGTGAAGCGATTCCCACCATGCCTCTAAAAGGCATCACATGAATAGGCGGCACATTACACCGCAGAGAAATATGAGGCGGCAGAGGGGGAGTGAGAGCGCACAGTCGTCTTCCACTTTTCGTTTCAGTTCATACACACTTCAGTGGGGTGAGCTAGACACAGATGCACAGCCCCCCCCCACCACCTTCCAATCTCCCGCTGCTTGCTGACTAACACAAGGTTTAAGAGGCGGAGCTGATTTTCCAGGAGGGTTGAGTGCACGTAACATCCCAATCTCCTGCAGTTAACTCCGGAGAAAGAGCCATGAAATAGGTATACCTTCCCCTCTGAGTTAAAGACACCTCAGCCTCTCCAGGTTTGCCACTGGTTTATTGTTACCTACTCCAGCATGACGCTGAAATTGGGGCCAAAAGCTCCACAGAATCTGATCAGCAGCTCAGCAACTCACACAGGAATTCCACTACCAAAGACACCAAAATACTTTCCTTCCAAGTTCATTACGGTTCACGTCAGCAGCCCAGTGTACCATAACGTGCATTCTTTAGACAGCCGATGAATTATCTGTAATCTCATGCAGTGTTTACCTCATTAACAACCTTCATTTCCAGCAGTTTTCAGAGCAACAGATTGACAGAACTGATGCATCTTCACGGAAATGCTTTTTCTCCGCAAACATCATCACGTTTAATGTAAAACCCTCTGAAAGACTACTATATATAGTCCGCAGGTGCTTTTACAATCAATTGCACCTCAGAGCAATCATCCCATTCATGGGAAAGTAGTCTCAGACTTTTGGACAGCACTGAATATAAATAGACTTTATAAACAGGGCAAGAAAGGCCAGATGTCTATATTAGAGCTATTCTGGGAACGAGCATAAAGATTACAGCACAAGTAAATTCAGATGCATAAACTTAAAATGAATGAATGAATAAGTAAGAAGAAAATACAAGGATGCATCACAATAAAGACAAATGCAAATCAAATGCCTAATATATGAAATTGAATAGTTAATTAACAACAAACTATTTCAGTTTTTTTTTTTTTTTTGTTGTTTTTTTTTATCTTAATTATATATAGAAATCACCCAAGTAGGAAATGAGGCTAAAAGCTGAAAATATTTCCATGTATATATTTAAATAGAAATGTTAAATGACTATCATGACACATTTCCATTGGCTGGAAGACGGCATACCTCATGAAATTAAAATCGGTTGCAGACATTTTCTTTGTCCATCACAATAAACTTGTGGTGAAAAGATTTTTTTGTGTGTTGAAGGAATCCCAGACTCACAACTGAAAAGAAATGTGTCCTTCTAGAAACAATGTCGGTCCAGATTCTTGAGTTACCCAGAAGATCCAAGAACTCACAGATCAACCACAGTTTTCAGCTCTTATTCTGAAGATAGAAAAACATGAATGGTTTAAATTTTTAAGTCTTCCTCAATTATTCTTAAGTAAATATCGTAAACACAACAAAAAAAAAAAATTTGTTGTGATTTATTCTTTGCTTGGTCAGATTCTTCCATTTAGAGGTGAAAGATTTACAATTTAATAAAAACTATTCACAGAAATATCAAGGTTAACTAAAGGAGAGAAAAAACAAGCAATCATTTTTGTACTTCTGCATCCAACATCATCATTTTTAGATTCATCAAGTCTACCGGTTTTGTAGTCTTATCTGAAACGGCTCCAACTTGACCAGCTGCAACAGTAAAATGCTGCAAATCCATTGATGCATCTTTATCAATAACCCAATAACATCAGTCTGGTGGGAGTTTTTTTAATTTTATTTTCAATCACTGTGGCTGTCGTTTAAAAATGATGCTCTTGATCCTGAAAAAGCTTCTTTTTTTGGTGAAGCACAAAAAATTTTTGGCATGGACCATATAAGTTGTGTGTGCTGTGCAGATCAGGCAACAGAGGACGGGGAGTCATCTGAAATACCACCCCACCCGTGCTCGAGGTCTGGACTGACAGCAGTGCTAACGGCACACTGATCCCCTCTTGCCTCTTCCCTGTCTGGCAGTTGGCGTCACACTCCTACATGACGTGAGCCTGAATCGGTCATCTTCAGATGTAGCCTGCGGGAATTATCTCACATGACTTCATTTCAAACAGGGTGCGAAAGACCCCCCCCCCCGTACATGACCCTGCTGCGATGCCAAGAAGTAAAAACTTCTGAAAGCATCCTTCCTTTATACATTTAAAATCCACTGTTTTGACAGATCCTCTTAATAGAAACAAGATGGCGGCGCTGGCGAAAATCTTTCATACTGTTTTGTTTCTATTTTTGTGTGTTCACTCTTTGACTTATATATCTATTTTCCATTCTTTATTTTATATTTTCCTATTCATTGATATTTTGAAGGATGTCTTTTTCCGACATATATTGCAACATGGAGCACGACCTTAGAGTTGGCTGTATTTCAAAAAGAAGTGCCGTCACGTTAACACACCACTGGAGTTAAGATGGACCCATTGAGAAAATCTTGGCGGTCACTCGCTGTGCCACAGCATTTCCTGCCAGTAGATTCTACCCGCACACGTCATAATTGGGTTCTGTTGTTTCCACAGCTATAGCATCATGCATTATAAACCATAAACAGCCATTAGCTTCCTCTAGCGCAAGTGCACTGCACCTCACCAATGCCAGGCAAGGCATTACTCAGCAAATGGAGAGACTTTAGAGACTGGAAACTTTATTGCAAATGAGCAGATGAAAGCAGATACAGTTTACTGACATGGATTTTTATGGGCCTCACTTCCTCAAAGTTGCCTCGTTTCCTGAATCTGCTGGGGTTTTTTTTATGATTATTATTTGGGAAATGTTTATTGGGCAAACATTGTCAGCTACAGGTGAAATAACGATGTGTGTGTCGGCAGAAGTGCTTTAGTCTTGAAAGGCTGGAGAAAATGGGCTGATTTTACCATTAGTTGCCCCCCAGTTTTGCTGTATTTGCTGTATATTTATTTTCACTCAAACTAAGAATATGTTTACTCTATTCTGACAGGAAGATGATGCTCTTTCCATGTGCAGACTGTAGACCCTGCTGGTGTTTCATCTGCTCCACTGGAAACTTTCTCTTCACATTATGTAACTGACATTGAAATAGCTCGTATATGAGGATTCCTGTCAGTACAGCAGCTTTCTAATTATGTCCTTTTCACATCAGAGCAGTGCTGCCTGTGCAATGCAGTGCAGCAGAGTGCTGCCTGATATAGTTCAGTACTATGCAATGCTGTCTTTATTTCTGAATGGCTTCATCCAGCCCGCCCTCTGTCACTGCTTTGCAAACTAACCTCCCGTGCACCTCCTTCTCAATGAAATAGAGTTGGGACATATTGGGACTGTATTACAGTATCGAATGCTCATCCACTTGACAGAAGAATCAGCTCAGTTCACGACTAATTAAAGCCATTGAAGGGGACACAGGCTAATGCCTTTTTGCACAGATAACAAAAACACGGGCGGCAGCCGGGCTCATTTTACCGGCAGGTCAGGATGAGAGTAATTAACTGGGTATTAAAGTCGCAGCGTGACATGTTCGCCAGCTCTCACACGAGACAAGATGGAGGCTTGGGTGCAGAGTGCTGATATGGGTGTCATCAAAAACATGCGTCGATTGCTTCTCATGCTTCACCCCCCACCCCCAAAAGCCGCCCTTGAGGATCAGCAGGAAGAAAAAAGAAAAAACCCAACATGTCAGTAATGAAACTGTGGTGCAAATGAAAAGCTAACAGGAGAGGAGCTCCTGTATTTTTTCTTAATCTCACAGAGAAGTATAGATGATTACTGGTGAAAGTGTAAGTGTGAAACTTGTAGTAGGTGAAAGAGGAAGACACAGGAGTAAATTTGGATATTTGAGGAAGTGAAGTGAGCAGTACTGATGTAGCATCTGCTGCAACTCTGCTGTACTTTGAGCATTTCTTAAGAGTGACTCTTGTGGAGAAATTATAGGTTACATCATCAGAATCTACATAAAATTGTCCGCCAATTAACTGAGTTTTGAGCCGCAATCTACCAAGCTGTTTCAGCTTTGTAACATTTTCATTATCTGCAATGATAATGGAGGATTATGCAGGTTAAATGCATGAAAGACTCGGCATAATGGCCACGACTGCACACACGAAGGCGTGATTACTGTGCGGCCATTATTCCAGAAACAGCGGTCGACAACAGCCTGCAGAAAGTGCTTTACTTTCCCTGCTTGATGTACACACACTATATAAACACACACCCATCATCTCAGCCGTGGTGGTTAATCTATACCTTTGAAAATCCAGCCAGACAGGTCTCTCTCTCTCTCTCTCTCTCTCTCTATCTTTGTGTGGAAGGATGTCAGAATAAGCAGAAATAACATCGATAAATATTCAGTGTCCAGATGTAGATTGAAAGAATACAAAACAAAGCCCCATTTCTGCCATAAGGATCAAGATGAAAGCTGAGGGCTTTAAGAGTTCCTCCACCTGAGGTAAGCTGTTGCTAAGCTGAGTCTGCAGTTATCTCTTATCCACTGTGCTCAATACAGGAAGAGGGGAAAGGGAAGGGAAAATAAGGACTAGGCATTCTGTTGCCAGATTGACTCCATCTTCAAAGAGATATTAACATAGCGCTACTTTCCCTTTTATCTTCCTTTAATTTCAAGGATGCCAGCCCAAATTAAAATGCAATGCGACTGAAATGAACCCAAAACAACAAAGACACAAAGGAAGGAAAAATAGAGCGAGAGAGAGAGAGAATGAAAATAAGGAAAGGGAAGACAACGTGCAGGTTGGGAACATCAATCTGCATGGAAGACAACGCCTCCGTCATCACCTGCAGCTAATCTTCTCACAAATTCTGGTGCCGTCCAAATTAACCTCCATTCAACCAAATCACGTCGACCCACAATGACGGCCATATCCGCAGACAGTCCAGCTCTGATCACATAGCAAACAAGTGACATATTTTGTTAAATCACAGCACCCAATTGCAGGTTTAATATTTCAGTCACGCTGCTGTCAGGATCATTAGCATTCAGCTGGAATAAGATAAGATGAGCGTGAAATTTGAGCCATGCAAAAATGGGACACTTGGAGCCATATTGTTATTTTCTCACTTATTTTGAGAAATCTTTATTTGAATAACACGTGAAGGCTGCAGGTATTAAACATAATAACACAAAATTTTAATATTTACCGGGACGAGCAGGTTTTGTGAATTTGCTCGGATTCCCAGGTGTCAGTCCTATTTCACTGGTACGCAAAGTGGGCTTCACAAACACTCCAAGTAACTGCGTTAATGACTGTTTTCCATGTCGGCAACACAAAAAAAAGCAAAAAACTCCAGACTTGCAGCTGTTCCCCACTCAGTTTGTTTTAAAAAAGAAAGCCTAGCAATGCTGCATGCTTCCCAAATGTGGTGTGGAAATTAAAAGAGTCAAGCCAAGTGCAACTTGTTGTGAATACCAAGTAGATGTTTTAAATAATGTCCATATAAGTCAGTGTGGACTTCTAATAGCTCATTCAGATCAGCAGGGAAAGAGAAACACTCTGCTCTGGATTGTCTGACACTGTACAACAAACATACATCTGCTGTTGTGACTGAAAGACGAATCCCCCCCCCCTCCCCCTTTGTCACCTCAGCGCCGTATATTTTTCATCGGCCTTGGGTCTGTTTGAAAGTTTCTTCCCCCGGCTGTCTTTTTGTCTCCAAACTTGTAGTAAATTTTAACCGTGTCCCCCCGGCGGGAGCGCACATCCTTCTTCCTTCTCCTTGCGGAGCCAGCTGGCAGCACGAATGTTAAGAGATCGGGTGTCACAACAGCTTCCCCCCGTCTTCTCAGAAGATTTCGGCTTCTCTTTCCCCACGCGGGCGTCACTGTCAGGAGGCGTCGCATGTTTAAGATAAAACATGGTATGAAGGATCTTGGAAGATGATGTAGCCGAGCTGGTGATGGCACAAAAAGATCAATGCTGTATAGAACTCCAGGAAATGAGAACGACAGAAGGAGAGTGGCAGCGTGCATACTAATGCTGTTCTTTCTCTTTCTCTTCTGCGCATTGGAGGTCTTCGCTTCAACTTTGGAATTAACTATCCAACAATGCCTCCTATACTTATCCCCGTCTCCACATAATGTCCCCAGGGAAGCGCTCATGTATCACCAAAGCGAGGCCGTCAATCTGTCATCCTGATTCCCGTCCAACTGCCTTGACCTTGGTGTCAAGCTCATAGAGGTGCCTGCTCTGCATAGAAGTAATTTACTTATGGTATAATGTGGGTAGTAACTGACACAACGTATTGACTAGGCTAAATGACTTGATGACGGCAGTAGGAAGAAGAATGGCAGGCAGGGGGGTGGGGGCGCCTGCTGTTCTATACTTGTGTCATTAGCTGAATACCGTAACAGCGAATACCCAAGGAGATGCTCATATGAATTATGTGTCTGTGAAAAGGTGATGAAAACAGATGAAACTGACTGATGCTGGGATCCTGTCTGCATCAAGGATGGGCAGAGATGTAAGGGGTGATTTTCAAAGGCCCATATGGCCACGCATAACCACAGTTGCACGGAAGGAAAAAAAAAATGAACATGACTGCAGTTTTGGCCATCAGCCTTGTTTTAAGTAATAACATGTGACTCACCAAGTTAGCTGCTGAAATGGAGCTTACAGGAATAAGATGGGTCGAGACATGTGGGCAGTCTGTCAGGCATAAGGACAACAACAACAGCATGCACACATTCTTCCTGTCCAATGAATATTATCCACGTTTCATGTGTGCACACGTTTTATGGCTTCATTTTCAGATGAAGGGATGAATTGTTCACAGCCTGTTGGATCAGCTGACCTCTCCTGCCCTCAGAATCGTTGTTGGAACAATGGTGCCATGTTTCCAGTTTACTTTTATTTTATTGAGCGCTGCAGATACTATTTTCATTATGCACCGGTCTGTCCTTATTTCCAATTAACTGACGTTGAGTTTGGTGTATGAAGCATCAGAAAACAAACAAAAATTGGTCATTTTCGAGAGCTCAGCCCATTAGATGTCTTGTTCTGTAAAGATTTTCTATTTACTTTCTATTTTCTATTTTTTGGTGCATGCAGGTTTGTGGGAAGCATAAATCCACCCAGCAGGCTGTAAACAGGAAAGTTTGGCATTTTAACGTTCATTGGGTCGGACTAACAGCCTTAAGTGGCCCGTTTAGGAACTGCGCTTTTTGGCACTTGTGCATAGGTTTCATTGCTGCTTGTTCAAACAACAAAATTCCTCACAAATGCAATGCTGGGAACCATCAAACATTCAGACGTTTGCCTGAATAAATGACCGTGATGACGGACCCCTGAAATGAGCTAATGATCCAATTCGGGGCTCTCCCAACAGCTGGACAGTCATGGTACAACAGACAGACGCGTGATTACACTTTAAAATAAAATTACTGGGTTTCAGCTCCGTTGAATTAGCTGGAAGTACAACTTAAAGAAAAAAAAAAAAAAAAAAAAAGTGAGGCCCCTAAAACTTGAGCGTATCAAAAAAGAAAAACAAATGTATGTGTTGTGAAGGTTGTGAGGCGACGGAGAAGTGCTTTGTGATGCAACGTACGGACCAGCACAGCAGGGGACACAGAAGAAAGTAGAAATCCTTGGCCCCACCGTGTCATTTCAACTCAGTCCATGTTCAGCCTCTGCGGTCAGTGACCGTGGCCTTCGCTGACGCATCCTCCAAAGGATGTGGCCCCCTGAATTGGGATGCAGCCACGGATTTGCTGTTTTGACAGGCTGTAAACTAACCCTCAAGGCGAGGAGTGAAACCACCCTTGATAAAATAAAATTACTGGAGCAGACTTTTCAGCCTGCAGGTTTACTTTTCTTTGACACATGCCCCACGGCGTAGCTGTGACTGTGTGACTGGAGCTCGGTCACACTGAGTAAACTGCAGAGTTGTTTTTTTTTTTTTCTCTCTCTTTTTTTTTTGTATGCAGTGT
>CM068485.1:25172500-25510000 GCA_034769265.1 Remorina albescens
ACTTTGTGATCGAGGTGGTGAATAAAGGGGTTGATTTGTTTCTGGGGTAAAACTTCATATTTATTTAATGTTCTAATGGGTCCTGTAGCTCAAAATAAACTACAGTTTCACTGAAGAAACGGCAGAGTGGCTCACTGATGTGCCGGATTCACGATGGGATTCGTTGACAAGAACCTCAAAACAAGTTACACGTTAAAAGCATCTGGTTGCCATTTTCTCAGACTTTACCTGTGTTTCCTCAGCTGCTCCACCTCCACCTGCAGACTTTCTATTTTGTCTCCAAACTCCTGTTTGAAGAGCCGGTTGGCCTCTACAGCCAGATCCCTCGCCTTCTCCGCCTGTTTGCATCTGGTATGGGGCGAGTGGGTTAACACAAACTCATGGTAAAATGATAACTTGATGGGGAAAAAAACCAAAAAAAACAAAAAACATAGTTGGAAAGAGAGAAAAAAACCACAAACATGATAAAAAAGAAAGGTCTAAAGAGTGACGTTGGCCAAAGAAGATGAAGCAGGCTGCTTTTTTGTTTATTGTTTATTAGCCTAATGATTACTACAGTTTACACCAATGTTATGATCACATACAATTCAAAATTAATAAATTAATTTTGCCCTTTTCTTCTGACTTTACCCTGCTCCTGTCCTGACCTGTGACACTCAAATGTGGATCAATAGTTCCTGGATCAGGCCCTCAACCTCAGTTCAGAATCGGCCAGTCTTTGTTGGTGGAGAATGAATAAAGCACCTTCTGCAAGCAACTTCACTGCAGCCCAAAATATCCAGGATGTCTCCGTTGGCACATAAACCACCATCCTAAAACTGCCAACGTCGTGAGATTACCGTCTACTTGCCTCGCCTTTGCCGAAAAAATAAAAATAAAATAAAATAAATAAAAAATAAAGCCTTAATGGGGTATTTTTAAGAAATGCCTACCAAATGAAAGTATAACCCTGATGTGACGAACACATCTGTCAGAGAACACAAGGACCGAGGGTTAAAAGGATCGGTTCAGTCCACACTAGTCAAAGCTGATGCTGGAGAGCCACTGCAGGAGGTCATGGGAAGATGACCTTTTTTTAAATATTATTATTTTCAACAACAAAGGAGCATCGTACAGAAAAAAGATAACATCCTAGTTTGGTTATTTCTATATTAGACAGGGTTGTATGTTTATTCGGGTTTATGAAAGCAGTCAAGGAGCAGGGAGGGGGCGGGGCGGGGTTCCACTACTGCTGCAGCTGGAGCAGCTTCCCTGCAGCCGAGTTCAGGTTTCTGGCCTGTTTCACCAAATGTTTGTCACTGGTTTTAAAACAAAGGGTAAATAAATGATAGAGGAAAATATAACGGGAATGAAAGTGAAGGGGGAGAAATGACAAACAGGACGGCAGGAGATGTTTAAGTGAGTGATACCATTTCAAGAGTCAAATTTTAGTGTGTAGTTAATTCTCCTAAAAAAAAAAAAAAAAAAATCTGTGGTGGTGTGCGCGTCCTCACCTGGTCTCCAGCTGTTTTACAGTCCCTGACATTTGGTTTATCTTCTCCTCCAGGCGAGCGATGACTTCACTCTTCTGTTTAGAGCTGGCGTCTGCACTCTGAGGAAGATGACACGTTAGTCAGTCAGGAGGTGTCCCTCCTCAAGCTCATGTCAACGACTCAATATATACTGGTAGTCTGGAGAAAGTCTAGAACAGAGGTCACCTACAGGAGGACCACAGTCTGGATGTATGTAACCAATAAATGATTGAGTTCCTACTTTAACCTGCACAGGTTTTTTGGTCTTCACTGGTAACATGCCACTAAGCAGCCAATTGTGCAACTCGATCCAGTGAGTACAACACACAGACACACACGTATTGTGTGACGGTGGTGATGAAAAAGAGACAGAGAAAAAGAGACGAAGTCCAGATGTCCAGTTGATTTGATGTGAGTGCAAAGTGCAGTGAATTTACCTTTTAACACAGTACTGATTAAATCTGCTTCATTGATATTCATGAAACTTTTCTGGATGATGGATTTATGTGTCTTCTATGAAGAAACTACAGGCCCAATGGAGGAAATGTGCATTTTACAAAGAGGAAACAGTGGCTTGTCAAAGCAGCAGCTGCTGAGCACCAACAGTTTTAGCAATTTCACCAACTAACACATGTTAGGAGGAGCAGGTGCTGATGACGAACAGGATCAGAGCTTTACCTGTGACTTGTGGCTGAGCTGTTGGTTGATGGTGCGGAGATCTTCCAGCTGCTGCCTGAGCTCCACCAGAGCATCCTGCTTCTCACAGATGTCTTTCTCCAGCATCTTCATGGACAGCTCCATCTCCTGCTTCATCCCGATCTGCACCTCCAGCTCCTTCTCCACATCCTGCACAGACAGCAGCCTGAAGGTCAGACACGCCCTACGCAACCACAAAGACTAAGGTCCTCGCTCTAACTGCAGTAAAAGTCAAAAATAAAGTTCACAAATTTCTTTTATACTTAACTAATTTCCTATCAAATCTGTTGACAAAAACATCTGAATGAGACTACGGTTCAAAACATAACTGCATAAACACTGACTGAAATGTTTAAATACATTTTTTTCCAACGACTATAAAACTGACAGAACACTACACAACACGCATACACAACCTCTTTCTCTCTCTTTTCCTTTCTCTAATAAAGATTATTACCATGTCAAAGCCGTGTGTTTATTTGTGTGATTGGCTCCTCATAGATGTCGTTCTTGTTTTGTCTTCTTTTACGTGTTTAACTTTTCCCCTCTTCTGCGTTTCTTTATTGTTACACATTTCTTCACTTGTCCCCTCATCACTTAATAAATGGTCAAATATAAGTTAATAAACTGTGAGAGCTTTCTGTGCTTCGACACCATCAGGGTATAATCACAGTTGCTCGAAGCTGATCCATCATCAGTAAGAGCCCTAAACGCACCAGTCGAAGCAGAGTTTCCTCTTTGAGTTGCTTGCGAGTTTCGCCCAGCACTTGTCCGTCTGCTGCCGAGTCGCTTCTTAACGCCTGGAGGAAACAGGAATTTGTGAAATAAGAGTAAAAAGCAAAATTTTTCTATCCCCATCCAAGCTTTCTGAAGAACTGATCACCTTTCTGGATTCCAGTTGATACGAGCTCTCCTCTTTTACTCTCTCCACGTCTTCTTGTAGGGTGATGATCCTGTTGTTTGCCACAGCGAGCTGTGTGGATAAAAGTCAACAAAACGATTCTTTAAAGAAAAGAATGCCAGCGGCTGCACAGAGACACAGAAGGAAAGAGAGGATTTGTGCAGAAACGAGGCTGAACTCAGATTGAGACTCACCTCCTCTGTTAGCTTTGTGTTGGACTTCTCCAGAGCGTCCACCTTGGCCTGGAGGTTATTTACTGATGCGCTACAAAATGATAGAAACAGCCATTCAGTCATAGAGCTAACGGACCTGCTGGACAAGTTGAAAAGTGAGAGTCGACTTTGTGAAACCTTAAATGTCTGTTCAGTTCCTCCACATAATTCTTCTGGTCCAGAATAGCTGTGATCTGACCGTCGCTGAAGGAGCAGAGGGAGAAAACACTTGATTTTCTGCTTCTCCTCCTTTATAAACGGGATATCTTTGGGTTTTGTTGTTAAAGGTCAAGAAGCAGCACTCACCCCTCTGCACTCTTACTACTGTGTCCACCATCTTTGAGGTACATTGAGAAATCAATCACCCCGACCTGTGGAAGTAATTTAAGAAGACAAAGAAAATCAACGGTGACAGAAACCCGAGGATGTTTATGTGAGAGCAAACAAATAAATAAAAATTGTGCGCCATTGCTCATGTGAATCAGAGTAATTTGGGATGGGCAAGGGTTAATACACAGTCTCCAATTAATACGGTTTATTATGACGGAGGTTTGACTTCGACCTGGCAAACTGCCCGTCCTTCCAGAGACTCTGGCCCCGTTCCCGAATTGACAACTAATCGTGCATGAAGCCGAGGAGTGTGAGTGGTTTGGTTGTTTTAGACCAGCACTATGAGGTAGATTATTTATGATGGGACAGTGTGGATAGAGCGAGAACAGAGAGAGGGGGGATGACGTGCAGCAGAGAGTCCAGCTGGCTGGGAGTCGAACTGAGGAAACGCCTGCTGTGAACATATGTGCCCCGAACCACTTGGCTATTAGGTCGCCCCCTCCGACTGTGGACAGTTTGAAATCCTTGCTTCTACTGTAAATCCAGTGCATACATAAATTACTTCATTTTCTTATTCCTAAAAAAAGAAGATTTAAAAGTAAACCTTCCTGCTCACACCTTCTTGTATATTTATGGACAATTAAAGCAACAGATTCGCCTGCATGAAAAGTTAAAGCCACCATAAATCTGTTTGAATCCTGACCTCATTTTGATGTAGGTCTGTCTTTGTTTATTTTGGAGGAAGTGATAGTAACCTGTGAGTCAAGGTCCTCTCCCTTCATACACAGATTGGCATCAATCACGTTGAGTCCGACGAGCAGTCCAGCGATGACGGCTCCCTCCTCCTCCATCATCAGCGCGTTTGGCTCGTAGAATTCACTACAAAAGGAGAGCCAAGATACTTCAGCTTAGGGATGGGAGGACGCAAATTAATATTAAAACAACCAAACATCAATAATCATTACTATCCTGCTGTCTCACTCTCTCTGCCGTCCAAAGAAGTTCATCTTGACAAAACTGCTACTTAGACTTTATTGTCGTTAAAGGATAATGATCTCATTTAACTTACACTAAAAAGGATTCTCACTGCCAAAAAAAAAAGTCCTCTGAGATACAATGTGAGTAAAACATAAACTACAATGTAAAGTTGAGGGATTTAGACGTGTTTTAGTAAATTCAAGTCAGGAGAATTGACGTATGAAAGTTTTGCGTCGTCCTGTACTTTGTCTGAATGCTTCATATCACGCAAGTAGATCTGAGATGCATTTGGGCAACAACTGTTACGGTCTACTTTTGAGACCTTATTTTTAATGCTTCTAAAGATTTTCTAGGACCATGATCTACTTGGGGATTTCTTTAAATGTGTGCTTCTTGGGTGGAAGGGATAAAAATCTTAAAAGATCCATTTTGGAGTGACAAAAACTCACCTGAGCAGGTCCTTTCTGTTGATGATGGTCTTCATGTAGTCGGAGAGCTTCTTCTGCATTAAGGCCAGTCGTAACCAGGCGCGTCCTCTGCCTAAAGGAGTTCTGTAATCAGACAGGGGAGGGGGACATAAATACACTTGAAATCAAACAGCTGAAACAGAATACATAAAAAAAACCGGAACTTATTTTAATCTTAAATAAACAAAGGCTTCTTGTAATTGACTTGACTTTTGCCAAAATAAATCATTCTTGTGTTTTACGCATCATTTTGTGCAAAAACTCACTTGAGGCCAGGCAGGTCTTTTACACTGGCAGTGATCTCTCCTGCCTCGGGCGTCAGCTTCTCCACCAGCTCCAACGCCCCCCAGAAAGACTTGTTCTGTCCCAGGAAGGTTTTCTTAGCTGATGGTGGGGACACAGAGTTTCATTTTAAGGAAGTCAGGTCACTGAGTCATCATTCTGGATATAAGTAAATAGCAGGAACTAACCAGAGACTATTCTGGTGGACAGACAGGACAAAAAAAAAAGTACTCTGACTTCTGAAAACACTGACTCAGCTAATACTTTACATCTCTTAAATTGATTTGAGTCTCATAGATGGTCAGTAATGACAGTGAAAACTTTAACACATATTTGGACTGAGTTTTTTCTTTCACAGCATAAATGCAACATGGTTGTATTACTTTAACTACTTCATGCTTACTTTGGTTTAAAATTTGTCAATGTATTTACCACAGACCTCTGAGTATCTTAAAAAAAAAAAGGATGGTAACATTGTCTGGTTGTGAATAAGTACAAAAATAATGAAATTAAAAGGTGACTTTCAAACGTCATGGCCTGTAAGAGCCAGCGATCATGCAGTTTCAGAGACGTTTGACATACATACTTTTCAGCCCATGTTTCAGGCAGTGCTCCATCACGACAAAGAACTGCTGGAGGGGTGCATAGTCCGAGTCCAGTGTGCGTCCCAGGTTGAGGGCAGACTCGATCAGGCCCTTGATGCTCAGTTTGGCCATGTTCATCAAGTTAAGCCTTTCGATTGCAATGGGATCCTTTGGATCTGAAGAAAACAAACAAACAAAAAAATAAATAAATCAGTGTGATGATACTGATGACACAAACCCAGCGGCAAGAATGAGTCAGGGGAAAAACTACTCAGTTCCATGTTTCCTTCACTAGAAGATCCAATGAATTGAAAGTGATGTAATCGATGTTGTTTTTACATACCAAACTGTTCAACGAGAAGGAAAAGGAGAACATTTGCTGAAAATCATTGTTGGGTTTTATATCTGTAAAGTCTTGACAAAATATATGTTATGACTTAGAACTGAAATGAATTACATGCGAAGCTAAAACAAGGCAGAGACTCTAAAGTGGACACCTGGCACTTAATGTTGGGTATGATCCAGCTACACATGTGCACCTCCTCCATTATTCATGTAAAGTACAGAACAGATATTGAGGAGCTTTCAGCCGAGGAGTTTGTTGACATCATTAAACATTCATCCATTTGGTCCGTAGTTTGCATTTTCACAGATTTTGGTACCAAACGTGGAGATTTGATTTTTGTGGGTCAGTCTGGATCAGGACTCTCAGCTCTGACTGAATTTGAAAAGCTTTCCACATTATAGGCGACTGTAACATACAGTTTGGGTCTTGGATGGTTGGATGAAAGAAAACAGCTGGTTAATTATTTTTTTTTCAGTTTAAATTATCTTTGATTACAAAACGCAACAGGAACACAACTTTAATTCAGATTTTGTCCATATCACATAAGAAAAAAGTCAAACCAATAAACGATTAGAGTTAATGATGATGATTATAATGAAATTTCACGTGAACATTTAGAAAATCCAATCCTGCAAGGCTGGATGCTGGTGAGGGGGTTGGGGCTGGACTCAGGGTGCAGGGTGATGAGTGTTTCATTGTGACATCACAAACTTAAGGAAGACCTGACGGCTGGTTTTAAGGCTCAGTTTCTGAATACCAGCTGTGAAGAAGAAATCCTCACTGAGATCTTTGATACTTTCACAGTATTAATACAGAACCTAAACCTGATTTATGATTAAAAGAACACATGGACATCTACCTTTAGACTATATGAGACCTTTAAGTGCCTGAGTGAATCAAAGCTGGACAAATTATTTCACTCATTTAGCATAAAAAAAAAAAAGTGTTTTTGTTAAACGCTCTTCTAAAACCTCTGAGTAAAGGAAACCAGATTTCCCCTTTAATAGGAGAATGTGCAAAGTTAGTTAAAATATATATTTCTTCTAAAAACTAATATTATAGTTTCAATTTAGCAACTAGACCCTTCATAATTTTGCAGTGAAATGGGAGCAAAAAAATAAAATCAGATGGGATAAAATTGCAACTGCCAAGTGAAAAATTAAATACTGATCCTCCCCCTTGACAAGAAGAGCCATCTACATCAACAGTCCTCAGTAGCATCATCAGAGTCAAGCATAAATCTGCTGTAGAGCTTCAGTGTAGGAAAAGTCTGAATTGCCTCCTTTTCTTAGACAAACCATGGGCAGGCCTGGTTTGTGCTGAGAAGGCGTGGCAACAAATAAGGAAATCTCCACAGATAAAATATTATCTGTTGTATTGATCAGCACACAGCAGATATATTATATTTCCTTCAAATTCAAAACCACACCAACAACACCTACTACAGCAAACGCTTATCTGTTAAAAACATCACGTGCCTGCTGTCAAAATCTGCAGTTGAATTCTGTTTTAAATAAACAACATGCATATCTCATATTTCTAAGGCTGAAGGGATGCTAAAGGAAATAGAGACAACAAATATTAGCCATCAAATTATTGTTGTCAACCTGTTTTACCAGAAGCTCAATAAATCCGCATGACAAAACAATCTGCACTTCCTGGTTGCTTTCTTTCCCATCCCTGCCCTATTTACAGGCAGCATCATCCTGCTGTGACTCTCAGCACCTTTGAAACTGTGTCCACCATGACACAGCTCAAACAGGACGCAACACCACAGTTCACTAGGTGAACCATGCCGTGTCTAGGGACCTTGTGTAACACCACGCCCAAACAGAGATCCCACTGTGGCTGCAAAAAACATAAACAATAAAAAAAAATCCTCCTCAGACGCTGAGCTAATCTGTCCCATTACCTTCATGTGCCGGCTCTGGGTCCGGGGTGAGGGAGATGTCGTTGAGCTCGCGAAGGCAAAGCCACTCGCCATCGACAGACACACGAAAGTTGCAGAGATAAATAGTCTCGCGGGCAGCCTGGGTGATCTTGTCGGTGGTGGGAGTCGGGGTTTCGCTCTGAGGCGTCAGATCAGACATGATGACTCAGCTGCTGTGAGGCTAAACCAACACCACCGAGGGAAAAAGGGAAAAAGGCGTAGTAGCTTTTGTTCCAGGAGCCAACAAAGGCCCCCTCCAAAATAAAATTAAAAAAAAAAAAAAAAAAAAAAAAAAGAAAGAGCTTAGAGAGAAGAGGAAACCAGAGAGGATGAGATCAGCATCAACACAAACGGGGAGAAAAAGGCCAAGACAGAATAGGCCCACAGCAGGTGTTTGAAAGGCTGCTGCTTCTCCTCCTCTTTATGCCTGCATCCTTCTCCCCTGCTTCTTACAACTGGGTGAAATGCCGTCTTGAGAAAGGCTGCCCTGCTCTCCTCCTCCACCTCCTCCTCCTCTTCAACCTCTTGTTATCCCTTTTGTGCAGACTAGGAACTTAAAATGCAAGAGAGCACCGTGCTGCTAAATCACAGCCCTCCTCCGGTCAGCTTCACACCGGTTCACTCTGATTGGGCTGCCTGTGCACCGCAGTGAATGCACTGGGTGGGTGTCGACCAAGATGGCTGACAGTAGTGCTGGGTACAGCAACACATTGTCACGTGAGCAGATGGTGCATGCGTAAAAAAAAAAAAAAAGTGCTGGGGGGGGTGGGGGTCCCCAGAGTACCCAAGCAATGATAATGATGCAGCAGAGGACTGATCCGTCTCTCAAGCATCAACAGCTTCCCTTGATCTGAAACAGAAGTCTGTTATTTGACAAAGCAATTATTGAATGGGCTGCAGCAGCAGAGCAGAACACTCTGCGGCTGTGAGCAACAAGGGTGATAAGGCCAAGTGTCCTGGATGTAAATGATTATTGAGTCATTTTTAATTCCCTTAACAGAAACCAGGAAAAAAGGAAAAAGACCCACTTAGTAATACAGTTTCTATAGAATGGGCGCATCTTGACAAAATTAATGGTATTTAATTTAGATTACTATACCTACATTACAACATTAATGACAAATCAACAAATCAGTCAGTGTTGATTTATTGCTGCTACAACTGTAAGGATAACTGGAAAAAAATAAATAATCTCTCAGGCCTAAGAATGAAGAAAAGTCAACATTTAAACTTAAGTGACTTGTTACTTGAAAATCAATTATTACACATTGGAAAAGGACTGTTGAAAGTCCAACTAGAGCTGACCTTTAATAGGTAATCACAGCATCATAGGAGCTCTTTGACTTATTGATGAGCTGCATACAGGTTAAATAGATAAAACACAAAAAGGTTTTTGTTTATTTTTTTTAAATCAAGAACTTATTAAAGTCGAATCTCTGTAGTGAGTATAATTGTATTGTATCTGTTTAAAATGATACCCAGTGCTAAAAACATTTGGCTGAAATATAATATTTCAGATTTGAACTGCGAGCAGGACGGAGGCATAGTGGTGATCACTATTGCCCCACAACAAAAAGGTTGTGGGTTCGTTTCCCAGTTTGGGGCCTTTTTATGAGAAGTTTGCATGTTCTCCCTGTGCTAACGTGGGTTTCCTCTGGGTAACCTTCCAAAGACGTCACGTTTAAGTTAACTGGTGACTCTAAATTGTCCGTAGGTCTGAGAGTGAGTGTGAGTGGTTGTTGGTCTCTGTGTGTTGGCCCTGTGATGGACTGGAGACTGTCCAGGGTGTACCTCACCCAGATTGAGCTGGGATTGGCTCCAGCACCCCCCATGACCCAGAAATGGATAGGCGGTAGATGATGAAAGAATGATTTGAACATAATAATGAAAAGTAGTTGCAAAGTAGATAGTATCATTCACGCACTATTCTTTTCTAGTCTATAAAGTGTTGACTATTTTTGAAAACTGCTCACAACTATTTCCTTGAGCTCAAGATAACACCATCGAATTCTTTGTTGTGTGGACAGCATCAAAACAACAGACAGGGATAGGATAAGAGGCAAGTAAGAGACACAAAAATTTACCCAGCTAAAAACCGAGTGACCAATTTTAGTCGTCCAGGATAAGACAGCTTTAGATTCACCCAAATCTCACATATTTACTGTCATACAGGAATAGAGAGACAGAAATAGAGCTCCAATTAAGCATTATTTCTATTATTGATGAAAAGAACATAAAGCTAGTTTATCCGAGAGAAAACTAACTAGGCTGTAAACTTTCTGCTCATTTGAGGCAGTAAAAAAAAAACTTTAATTTGACTTCTGAGCTCATTTAAAGTCAACCATAACTATCCAACAGCAAGTCAGCCAAAAACAGCAGGAAACAGAGAAGTTAATAAACAACACATCCTGTTTACATCATCTGTGTTGACTGACTGACATGGCATCTAAAATTTACTGACATTAGAGGTAATTTTAGCCAAGTTAGTCTCTGGCAGTTTTCTTGAAGGGGGGGGGGAGTTGTTTGTTTAGACACAGTCCAAACTTAGCTAACTACTTTAGCAAGCTACCGAGCAAAGCAAAGCTAACAGTGTACACGCGTTTGTGTTTTTGTAGGTTAAAAGAAGGTAATGATTGTTATCAGAGTCGTGATGTGGTCTTAAAAAGAAAAAAAAAAAAAAACTTTATTCGCACTTACTTCTGCGCTTTGACTGGATTCTTTCAATCTGGAAGTCATACTGTCGGAGGGAAGTCGGTGAGAGCGACCCGGGCTTCCCGAGGCGCAGGTTGGAGGAGCTTAAAGCCTCCTTGAAGTAAATCACGGAGGTCGGGGAGAGAGTCTCGTCCGGACTGTCAACGTGTCCGTTTTCATCCGATGAATTTTGTCTCCCACAACTTTCTGAACCCTCTGAAGACGCCTGTGGAGCCGGGTCTGCCGGGAGCTCCGCCATCCTCCTCCTCCTCCTCCTCCCCCGGTCAAACTCTCTTCATGTGACCGGAGGGCGAGCTGTCGGTCAGCGGTCAGCTAGCTAACTAGCTAGGTGCCGTTAGCTACTGCGGCCATGCACCGATGTGAAGATGGAAACAATCCGTTTGGTCCAACATTAAACCCTCCCCGACACCCGGTGACACCAAGCCTATCGTCCCGTCCTCCACGGCCTCCACTTGACCCGGAACAAGCTGGGTTTTAGTACTTTTTTTGTCAAATCTGTTGCTAATATCGCGACTGCTCGTCTGTGCGTTCCAGCAATGCCTTTACATGACCAGAAACAGTTCAACTGGAGATGACCAGTGACTGAGTGTTCTTAATGCGCTTTCTGCTCCCATGATTCATTGCGACTCCCGTCGGCGGCTTGAGGCGCTTGTGCCTCTTCCCGTTTTAAAGGCTCTCTGGTGAGCGGCGGCCTTCCTGCTTTACTAACGAACGCTTTTCTTTCTAAGACAACAACGCAGCTTAGAGGAAAACAATAAAATTACATTTTTTTAACCAACAATTAAAAATCCGAGACATCAACAGACTGATACACTTCAGTGGCAGGTCGTTGTAGTTTATAAAATCGAGAGTACACAACTTGAGTAAAAGTACAGATACTCCTTGTCAAATATTTCTCCAACACAAGTAAAAGTAGCTTAGTCAAAATATTACTAAAGTAAAAGTACAAAAGTATTTGCTTAAAAAATTAATTAAATTAAGTAAAAGTATAAAAAGGAAATACAGGAAAGGAAAGTAGCTTTATTGTGATTATACAATACACTGATGAGATTCTGCTACAAACATGTTTCTAGCTCAAAAATATCCTCAGTTAAAGAAGCCCTACAAGAACCGGTCTCTGGAGGGGTCCGGTCAAGTCCCTAGTCTCCATGGACTCACACCTAAACAGGTCTAGTCAGTGACCTGACTAAGGGGGGTCGGGGGTCCAGTCTCATAGTTTCTAGTCCGCGGTCCGGTCCGGTCTACTAGTCTGTGGAGGGGTCTGGTCTGTGGGGGGTCTGCTTTTCCATGCTGTAGCCCAGTCCATCACTCACAGATTTGCCAGGTCCGCTTATTATAAGCGACTTTGTGCTTGTTGCTCTGTAAAGTCGCTTGCAAATATCGTCAGTCGCGGGTTTTTTTTTTTTTGGGGCTTGTTATTTAAAGTCTGGTTGCTTATTTTGGGCTTGCTTTGCTCCGTGTATGAAAACCTACTACTATTATTATTAATCTATTGTCAGAGAAAAATATTCACAACAGAGGTTGCCATATTTTATGAGTCGTGAGCGAATCAGCTATTCGTGAACGAATCTGAGCTATGACGTGCATGCGCGGACCAGGAAAAATAAAAACGAATAACCCACTGAGGTGACTTGTTACCCCAGATTCATACAAAAGATTAGTTCAAAATGAACGAATCGTTCACGAACGACACGTCACTAGCTAGCTCTACTTTACATCCCGCGATGTGCTTTTTCAGGTTAGAAGACGAGTTTTTGTAGGCCTCCAAAATGATACTCAAGTAAAGTACAGATACTCAAAAACTCTACTCAAGTAAATTTACCTCGTTACTGTCCACCCCTGCCTGGACTAAACCTGCAGTTTGCTGAACTTGTGATCAGTTTAGCTTCAGCAGCAGTTTAGTTTACTACAGTTGACTATTTACGTAAAAATATGGTCAGTCAAATGTGAACTTGTTTATCTTCTTTATCTCCCGCAGCTATAACTTCACAGAAAAGTGAAAAAGAAGAAGAAAATGTGCATTTAACTGCATTTAAATGCCTGGGCTCTTTAAAGGATGGACGTTGGTCCGTTGTCATGGAGACAAAGAGGTTCAAAGGTCAGGTAAAACACCAGGAAGTGTTTTTTGTTTTTTAAACTTCCGCAGCAAAGATGTGGACCAAAGCCAAACTGAGGATCCCCTGTTTTAGACAGCGTGCAGCTTAATTGTTAAATAAATAGAGAACAATGCACATTAAGCCAAATTTATTATTTTTGGGAGCTAAAATGCAATAAACTGAACTGATTCAGAGGTAACAAAAATGTGCAAAACACACGGAAAGATGAATTGCTCTAGTTGTAGTACAATTTTGTACATTTTAAATGTCATTCAGAGGTTTGAGACATTTCAGAGAACAGCGCCAAGGTATATCAAGACTTCCTGGAATAATTTCACATGAGGGCACAAACTTAAATACTGTGAAAAGACATTGGGGATCGAACTAGCAGCATCACATAGTCACAATTTCCTCTCCTTTGAAGGGAAAGTGAAATACTTAACAGGCTGTATGTTTTTGAAACTGAATTTGATGTCAAGCAATGCAGTAGTGAAAGGAAGATGCAGCTGATCATTGATGTCTTTTTTCCATAGATAAAATGAAAATGCTGACGTGCTTGAGGTTGTAAATTTGTAAAACACCACCTGTTTTGCTTTATACAGTCATGTATGAGGGATGTAAGCGTCACTCACTTACTTGTCTTAAGACATGTCATACCAATGTTAACCTTAAAAATATTTTGTGTTATGAATAAAAACATAAAACATTGTTTTGAGAACAAATTTCAACTTGTGGAAAATTAGGGAAAAGTCTGAGACAGCGATCTCTTACTTTAGACTGAGGCATGATCTAGTAAAAAACATTGTTTATCCTAAATAACCATTTAAAGTCATTAAACAACCATGGTAAAAAATGTATTCAAATATTTCTGATTTTTAGATACGACATACACACCAAATTACATTGACTGCACAATTATCTGATTTCTTTTATTATTTCCTTAGTTATTTTTGCTCATACAGTGTCACAAAGTGTAATAAATAAGTGTGCTTGCCTGGTTAATATTTTTTAGCATAAATAGTCCCATTTGAAATTTAGGATGCACAAAATACAGCTTCAGCAGTAAAACAAAGAATGCCACATAAAATTATAAGTAATATAGGAAATGTATCTTAATATCCAAAACATTGCAATGTAAATTTAAAATGTAAATGATTAACTCTGTTCAGACATACAGAATATACACGTCGGTTGTGAGACATACTTTTGATTTACAAGGTTTGTACAGATGTCAAATCACTTTATGTCTGTCTGTGGCTAGAATGTTGTGACAAATTATGTCTCATCCAATAAATTCTCCTCATATCATCAGTCCCTTTCTTGTCTTTGTTTTGGCAATTAAGTATCAGATATCAAGAGGTGTCTGAGATGACGCCTGGAACATCCCCTGGCAAACAATGTTTAACCTTGAGTTTCCTAGGGATTGAATTTAACTCTCCCGTGACTGTGTGTAATCCAGGGAACTCAGAACTAAGAATTGAGAGATCTGTGTGGAGTTAAAGGTTTACACAGCAACAAAAGTGTGTATGAGTTTTACATAATCACAAAGTCACAGTTTCTTGTTTTTGAAATGTGTAATCTCATATTGAAGAGCAGTCTTCTAATAAAATCATATTATTAAAGCCCCATTTTAATTTTTAGCTTCACTTTAGTTCCAATAGAAGCAAGAACGTGACAATATGAACTGCAGAGTTTCCACTCTGGCTCATTTGGAAAAGTTTTAGCTTTTTGTTTTGAATTTACAGCTCATTTACTCCACTGCATGTTCATTCTCATCACTGTCAGTGGGAAGTTGTTTTCACAAAACAAACTTTGATTAAATGAATAAACAAAGGTCATTGGGTTTATCAAAGCCAAAGCTGGGGACTGGCTGTCCTGCTAAAGAAATTACTTTTGGAGTTGGTCATGGAGAGTAAAAGCAAAGCTAAAATATGACCTATGTTAATAATGAACTTGCATGTGTCAGATGGTAGAAACACAACCCCTGTGCTTTTTTTGCTGAATGTGTAGCCCCTTTGTAGGCAATTATTTGTGACCATGTTAGCCGTCAGGCTTGCAAGTCCATATGCACCTTTCTGTCCACAAATAATATCCCTGTGCCTTTACAGTGATTCTGTCTTTTTTTTTTTTTTTCATTCAGCCAGTGATTTATTCCGCCATAATGGTGCAGAGTTGCAAGATTGGACCCACAAAAATTTGTTCAATCAGAGCCGGGAGCTCTGGTGGCTGTAGTAGAAGTACTCGAATTATAAAAAGTCTTTGCTTACATGAACTGATGTTTTACAAACAAACAAAAAAAAAAAAACCCCAAACAAAAACAGTATAATAGTGCATAAGATCAGCCTACTTTTTTTCCTTTAGGGTATTTATTTTAATTTTAGATCAACTTTGACTTTGCAGTTCCACTTCACGAGGTACCAATGCTTGTCAGATATTAATAAAGGTTGCCTTCTAAGATTTTGTGTGGAATTCTTAAGTTTTGCCACAGTAAGATTTGCATATATCCTCATAAAAACAAAGTGTATACACAGTGTTAATATCCCCTGCCACCTCTACTGTTTAAACTTTTAAAATTTGCCATATTTTCCCTTCACAGTCTAAGGCCTATGCCAGACTATTGCTTGTTGATTTCAGCTCTGCATTTAATACCCTGCAGCCACACACACACTACTGAGTATACTAAATCAGCTCAGTGTCAACCCATTCATCATCAGGTGGTACCATTCATTTTTCACCAACCGCACTCAGCAAGTCAGAGTGAAGAAAACCCTGTCTGAACTCACAACCATCAGTACTGGAGCCCCTCAAGGGTGTGTTAGCTCACCTGTGCTGTTCCCCCCTTATACAAATGATTGCATTAGCCACACTGAAAATGTATGCATCTTTACATTTTCTGATGACACTTCCATCCTAGGATTAATGCAAACTGACTCTGGTGTACAGGAATATAAGTCTGCCATCTATAACTTTGTGCAGCTGTGTGACAAACACCATCTCATCCTCAACACTAGAAAAACTGAGGAGATGGAGTTTGATCCAAAGTCTCTTGGTCTTGCTGATCATTCACCAGTAATCATCCACAATCAGAGCATAGTGCAGGTGGACTCTTACAGATACCTGGGCATCCACATTGATAAAAATCTGGGGTGGAGGACCCATGTGGAGTTTATCTGTACCAAAATACAGCACAAGCTGCACTTCCTGACAAGACGGAGAACCTTTGGAGTGACCCAGGAAGTGCAACTCCTTTTTTTTAAATCATGCTGTGGTGGAAAGCATACAGATTTTAAGCATATGGGTTTTTAGCATGGTTTGGAAACCTGACAGTCCAGGCCAAGGCCCAAATTCACAGACTAATACAGACAGCCATGAAGACTATGGGAGTCTGCCAACATCCTGGTCTTCAAGATATTTTCCAAAAAACCATAATTAAACAAGCAAAGAAAACCATCCTGAATATCAGCTTGAATATGCCATTGTTGCAATCTTATTTTTTATATTGCTTAAGTGTCGGTCCTAACTGTATTATTGTAGTATGTGTGTTTGGACGATGACGTGAATGGGCATGTGGAATTGAATGGAGGCAGCTCTACTGCTGTGTTTTATTATGTCTGCTGTCTGCTGTAGTTGTTGCCTTTTTATGAAGACACTGTAAAGCCCGACACAAATTTAATAATTTAACAAAATTTAAAGCTTTATTATTATCTTTATCTTACAACCTAGCCGACTTTTTCGGAAAACCGCCCAACCTGGCAACCTCGCTGCAGCGGCGCGAACCGACAGCATTGCCGTTAAGACGCGTTAAAGTGCGCATGCGCGAACCGTTAACTAGCCGATCTGTAAGATTTTTGTAGTTTATCGAAAACTAATAATCAGCGGCGGAATATTTTCTTTATAAACACCAGTCATCGTCGATACAGTCATCAGTGATACAAAAAAAAAAGAAAAAAAAAGACTGTTGTCTTTCTGCTCTCATCGCAGTTTTGCCCCCTAAACCTATGGTGAGTAAATTACCGGAAGCATTAGCATTAGCATTAGCATGTAAACAGGGTTCATATTAATTTACTTATAAACATACAGTACATTATAAAAAGCAATTAGACACTAATCAAATGCATCTTTGTTAAGATAATCGATCTGTAAAACATTTGCTAAGTTGTCGAGGAAACAACTCGACTGAAACTGGGAAGACTTTTTTCCCCTTTCGAAGGAAATTAGTCATGAAACCATCACTGGTGTAAAAATGGAAGAGCCAAATGTGGAATAAACACTAAACTCTTCATTAGTTTTTGTCTCAATTTCTTGTAGGAAATAAAGAAGAAACCCTTCAATATCCTGTCCAAATCCGAACTGAAGGGTGAAAGCAGCCTGATGTATATTGTAGGTTGAAATCGTAAAATCCAGTCTTTTCTAAACAATGCTCATGAATTAATTGCTTAGGAGTGTTTTTTTTTTGTTTTTGTTTGTTTGTTTGTTTTTGTTTTCCTGTTCAGTTATTTGTTGTTATATTTGGTCACATTTTGCCCTGAAGGCAACGGCAGCCAATCCATGTCCAACAGATGGCGCTATGGTTTTAAAATCGCTTCATTCTCTGAAATAAACAAACAATCTCGGCAAGTGTAACCAGAGGAAGACACCAAAATCCCCCAAGGCCTTCCAGATGCCATAGATTACTTCATAGCCAATAGCTGTAGTTTTACTCTTAAGTTTGCAAAATGCATAAATCAACTAGTGTTCCACATGTGAAGTGAACGACTTCCTCCTTGACAAATGAAGACTTTTATGATGTTGTAGATTCATTTTATCTTTGCAGGAAAAAAAAAAAAAAAATCTCGCTTTCATTTATGTTTTCAATCATGTCCTCAGGATTGCAGACTGTGTGCGTCCAAGCGTAGACCCGCACCGCCACAGCTGTCGCCCGCAATGACTTGGGTCAACTGGAAAGAGAGGAGAAAAAAGAAAAAGGAAAACGTCGGAGAGATGATCGTGCAGCAGTGGAGCCATCTGACCTCCCTCCCACCGGAGGAGTGGCGTTGACAGAAGGATGGTCCAGGAGATAGAGGCGGCAGCATGCTGAGCGCAGCCGTCGCACAATGCCACATACAAACTAACCCGAGCGGTGGAGGTGGACTTCTTTACCTTCATGCCACCGCAGGGGTGACAACAGGAGCCAAAGATAAAAAGATAAAATAAAATAAAAAGCAAACACACAGCGGTAAGTCTTCATACAACTTAGCACCGTCGTCTCACTTCTTCGGGCCTTGTGTTGCATGTGGACAGACGCGTCTTGGCTGTAAATCACCTGGATTCTTGTTAATTTGGCTCAATGACTTAAGCGACCTTTTTTGGGAAGTTTTCTCTAATCAGTTCATGATACATCTCAGCATCAAATGATGGCTTGTGCGTAAATGCGCAGCTGGAGCGCGTTCTGTTTTGGTCAGTCGGTCCTTTGAAACAGATACAGCACTTGCCATGCGTTTATCTGGATTTGCGCAGCTATTGTAAACTCCCTCTGCTGTTTCACATTAGTCTTTTGCAGCTGTATCATATTATATTAATGTGTTAATGTTTCTAGAAATTTTGGTGTGTGACAGATTTACTACAGTTTTTAGAATGGTGCACAAAAAATGTCAGCAGGATGCTTTGGTGTGTTTTTTTTAAGTCATATTTTGATATTTTGCTCCACTGTGTTTTTAAATCTCATCAATCATTAATTTATGGAGGAACAGCAGGTGCATAGTAAGTTTTACTTTACTGAAATCTGTGCTGTTATATCTTTTTGCAATTTTTTCATGTTGCTGTTGTAGCTAAAGACTCTTTCCTTTCAGTCAAACACCTAAGTTAAGACAAACTGAAGGAATGTGCACTGAATCCACAGAGACCAGAGAACTAACTTGTCCATGTGCTACTTTGTCAGGTCAAACATCGGCAGCTGCTCCGGTGATCTGCTCTGCTCTGCATATTCAGTAAGGAGATTTATTACACGCAACCTGAAGAGATGAGTGGCAGCAAGAAGTAAGTGACTTCAACAAGCTTTACAGGAGTAATTGTAACATAAATAAGAATAAGATACTGTACAACTATGTGTAGGCTCTTAAACAGACACAAAGCTTGTGGTACTTAATATGAGGCAGAATCATTACTTCATGAATCAGGTGCACTTCAGAAGTAAGTGTTATTGGCAGCAATGTCTGACATGTTTCAACACATCTGATCTGATTTCTTTGAGTCACTGCTGGAGGTGGGTGGCCTGCAGGTGGCTTTGCTGCATTTCAAGTTCAAGTAAAGAGTATATCCTTATATCTGATCTCAACGTGAGCTAACAAAATAGTGACCACGACATGAACAGACATGGAATTGCTAAAAACATACCTCAGATATGATTGTGCGTGAATTAGTGTGACTCTAAACTCTGCACTTTTGTTGCTTTGATGTTGAACAATCATACAAGCATGAAATTGATGACTGCATTTGTTGGATAAAATTTTTTTTTTTTAAATGTAAGGGCCGCTTGTAGACCTGATGACTCTGCATCAGTCATTCAACTGAATCAGCCTCTTGTTTAAAAGTTGAAGTATTGCTCATGTCCAGATCGAGTGATCAGAGCTATATAATGAAATGTATTGAAAGTAATTCAATACAATCAGAGATGATTGGAAAGTCAGTGATCATAGGGCTCAATTTATCTTTAACTGCTTTCTGCTTCCTGTGAGACCCTGTTTCATTTTGATAAGCAGTGGAAAGTTCTGACAGTCTTCAAGAGACTTTGGTTTTCAGAAGTGGAAGCTCCTGTTTCAGGGAAGCTCTGTGAGGATATCATTTATCATAAACTGTAGGTATGCGGTTGTTGGCTGGTGAAGCCCTCCCTTTGAGCTTTAGAGAAATCTGATATCCCATGATATTTAGCCATCTTTGCATTGGGTATTCAGCCTGATTTGGGGCACAGGGCACCAGATACAGGACCTGTGTGCAGTTATTCATATCTCAAATGATGACTATAGCAGATACTGTATACCATAACACAGTCCGGATGCCTTGAGGCTGTTTGACTTGCAGATGACGGTTGCATCAGTTTAGGTACAGAGAACACACTTTCCTCTCCAAACAGATGAATGTAGGCTAAATGCTGATTGCTGTGGGAGCCACAAGGACAGGGAGACTGATAACATTATCTGCAAAGTAACAGATAGCAAATATATAATCAAGAGTGCAAAGTAACAGCCTGACAAGTTTTGATTGCTTGTAATAAGGTCAATTGAAGGTTTATTATTGGTCATCAATATAGGCATATCTTAAAATATTGATTCAAGGTAAAATCCACCCTGAAACATGCTTAAACACACAGGTGTTGGCTGGCTTGGGTTCATTTTGTAAATTCCCAGTTTTCTTCCTCCTGGTAATTGCTCTGAAGCATCACTTTGAGGCATTTCCTGTGCATCTGTGACGCAGACTTGAAAGCAAAAAATATTTCAGTGATCAAACATCAAAGGCCGACCAAAATACAGATTTCAACGTTATAAGCAAATTCTAAGTAAACTGAGCCAAAAGTTCAGAACAAGGCCAGTGAAAAAGTCCTGAACTTTGTGTGCAACTAAAATTCCCCTGGTCAGTCAGCTCTGCTTTTAAAGTGATTTCTTACTGCAGTTATCTTCCACTGGATGTGGGTGTGAGCTCTTAACAAACATGAATTGGAGCTATTGGATGTGGGTCAGTGGTGTAACAGTTTTGATTGATGCTATAGCAAATCTCTCGTTCAGCTAGGGCTACTACAAGCGCATATCAGCAGCCTGCAGAATACACAAGCATTCAAAGACAAGATTTTGCCCTCTTAGTATTTGTAATCTTATTGCCTAACCTGCCGCTTTTGTATTTGAGTCACTGCGAACATAACAATAATAATAATAAAACGCATGGAGGAGTAATGACTGCTCAATCAATCATTTATGGCATCTTATCTATCATCATGCAATTTGAAAACCTCACAAAGAGTTTGATAAACTATTAACTGCTGTTCTTTTTGTTGAGTACAACATAATCTTTGGTTTCCTCTTAGAAACTCATGTATGTATATTACTCCCCAGGGATCCCTAGACATCTAATATCACGGTCTAATCTGATCAAATACTGAAATGGATTAAATTGAAGGAGAAAAGAGTTCAGGAAAAACTGAATAATCTTCATGTTAAAAGAAGTTGGAAAATATGTGCCGTGAATAGCTGGCTGTCTGGGGCTTTAATAGATTGGTGAGAAGCATTATGGGTGATGTATGAAATCCTTTTTTACATGTAGAAATAGACAAGTAAGTATAGTCAAGGTAATTTGAAAAACACCACAGTGTGTTTTAAAATCACAAGATAGTACTCCCATCATCACACATTAATGGTGTATAACAATTAGAGTGGTTTTATAAATTTAGTCTCATCACATTCAAAGTTAAAACATTTTTTGTTGCTGAGTAATTTTACTAAAGCAGGTTGTTGTCCTCTCCTTTGATAATGTGTTAAATTGAGGGTAGAAACATGTGGGCTGCCAGATCAGGCTGAGTGGAGTTTGGCCTGTTATGTCCATGGTTGTTCCATAGGTGGCAATGGAGGAAGATAGAAGAGCACTATAAGTGTGTGAGCTGGTGAAGAGCAGCCTCAGTTTTTAACTGTGGTGGTGTTTTAAAGACCAGACCAGGGTTGCACTTTAGCACTGAAGCTGGATATGTCATTTTCATAAAAGATGAATGCCTTGAGTAATTGTAATTTGTGAGTTAAGTTGCTAATGTTTATTTTGTACTTCAAAAGTGTTGATGAGAGAGTTGTCCACTCAAAACCACCAGCAAGTGTTAAATCGTCATACTGTTGATTTTCAGAAGCTAAAACTTGATAGAAGCTTTTTGGAGACAATATCAAACTGACTCTGCTCATGGTGAAGCATCTCTTAGCCAGACATTAACGCCGAGCCAGCTGGATGAATAGTTGTCTCCGGCTGACCTTTGACCCCTGAGCCCCTTGTGTCCTGGGCTTTACTCTGTCATTTCATCTAGTAGTCAACTTTGACCTACAATGGACTAACGTTCTGGAGAAAATAGCTGAAATAATGAATGATATAATTTTAGCACATGTATACAACCACAGCTGACAGCACAAAGTAGCAGCATAAAAATATTATTGAATATACTACAAGCTATGCATTTCTATGCCTCAAAATCACAATTTATTTGAAAAAACATCCCTCTTTTTAAACAATCCATCAACCAATTCAGGGAAAACTCAGATTTTAAGTAGTTTATGATATTACTTGACATGGTGTGTGTCTGTTTGTTTGTGTGTTGGTGGTTGAGTGGTAGGGGAGGGGGCTAACTGAATCTTTTATAGTCTCGTAAAAAACTATTGTGTTTTATGTATAAATGATCAGATGATAAAATCTGAACTTCATGTTGATTACTTTTTCTATTTTTGATTCAGTCACTCACTCAGCATGCACACAGCCAAAAGAGAATGCACACAATATTTACTCTCGCCACACACAATCAAACAAACAAAACCTCTTTTTGGTGCTACACTTGGCCTGACTGAAACATGTTAAATTTTTCTGATGTTGATGTTTGTTGGGAAACAGTATGGCCGATTTGAGGTGAGGACGAGTACGTGTGCGTGTTTGTGTGTGAATTCATATTGGAGTGCTGCGGAGACTGCGACACGCCAGCCTGTTACGGTTTTGTGTGTGAGTGTGTTGTCACTTAAGTAAAGCCGGCGTAATCCTGTAAGGGCGGATGAGTAGACAGACATGTGATGCCCCACTTGTTTCTTAGGTGGAGGGTGGTGCAGAGGGGGGCTGGCAGGCATTACCTGCCAGATGGAGAGGCTTTGTAATGTGTGTGGGCGTGGGACTAATTATACACAACACCAACTTGATACTTCTTTTTCCTGTTTTCAAATGTTTTGCTTCCCCCCAGAGAAATAAACATAACAACATAACACCATGATTCAGTGGCCAAAAGATGAAGTGGAGCCAAAGCCAGATCCAGATTTTGTTGGGTTCACGTCTCAGTCAGTCGGGCGTCTTTTTTGCGCATGACCAGTCACACTGGCCATCATAGTCAATTAGCTGAGACTTCCTGTCCTCTCCCTCACCCCCCTCTGCCAGATTAAATCCATTACATCGTACCTATCGACTGCGCATTTTGTCCTCAAGGACGACACACAGTGCCACACTTGAGCAGGATAGCTTAGTTTCTTAAAAGCATATATCAAGGTGTTATCTCTAGGCGTTAAGGTAGACACACAAGGAGTCTGTCAATGAGTCTTTAATGGGTGGAGATGAGCGCCACCAGCAACACCAGACTAAATCCTAGTCCGAATTTATTGCAGGTGAACGAGCCCAAGCGCTATGGCTCCACGTTGTCTCTGGAGGAAAAGTGTGAGCAGTCTTTCTTCCTTTTTTATTACTACAGGATGGAGGATGAGGCGGTGCTGGACCGGGGGGCATCCTTACTCAAGCACATGTGCGACGAGGAGGAGGTAGAAGGTAAGTTTACCTACACATGTACACTTTCATCTCTCTGTGACCAAAGAAGTGTTATTCCTTTATCTTCCATGTGATGTGGGATACAAGGATACAGACGTATATAGCGGGAAGCATCAAACAATTATAAATGAGTTAAACTTGGAGACTTTTTTTTTTTTTTTTTTAAATTTACAAACTATTTTGTCTACAAATTATGCTCCCTCAAACCAACCAGCATTTTAAATTGGAGGCCATTTTTTTCCAGTTCAGTTCTTCTGAATTGTTTTATTTTTTTCAAAGCACCCACTGAGAGAAACAGGAAGGCCGTCATATAGCCTTTTAGAGACCGCCAAATTTCACGCACTTCCTCCATTTACACCATGACGCACACCTGCTTGGCGAGCATGAGAAGGATGTGGAACAAGGGCCGTGTGATCCTGTGTTTACTTCACTAATCCACTCAAAGACCTACAGGACAACAGAGAGAAAGCAGTGAAAACTTTCAAAGATGTTGCAAAGTCTTCAATTATAATAATCCAAAACAACATTTTAAATTTCCATAATGATAAACTGTAGATTTTGCATTTTGTTTTTTTAATACATGTACTATTAAATCTTATGTTAGGGAGTCCATTTATGTTTTTTCATTCCCTAAACTCGATCCACTGCTAACGATCCTTCTTGTTGCCAAGGCTCAAGTTTAGGTTTACACAGTGATGACATTAACCCGCACCTAACAACAGTTTTCTTGGTTGTAGTCATGAAGATTAAAGGGCCTGGCATGAAGCCCATTGTAACATCCAAGAACCTGATGTTTGTTATTTAACTTTTGATGGAAGTATTCAGAATGGCTCAACACCTCTTTGCTGGTGTTGGTGATGACTTTTAGACAAAGTAAAAAATAATCAGGGTTATTCTCTCTAAATAACAAAAAAAAAAACTAAGTTTGAATTCTTGAAATAATTCTTTTGATTAATGATTTAAGGGCGATACAGATAATTTATTTCCTTTAATTTTTCTTTAGTATGAATCTGTGTGTTGAGGCATGCAGTGACACGTAGATCTGAGATAGTGGCTGTAAAATAGTGTGAATGTGTGAGATGTAAGTTAAAACTGATTAATAGTAAATAGACTGAATGAATAAAACCACTGTGATGATCCTTTAAGTAACTTGCTTGTACACATGATCAGTGGATCAGAGTCGGCAAGAGAATTTGCACAGCAGTGTCCCTCATGCTGGAGATCAACATTTTATCTGGTGTCACCTCAGTTTGAACCCTACTCAGTCAATTCCTGTGCTTAACCAGTGTCTCGGCTGTGTTTACGAGCACTCTCGTCTTCGGCTGAATATCTTTTTGGACTTTCATGCTGAGCTCATGGTCCTTCCCACTCCCTCCCCTCGCTCAGAGGCAACCGACTGATTAAAGCAACAAGACTGAGATGAGGGAGTTTGACATTTTTCACATTGTAGAAGATAAACCTGAGAAGAGCTTTGGTCTAATAGCGAAATTATCTTCAACACTCACTATACGGCAGCTAAGGTCCAACTTTATGACCTTTGACGACATTTTTTTCACAATATGAAGACATTCGAAATAATATTTCACCATCTCTCCCTCTTTATCCAGCAGTATATGTTTAAAGCAGTTTAGTATTAGCATGCTGTCAGTGCTGCGTGGCATACTGCCATCCTCCCCACTGGGCAGGTCCCAGCAGCAGGGTTACTGGGGAAACTGGCGGTGGCATTGCCTCTCCTCAGAAATTTAGTAAGCTCAACAAACCTCCCAGCACACACGAGGATTTAATTTAATTCAGTTTGGAGCTAACGGGCAGTTCCAAAAGAAGTTCTTCTCTCACTCCAAAAAGAGAAGAGGAAGTCGTTTTCCAAAGCTGCTCTGGCAGTGCGCAAATCTTCCTTTCCAGCCCCTTGACTTGACTATTTTCTTATTCCTTCTCCTCCATCAGTCTCTCTTTCTCTTACCTCTTTTCTGGTCAATTTTCAGTGTGCGCAAACGTCTTCAGCTCAGCTTTACTGGCCATCTATCACCTTAATGGCTCTATGGCCTTTTGGTCTTCCAATCGAGCATATCTCTACTCTCCTTTGTTACTCTCCAGCCTTCTGCTTCTGGGTCCTGCTTTAAAGGCTGCTTGCTGTCTGGTGAATCAGATTGCTTCTTTAGTCTCTTTCCTAATGAACCAGTATGAAAGCAAAAAGCACTACTGGACATTTATATACATGTTTTGTAGCTTAAACTTTAATTCTCTCAGTCAAAAGGTTGTCTTCTGATATGATAATTCAACAACTTTACGAAGTTGTTGTAAATGTCAGTAATCATAAAGATGGCAGCACTTCCAATTCACTAAGCCTTGTCTACATATACTATGTGTACCATTATCACAGAAGGAAGCTGAGAAATAATTAATTAATTAGTAATTACACAGACGCACCAAGCAAGAGTGTGCAGAAAGCCAAATAAACTAGAAGGCCTCAATATCATGTAACCAACAGAAACACCAGCAGCAGGAAATTATATACACTTACTCACCAAATCATTTTGAAAGCAGCCAATGAGAAACGTCCCAGTATATCCCAGTATAACTTATATCATTCATCTAGTGGGAAAAAAAAAAAAAAAAATACAGCGTACATCTAAAAGAAGTGTAACAGATCACATATTCACAGATTGTAGCTTTAATGTTGAAAGACTGAATTTCCATGAACTGAAAGATTTGTTTCTTAGAATAGATGGAACTTTTTGGCCGACTTTGCTGGCATGTCTTTAGTTTGGTTTGATTGATCTCCCCCCTTGTGTTTTTATGTTATCACATAAACATTGGAATACCATCTTTGTTGAACCCAAAGCCGTGTTGGCAGCAGCTCTGGGGGTGATGCTGGCTCTGTCTGCAATTCTTTGTCTGTTTTCTTCTGGACTGTTACTTTTTCTTTTTTTTCCACCAGTTCTCATTTGTTTACCAGTTTCTCTCATAATTTTTAATTCATCTTGTGTCACATGAGAGGAGAAAATAATAAAAACAGATTGGTGTATTCCCAAATATCTCTGTTAAATCTTTAACTGTTTAAAACTTAACCAATTTTTAGAAAACTGTCCTCCTCTAGTTAAGTCACATTAACAATGCATACAAACTCCAGGCTGTTGTCTGATATTCAGCATTCAACAAGAGGCTCATGTCTGCTCAATTGCATAATTGAACCTTAAAGGGTCATCTGAAAACCTGATCATAGACCAGGTAATATATTCTGTCTGATTTACAGGAAGGTAACACAGTCAAAGCTTCCTTTTCTCCAATGTCCAGTGTTTGCTTGGTATGTTGGAACCGTCGGTGTCAGTGAATTTAGATAAACCCTTAAAACACAAGGCATTGTGGCAAGAGTGAATAATGAACATTGTTGTGCTCCAAGAGAGATCATTGTTTGTTGTGTCGAGGGGTTCTGCCACTTCCTGGTTGGGTCATGTGCAGTGCTTGGCCCAATGCTACCCAACGTTTGACACTGATTGCATAGAGCCTTTTGTTTCAGTGGCACTTTTGATCTTTACTCTGAAAGGCAGTTTTTTTTCCCAGTCTTCCTCTGCTCAGGAAGGAAAAACCTGTGGTGTTGGAACAGGGGTCAAGGTTGTAGATTTTTGGGAGGCTGAAGAGTAGGAGCAGATCAGTCAGCATAAAAATGACTGATGAGAATACAACAGCCCTGCAATAGCAACAAAACTTGTCTCCATCTAAGTGGTATATTGTTAGCAAACAGTCTGCTCGTTTCTATTGACCCTAAACCAACCCAACTACATGTAAAACTGCACGTATTATTGGTATTATGCCAAATTGCGCGACAAGGATGTAGTCATACACGCAATCATGGTGTCTTCACTGCTATGTGCGACTTCTTTTTCTGCCCAAATATTTGTTTTGACAGTGCACTGTGACCTCTCTAACTCTGCTCCGATCGGTTCTGTGCCACGTGAGAGTGTTCCTAGTTCAACTGATAGAATATTGGTCAAGATTATTTTAGGGTTGCAAGGCAAATTTATTTGTATAGCACAATTTATACACCAGGCAATTCAAAGTGCTTTACAGACATTAAAATCATAAATAGAAAATAAATTTCAAAGAAAGAAAGAAAGAAAAAAGAATTTACGCCAGTGAAAGACAATAATAGCAATTACAATGATTAAAAGCATTAAAATTATATATTGAATCTAAATAAAAGCTGCAGCGAATAATAGCGTTTTAAAGCCTGATTTAAATGAATTAACAGTTTTTGCAGACCTCAGGTGTGCAGGGAGGTTGTTCCACAGGTGAAGAGCATAATAACTGAAAGCTGCTTCACTTTGTTTGGTTCTGATTCTGGGAACACACTGTAATTCACTTACCCGGCATCATTATATTGGTCACATTGCTGATAGGAATTTTGACTGGGTCCCACGTCACTGCTTGCATCATGACAGATTTGTCAGAATGTTCATCGTGCTGTTTTGTTTATTTATTTATTTTTGCAGGTCACCACACCATTTACATCGGAGTGCGCGTGCCCAAGAGCTATCGACGCCGGAGGCGTCACCGTCGGAGAACCAGCCACAAGGACAGGAAGGAGAGGTTGATGGAGAGCACCTCTGACAAGTCGGACGCAGAAAACAACGATGAGGCCAGCACCAGCATCCTCAAACCTCTCAGTAAGCTCTGATGGACCCCATGTCAAAGCTAATTAGGGCTCACATCTGTTTTCGCTTGAGGCTGCCCTTTTTCCTCGCAAAAAAGCCCCCGTGACTCCCAGTGACCCCACAGAAGTTGCTGAGTCCACTCGGTGGCCAGAAATAGCCGTGCGTGTCCTGCTGAGTGACGAGCCTGTTTGGACAGAGCAGAGTGAATTTTTATCTGAATTCATTGATGCTCAGATACAGTGGTACTTGTGCTGATATGAGTCTTTTGAGTACAGTGTATAGATTTGTGTGTCCCTGTGCTTGGCACAAGTGTGTCTGCCTTTGTGTGTGTGCCAGTATGTACATGTGTCAGTGCTTGTGTTGTTTGTTGGCTGGGGCTTCCTCTTCTATCCCTCAGAGTGTATAGTGCGATGTGGCCCGAGCACAGCTGCTGTGATCTGTGGATGCTCAGAAAAGAGCTCTGGGCAGTTTGAGTGAGTTGAGAAAAAAAGGGATGACAGAAAAGTCACGTTCGGTGATGGTGAGTTAAAATGTAAGCCTGACTCCTACTTACGTCAGCATTTTTTTTGTGCGGTTATATTAAGGTTTGTAAGATGTAATAAAACCTGCAACAGTCCAGTGATTCTTTTTTTCCCCCTAATGTCGCAGAGGTCGCAGTGATCTTAAAACAGTGTGAAATTGCCAATTTTACAATTTATAACTGTCATTACAAACCTGCGGGTTCAAAAGTACATTTATTTCACACATATATGCTTTTGTGAAATCCTGCAGTGTTTTACCTCTCAAGGCCTCTAAAGGCCATCTAGGTGAAACAACCTGAGGAGGGAACATCACGTTTGGTTTAACTGCATACAAAATTAATGAGCAAGAGCTCATTAACATTCAGGACTACAGGGAAAAAAAAACCCTTCAGATTTATGTCTATAATTTGGTGAAGACATTATTTTACTGACAACACTAACATGGAACAATTTGGGAGAAAGACAAGAGATAGAAGACAATTTTCTGAATACATGTCCCCTCTGAATAAAGCTTAAAATATCCTCGCTTTCTGTCAGTCCAGTAAAGAGGCAGGCCACTGTCATTTCTAGAAAGTCATGTAATTTTACACATGCTTGGTGATGTGACAAGAGGACATAATACACCAGGACCGGATTTTATAATGTGCACACATCACAAGGGGGGGGGGGGATTTTCTTAGGGACATAAATATAGTCAGAAAACAGATTACAGCCAGGCCATCTGCCTGTGTGATGATGGATATTTAGCAAAAATGCTGAGTTTTGTGGTTTAGTTTCACAGACAGAGGCTAACTTGGGACAAAATGCTCTGTAATAAGCTTCCAAAGCGGTTGAAGAAATAAAAATTAATGTTGTGATGGGGTCTTAAGGTGATAAGATAATCTTTTATTCTTACGTTCTATGGGACTTACCACCAGATTAAATTGTTTTAATTACAAATTCTTTGTTGAGATATTTATGTTTGTGTTCAGGAATGGATAATCTGTCTGAACATCCCTGAAGTTGGGTCTTTGCAGCAGAGTGGTTGTCCAAATAGTTCAGTTATTTAGCCTTCGGACCGCTGTGGCAGCTCTACTTACTAAACTAATGCATTTTGTCCGTGGGGTAGTGATGGCTGTTTTTGGGTGCCTTTTGTGCCCAAGTGAACAGCAGTGCAGTTGCTCTTCGGACTTGCAGGTTCATTTGCTCACACTTGGTTTAACAAGATTAGTTTTTTTTTTTTTTTTTTAACTGCAGTTTGAGGTAAGATGCATCACAGGCTGGACAGAGATGTTGACTAGTTATTGAGCAGTGAGGTGGTCTATTTGGGTTTTCCTTTATTTTATAAGCATTCAGCATGGTGTTCAGAGTTGAAGAAACAAGTGGAAACCAGAGTTTCTTAGCATACATATTATCAATACCAAAATGTGTGTGAAATGGGAAGGCAGCTGTTGATCATTCCTAAAAAAAAAAAACTAAAAAAAAAACCCCAAAAAAGTTGGACTGTAATGATGCAACATCTGAAACCCTTCACACTTTCCCCTGTTTACAGTAACAGTGGTAATTCTCCATTCATGGAAAATGCGACTATGTTGGCAGGAGAATGTGAGCTTTGACGTTTTGTTATCAGTCAACACTGTGGCAGACTGCTAGTCCATAAGGGCTGTGGTTATGTAAAAATTCTGTGATGGAACCAAGTTGTGCAAAGAAATCGCATAACCACACACAACAGAGAGCAGTTAGTACAATTGGTGTTGTTGTACAGTGAATGCTTCAATTGTTTTATTGTATGTAGGCAGACTTTTGTTCATTTTATGCTCCATTTGATGTGAAACTGTTGCCACGTTGTCCCGTTTTAAAATTATTCACTGATTGAATCGCAGGCAGGCTTAGATTGCATTTTGCATGCACATGCAAAATGTTAGTCATATCATTATTCCTATTAATGAGTTTTGTGGCTTTTTTAAAATTTGAAATAGGAATAGCAAGCTATCTGAACACTCAAAGACTTTTAGTATGTATGCTGTATGCTTTGAATACAAGTGTGTGAGCAGAGACTTGTTTTAAATCAAAAGTTTTGTCAGGTTAAGTTTTTGGATAAAAGTCTTAAGGGTTGCATCAGTGAGCCATTTTCTTTTTTAAGTAGATTCATCATTAGCCCCTGCTGAAAGATTACTTATGTCCACACCACTAGTCTGCTGAATGATGACTGCCAGTGTACTATTCATAATTTACATACCTGATGGTTGTCAGGACCCAAATTTATCAACACTTTTGCTGAATATGAGAGTCAAGAGTGAAAAAAATTCCATTGTTCATATTGTCATGACAGGCTCTGTATCTCTTGGCTCAGGTAACCTTTCACAGTCAAGCAAGACATATTACCCAACAGCTAACTATCTGGAAAAGCTAACGAGCTAGCGCTCTGACCTTCCAACACCACAGGTGTTAAAATTGAAATAATTATATTTTCTCAAGAATGATTTTCTGTTTGGCTAACTCGTGCTAAAATCTGTTGTCAAAAGAGCAACTCTGCCTTTTTTAGAAATATCTTCAAAACTTAAACTCAGATTTACAGGAAACTGACAGGCATGCAGTGTAGCTAATGTCCTGCTGTTATTCGCTGCTCTGCTCTGTGTTACTCTCTCTGGGAAACAAGGCTGGCCCCTGAGGGAAAGCCCTTGTCTGTCATATGGATTGAAATCCTCTTGTTTGGTCAGATGGACACTGCAGGGACTGTGAGTCCATCTCCTCGTTGCATGTGTGTCCACTCCAGAGTTATTTGACCCCTATTCATTTTGATGTCTTTTTTTTTTTTTTTAACCCCCAAGCATTTTCCCCTCTTGTTCAACTGGAACCAAATGTTCTGTCATAGTGGATTACAAAGATTATTCAGAAACTTGGTTCTTGTACAAGCGGGTTTAATTTCCCAAAGTCAGAGAGAGTAGGCTACAACTGCTGTGATGTATTATTATCACTTATTCTTTTATTTGAGCATACTTCTGATTACCTCAGGAGACAGAAGATGTTACAAAAATGTGTGCCTTCCCATCAAGACTCATTGGCCTGGCCTTAAACAATATGGTTAGATCAAGAATTCAAACAATTCAAAAAGCAACACCAAGGACTTCAAAATGTCTTTAACTGCCCTGGCACGCTTAGAACTATGTAGAAATATGTGGAGCTTGAAACCAACCATAGAACAGCAGACTGTTTGAGATATTGTTCAATGTCACAGGCAAGTAGAATACTGGTAGAAAAGGTCTGTGGATATTGATTGGATGAATGAAATGCCATCCTTCTTATTGGACTTGTTTCTTTCTGCACAGCCTCCTGAGTTCATCCTCATTGATTTGTGCTTAGATTTAAAAAAAAAAAATCTAACACATCCACAGCCTTATGCTGCTCCTGTGTTCTTGTGTGTTACACCGTGTTGTAGACAAACTCAGAATAAACACAAACTTCACCTTGCTGAGAAAATGTACAGAAAATGGCCTTCAGCATACCTACAGACAGCAGGGGAATCTTTTCATTTCAGCTTCTTTCCGCCCAGCTGGTATTTGTTACATTCTCATCACAACCTGCTCACCTCAGCTATCACAACAAAATGCCAGAGCTCAATGGTCTGGCCATAAATACTGTGCTCTTAATGGATCACCCTCAGGGTGTCACTCTGCATTCAGCCCAATCCCTGATTGCTGCCTGTGTGCTAGCTGCCCTGCATACTGAATGTCAGACTTTGTGGAGAGGAAAACATTTCCTGTATTCTCTGTGATCCTCTCTTCCTCTTCAATGAGCTGGCGAGCTGTTCAATTATCATTGCATGTACCGTCACAAAAAATGATCCTGCTATTAGATCCCATGTAGCCTTTTACTGTGCAGAGTTTTTCAAAAAGGTTAGAGGGTATGGAAGGTATTTGTGTAGGATGCATGTCAAGAGTGGGACTAAACAGGCCTTTGGTGGCAGTCACACTAAGCTTTCTTCTGGGCAGCAGGCATTCTTCCTCCATCCCCTATCCCATGAGCCTCTGCTGCTGGGACAAAGTCCTCTTTGTATGCCCATGGCTCTTGGCTAGAACACACAGCTTTGAAATTGTGTTTGAACGATGGGATTTTCATTTCTATCCCTCTTTTTCGTGCTTGCTCTCACCCCTCTTTGCTTTCACTCTGCACTGAGTCTCACCCTCCCTTTCCTTCTCACCCATCTTCCCGACTCTCTCTTAGCAACTACATGAGTGGGACAGTATTGCAATGACACCAACACTGTGCTTGTAATCAGCTTTCATCTTTACTTATGGTGGCCAAGTATTTTGAGCTCCAGATTTATTAATACATTTTTTATAAAGTTTTTAACATGCAGTTAACTGTACCGCTCATATTTACATACTCTGATTTCTTTACCACTTACTGTCTGCAGATTTAAAGGGACAGAGCAGTAGATGCTCACTGTGAGCCCGAGTCATTGAGGCTTCGACCCTCACCTTGCACTGCTGCCTATTGTTTCCATGCAATTTTGGCCATATAGGTGTTTAATGCTTGTTTTAACTGTTTACTGTAATCTGGGTAAATTCCTGTGAATATAACTGTCAGCTGAATTTGTGAAATGTACATGTGAATTATTCTACCTAAGGTGTTATTAAACAGGTTGCAGTGACTTAAGCTAGTTGCAGCTTGTAGAAGTGTGTGTCTGTGCCAGCAGACAGTTTATCCTCCACCTAGTAATCTGACAGATGCTTGTCTGGCTCGGACCTGCTGCTGTTGTTATTGTGCTTCAGGGAAAAAAAAAAAAAAAACACAATTAGGTGAAACCTCAGGCTTTCATTTCATCTGCAGTCTTACCATCAGTGGACTGACTGAATGACACAGGTGATAATGTTTAGAGTTGTGTGTATGGACACAACGATTATTATCCATCATCCGACATTCACTCTAACTTTAATAAAGTCTGATTAAAATGTTATTAATGATAGAAAATAATCTCAAATCTTACCATTACAAAGCCGTAGGTTTGTGTGTCCACACATTTTAGATTTGTTAAAAGATAATAAAAAAATTCTTCTAAATATCTGCATTTCTGGGGAAAAGGTTTATTAAATTTTAACATGGTGAGTATCTACAGTCAATACTGGAGTTATAGTATTAGCAAACTCTTATGTAATCACATCAGGCAGCTTAGCTGTTGTCAATCACAAGCACATACTGCACATATGTTGGTATTTCTACTCTTGTATGGACTCTGCATTCCTCAAATGTGGCTGTAACCATCACAACTATGTGCTCATATTATTGAGTAAACTTAACCTTGGGTCCACATTAACCCTACAAAAGGTTGGAAAAAATAAGGACCAGAGAAAATATCCTCACCTCAACCCAAGATGGATGTATGAGAGTTCACACACTGAGCTGTATAATGTATCTAATCTACTAACATAACATAGAAAGTGTTTACACTTAACTTTACACTTACGTAGTATATTGTGATTGCAAACTACTAATGTTAGTAATTTAAGATTATGGGACATTATAGTTTTGTTAATCATGATATTTTAAAGGAAGTGGCATATGAGTGTCTACTGTATGTTCCGACACATTTCTTCTTATTAATTTTGTTATATTTTCATACTCATCACATTATATTCAGTGTACATGCCCATTTAAAGGAGTTAGAAGACTTAGTGGGACAAATAGTTTTCCAGCGGTAACAGTTATGTTACAACACTGAATGACAGTTTATGTTGTTAGAGTAGAGTAGGAAAAAAAAGATCTTTCAATCAGGTAAATTGACAGTCTTCAGAGAATAAAAGTGTTCTCAGGTTCAGTGATACAGGGAAGCAAATTCTCACATCACATCATCACCTGATGATTTAACTAGTGTTTTCATCCAAACACAATAGTCAGGTTTAAAAAAAGGGTTCACTTCCAATCCAGCCTTTAATTAAAGTTCACCTGATTAACATTAAGTACTGAGAGAAGACGTTTAAAATTTAAAGCAGGAAGTCATCTTTGTGTGACAGTTGATGTCTGTGGCAGTATTGGCATCTGTCTGGGATTCAGTTCTGCCTGTTTGGACAAGATGAAAACGAACTGATTAACGTCCAGTCAGAGTTGTGCCTTATACATTATGCAGCATCCTTGTGACTGGCTCCTTTGTAGTGTCATGCCAAAGTCACTTTAACCTTAAACATTTTCAAGACAAGACATTTTGAAAAAAGTTGAGGTACGCGCAGTCACATAAATAATAAACTGCCTTTAATTGTGGATTTGCACATGCATGCAGGATCAGCAGATCGCTGTTGAGATGCTGCTGTTTTATTTATGTCAGCTTTTCTTTAAAACGTGTTGTAGCTCTGATGTACCATGCACTGCCCGTTTGTGTTTTTTGTCTTTTTTTGTCAATGACATAATTGCATGAAATAATTGCATTGGCAGGCTTTCATTAAAAGGGAGAGGGACCCTTTGTTTGTTCTCCATCACAGCTCAAATATCGTTGGAACAAGGTATCAAGATGTCAGCATGTTTGAATAACACTGAAAAGTATTATTTATATTTCAATCCTGTTGAAATTCTGCTTAGAGTGTTTCGTGTTGCTCTGTAAATATTCAAATGAGAATACAAGGGGAAGGAAAGCCAAGCCTCTGCTAAAGAATAGGCCAGTTTGCAAACCATTTCCTAATTGTTAATGAGGGGCTCCAGGGTAGCCTGCCAAGGCTGGAGGGCCAATGGCGAAGGCCTGTTTGAACAGTGAGGAGTTGGCGGGGGGGGGCAGAGAGGGAGACAGGGCTAGCTGTGGGGACACTGTCAATGAGGGGACCCCTAAACCCCATCAGCCCCCTCCTACCTGGTTCACAGTGCTGGAGCAAGCAGCTGAGAGCAGGCTGTCACTTCCACCCAAGACTT
Source organism: Remorina albescens (assembly GCA_034769265.1). Classification (NCBI taxonomy): domain Eukaryota; kingdom Metazoa; phylum Chordata; class Actinopteri; order Carangiformes; family Echeneidae; genus Remorina; species Remorina albescens. Next base: position 25,208,110 of record CM068485.1, read on the forward strand.
TAACGAGGGTCTACCTGCTGCTTTGGGACCCTGGTGAGCTTGTGTCGTTTGCCCGCTGCTATCCGAGGAGCAGACCCTGGGTCAGTTAATTTGGAAAGTTGTACCCCGAGTTTTTAAAGATGTCTAACAACAACAATAATCAAGAGGAAAAGGAAGAGGACACGGAGGAGAAAGGAGAAGAGGTCATGGTGAAAATCCCACCACCTCCACCTCCTCCTGAGGTCAACGCAAAGAGTCCAGCTGAGGAGAGGAAGCCGGTGCCCAAACCCTTGCCCAATGGGCACCATTGCCTGCGTATGAACCATAGTATTTTTCCTTTCTCCACAGTCTCACCGGCAGCTGAGAGGATCCGCTTCATCCTTGGAGAGGAGGACGATGGACCGACACATCCGCAACTCTTCACTGAGTTGGATGAGCTTCTGTCGGTGGATGGACAGGAGATGGAGTGGAAGGAAACAGCCAGGTAAGAACATCTGTCTTGGACTTTCTCGACTACTTTAGTGTTTCAGATCACCACTGGGAGTCTTGGGGAGAAAAAATCTGAACATCCCTGAAGGGGATCTGGTGAGAAAAAGCGAGCCCTCAGAGCTTCACAGCTTTCTGCTTTGTGGCCCACCAATATGATGGGATCGGGCAGTGAAGGGATGACTGGTTATACATCCTTCACTTTGGATGAGTGAAGCTCTCTCAGGGGGAAACTGGATTCTGGGGCTGCTGTTTGAGGCTCCAAATGACTTCTTTTTCTTTCGTTATTATTATTATTATTTTTATTTTAACCTCTGACCATTTGTACCTCGGAAAAAGCTGCACTTTGGTCCGCTGTTGTTTGAACAATTTGATGTGGAAACTTTTTCTATCTTTTTGTTCTTACTTTTACTCAAACGTTGGTTTTGTTTGTTTGTTTTTTTTACAATTTTTATTGGAGGGATAAAATAAATTCTCCCACATTGAGATTGATGTTTACAGCTCATGGATACATCTCTTAACTCTTAATTCAATTAGCAACACTGTGGTTTGTCAGTTTGGCAGAAACCTACCTATTGGGAGGCATCAGACCTTAATTTAAATGGATTGGATTAAATTCAATTAAAGTGCATCATGATATTTAACACTGAATGTGGGAATTATGTTTCTCATGACGTCATGTGAACTGTCTGGAAAAATACCTGGTTGTCATAAACAGACTGAACCAGCTGGGATCGTTTCCAAGGTTCAACTAATTTCAGGGTCGAATTCATCATCAGTTTCTCAGTATAGAAACATTATAGGAGTGTATGGACAGTGGTGGTGTAACATTTTCCCTCTCACACAGACAGATTTTGCTGCAGATTTTAAACTGAGAGTGCATAAAACTGTACAAATAAGAAACCAACACATGAGGATCAGAAAGGTTAAAGAGGTTAAATAGAACTGCTGCTATTTTATACATTTTAAATTCTCAGCCTTGACATCGCTCGCAAAAAAATGAATCTTGACTCTATAGTGTCAAATGTATTATTCTTCAAGTAACTGCAGAGATTAACGCACAGTGGAATGTTTCATCAAGGGGACTCGGGGGGCTCAAAATGAATAAAAGATCTCAGAAGTGCTGGGCAGAGCTGGCTGCACGCCAAGTGCAAGTTTGGCAGCCAAATAAAACCCAGCTATAGAAACAACTGCTCAGTACCAGTTCAGTTTCTCATCCCTCTGACAAATGCAGGGGGGTGATTAAAGAAATACTTGAAAGACGAATAAATCATTAAGCTGCATGTAGATGCATGCTAAAAATTTAATTTTTTTTTTTCAAATTCCCACAAAAGCCCGATCATAAAAGTTCATGTGAGCCTATCAATCAGATGTTCATCTGGCAGCACTTTGACCGCACTAGCGTGCCAAATATTTTAAAGATCACCCGAAGGAGGCTGTTACATAATTTGATGTTATTGTGTGAGGTACTGTGCGGTTTGTGATGCAGCTAAAAGATGGCAGCATTGTATTTGTGCACTTGAAAATTATAAGTACAATTCCACTGTAATTCTAAAATTAAAGTTAAAAACTGTACATCACAGTTTGTTTATATCTTTCCATAATTTGTTGAAACAACTTCCAAAATAAGGATGAATAAATGACTTCAAAAAAGTGCAATGGTACAGCTTCATTCTGTAAAAGCCAAATTTAGGAATGAAGGCTACGTGTAGGTATTGATTCCAAAAATGAAATCCAAATTTAATGAAAAATCCAGAATCCTCATCTGTGTGTGCACAGGGATTTTTTTGTGATGATGTTGGAGCTTATGTTGATTGTTCAAAAGGCCCGTATGTTTTTCTGTTATATGATCTACAGCTCTCTGGGATATTAGGATTGAATTGATTAAATTGTGAGTTGCCTAAATCCTCAAAAGCCAATTATGTTGGATCAAGTTGAATCTACTCCTAATAGGTAACTTGTGTGCTTGAAAAGAAGCCTTTTCCTGCTCTGTGTACACGCCAATCTTATATAATTTCAGCATTTTGTCGATACCTTAATGATTTCCTATGTATTTACGTTTGATAAATATTTCCCCGAGATAATTGCAAAGCTTCTGTGCTGTTATCGTCCGTTTCAGAGTCAGCTGAATTTCATTTTTTCTCCCCTTTTTGTCCGCCTTCAGGTGGATCAAGTTTGAAGAGAAGGTAGAGAAAGGTGGTGAAAGGTGGAGCAAACCCCACGTGGCCACGCTGTCCTTACACAGCCTGTTTGAACTGCGCACGTGCATAGAGAAAGGCACCATCATGCTGGACATGGAGGCTTCCACTCTGCCTCAGGTTGTTGGTAGGTTCACCTCAGGTTACTAGACAACAAGCTCCCACTGGATGATGTGTGGTGGTCATGCTATGATGTGCGTGTTTCTCTACAGTGCCTAAGACACTTTGACAGCATATGATAAGTCATTCATGCGACTTTGGCATCATATTTTAAGAGTGAAGTCAGCTTTTTTTGGTATGTTTTTTAATAATAATTAAAAATGTATATCATTTCATCGCACACTTCCAGTGATGTAACTTGTCCATTCTGTAACTTGACACACTGGCTGAACGGTGACCTTTCACCTAAATCAAGTGTTTTATCACCTTAAATGCAGTTAAACATGATGATCATGGATAATTGAAGATGTTTTTTCTATGGATGCTTTCATTTTGTCGTCTGCTCATTTTACAGCTAAAGAAAACACCATCCTGCCCCCTGAATAGATTAATCCAAATGAGATATATGTTTAATTTTGTAGGAGACAGTTTGACACAGAAGCAAATGAAAGACGGAATATTATGATTTAATGATAGAAGTGCATTGTGGGTGTTTTTACTGTGTCAGTGTTCTTTGTCTGCTTTCGCACACTAACATTGATGAAGGTCAGCGTCTTCCAGCCTGTGATACAAGACCCCGTCTGCCACTTTGATTTGATCTGCTGTGATGTAGAAGCTGCAGGGCTGCGTGCAGGTTTATGGATTGCTGCACAGCTTTCACACAAAGACCCTGAGATTTATTTTATTCCTTCCCCCTCTTTCATTTCCAAAAGTATCAAAAAAGCCAGAGCTCCGGGCTGTACTGTACTTTATATTGGAACGCTGCGGGACTCCAAAAGTAGTTTGTAAACGTCAACACAAAAACCTCCTAATTTGAGGACAGCGAGCCCTTTTCAGTTGCTTTGAGTTGATCGCGTCTCTCTCTCCTCCCATCTCGTGCTTTTGTCTGCATGAGGGAGCAGGAGGAAGAGTTACCACTTGGAGTGATTAATGTGAAGTAATTGACTGTGCTGCATGGGCTGCACAGGCTGAGCGGTATAACTGGGCCTCTTACTTTGAGGCCACCCAACTTGACTGATGGACCATTAACAGCACTACCCCTCCACAAAAAGAGAAACTCCCCGAGGCTGCTATCCGTCAGCATTCAGGCTCCTGACCCTCTTTTTAAAAATAGGCTAGATTGAGCCATTTCATGATGCCACGAAGCCTCTCATACAGGGGCATTACAGTCTGCGAGGCACTAATTGAGTCCTTAGAAATATGAGGAGACTTTTTGTGGTAACATGGCTTATTTACTTTGAGTGAAGCTTTTTGGAAAAGCTGAACGGAAAAGTAAACCCAAAATGAGCACAACATGAAACTACAGCAGAGATGACTTTTACAAATGTGCCCAAAAGTAAATTTAATCTTTTTTAAAAGCCCGTTTATTGAAGAAAATGAGAAAATAAGAAAATTAATCAGTGACAGTTGGGATGAGTTCAGTAAATGGTTTAAATATATTTCATGTACTTTGTAGAAAGAGCTTATTACCTTAACATATTACCTTTAGCTTTTTGAATGTTGGTCAGAGTAAATAAGCAAATGTAAGGCATGAGTTTGGGTTCTGATAGCTTTGTAAAGGTAATAAAAGTAATGCTATGCGTCAAAGAAAGAAAATTATCTGGAAGTGTGCGGACTCATTTTTAAGTGTTTTGTTGTGTCTTTAATTTAATGTTCAACTGTGGGTGAAAAACTCGCCTCTTCTCCTGTTCACCTTCAGAGCTGATCACTGACAACCAGATAGAAATCGGGCAGCTGAAGCCGGAGCTGAAGGACAAAGTGATGTACACGTTGCTACGGAAACATCGCCACCAAACCAAGAAGTCCAACCTGCGCTCTTTGGCCGACATCGGCAAGACGGTCTCCAGTGCAAGTAGGCTGTTTTCCAACCAGGAAAACGGTAATACTGATGCCAGTTTGGTGCAGTCTTCTTTTTTGGTTAATGATCTGGGGAAGAAAAAAACAAAAACGTTTTGATAAATTTGTCTTCAGGCTTAAATTACATTTAGTCTCCTCAATTTAACAGCTTAGGTGTATAATGACTTCTAAGAAGAAGTGAAAAATGCCAAAGTGGACAATAAAGGAGTCCTGTTCAGAGAAACACCTTTTCAGAAATATAAAATCTGAAGCTCTTTATTGATGCTACTGTTGTACTACTACTTTCTCTTTATATCTGCCATTTAATCAGTGAAACTAAAGTTCCCTGTCCTTCCTTTTGCTAATTAAAAACAAAACCTTTAATATTCTCATTGAATGATGTTGCACTTTTTTATTGATGAGATATAATTGATCCAAAACAAAACTGGCCAGCACCTGTAAGCAGGTGGAGCTAATTTCGAACTGAGCGGAGCTGGACATTTCAACACTTTGTGCCTGATTTTATGACACTGGTGAGAAAAGTCCAAGGCCAGTATCATATAATCATAAAATGGCCAGAGTATTTTGATAAGAAATGACTAATGGAGAGAATTTCATTTACAGCATCTCTGAACCTGATTAATACCTGTTCATATGATTCTCACCTCATTAACTTTTCATCTCACTGTCATCATGTGTCATGTATGTTGGACTATTATTTCACATGAAGGCTAAACTGTCACTTTGCTTGTGTGAAAGTTGCAAACAGAACCAAATTCAATTTGTGCTGAAAATGTACCAAAGTAACACCATGAAAATTGGTTTAATTGGACATTTCAGGAGGATTTTAGTCACTTTATGAAGTTCATTAATCTCCATCTGGTGTGTCTCACTGAAATCAATCCTGCTAATGAAATTAAGAAGTCATGAATATTTGTCAAGACTAATGAGCTACAAGTAAAATCCTGGTTAAACTGCAGCAAACAGAATAATTAAGCAGCCTTTGAAGCAGTGAGAACGAAAGTTAAGTTTCAGACAGTGCTGAACGCACACGGATATCCATGATGTTAACAATGTGTGTGTACGAGTCCTTTGATTCTAACACATCAATATTTAACAGTGTGTTGACGATGTAATTAATCTGTTCCCGACCGTGGGTCTTTGGAAAGTGAAGTTATTTATGACCTGCTATTAGATTTATGAATCTGAGCTAGGACTTTATCAAAAGGAAAAAAAAATCCTTGTGTTTGTGATTCTGCTTTGTTGCAGTTGTCAAATTATAAAATAAGCACATTAAAGCCAGAGTCTCTTATCTAAATCACATTGCTGAGGTAAAAAGCTTTGCTGATAATCATTAATTGATTCACAAGGATTCAGTACGTCTGCCGATTTATTAAAATAAAGTTCTTCAGTCCACTGACCCACGGACGCCTCATTCAACCGTTTGTCTTCACAGCTAAATGATGCAGATAATTCATGTGTTACAGATCTTCAACAGCCACTTGACTTCTTTTCTTCTAACAAATTTAATGCTTTGACTCAGTGGGCTTGTCTGTCAACATCATTTTTCACCCTTTCTCTGCTTCCCTGGGTTTGATAACCTGCTGCTGCTGCTGCTGCTACTAAAAGCTCGTAGTCCTCTTGAGAATTCTCTGACTTGCCTGTCGGGCCGCATTTCAATGGAGGACTTGCAGACCCAAAGGAGTACCAGCATGGACTGGCTTAGTAAGTTCACTGGACCGGGTCTACGTTCACACTGCAGCCTCATGTTTGGGATAGAAACAGAAACGATCACATCGGGCTTCAAAAACAGAAGTGTGTTTTTAAAAAGACGAATATAATACTGCGTTTCTTCAGTTATCCTACAACCTCCACATGATAATGCAGTTAGTGTCCCAACACAAATTTCTATTTTTATTCAATGTTTATAGTCCATCTTATCCATGTGACACCAAACAGAAGATCAGATACAGTAACAGATATTTGTCACGTGGGAGTGAAACAGAACTGGAAACGTTTCAGCTGCAGTTTGAACGTAGTTGTGACTAAAAGTTTAGCATAAATCCTGACCCCTTTTTTTTTTTCTAGTCCAAAATCTATTTGATTTTTAAACTTCGAGTTGCAGTATATGAATAATTTCTTCCCAGTAGTGTCTATACATTTCTTCCCTGCCAATTTAAGCTTTTTTATATATTTTGGATTTTCCAGCTATGCTTGGCTAAAAAATTATTATTATTTTTTTTTATCTTCAGTTTTATCATTTTTACTGGCTGCATCATACTGACAAGCATTTTATTACCCACAATGCTGAGGGCGCAGATGTTATGAAAAGCTACGGTGGCACCAGAATTTGCTCTCATTGAAGTTTCTCCTCCCAAAGATACCACCTCTTATCTGAGAGTGAAGTCCGGTCTCGTTCTGCTGTCAAGCCCCTGATGGTGCAGATGAGAAGCTGAGCAGAGCATCAGTCCGTCCTTAGTTCACCTGCTACACGAGGAAAAGACAGATGTTAACACAAGTTGAAAGCTGTAATCTTGGGAAAGGATGCTTAGAGAATAACAATCTAATTCAGAGTAACGATTTATTACTTTATCATATAAATATATAAATGTGTTTTAGCACCAAGAGTTCCTCGAGATCTTTGAGAGCAAACGTGAAGTGAAGCTCTTCAGCAGGTTCAGTGTGAGCGTTACGTGGGCAGATCTCGCTTCTGTCAGTCGTGGTTAGAAGTTAGAATTGGTCTTCTGGCTTGCATGAGTTTTGGTGTCTGGTCTTCTTTTTGGAGCAAACGTTCTGGGCCACTGTCCTTTCTTTGGGTCTCTGCTGTGCTCCTCTCTACTCTACTTTTTACATCCAGGTGAAGGCAAAGCTGCTCTAACTGCTCATGGTCGCTGTATTCAAACAGATAGTCCCACCACAACTCACCGGAACTTGACCTCCAGCAGCCTCAATGACATTTCTGACAAACCGGAAAAAGACCAGGTGAGTCAACCTGACGATTCTACTGCAGGAAACCTGGCTTTGTCTGAAAGTGGTTTTAGTGTCAGTGTTTCTGGACAGTCGAGCTTTTGTCAGCAACTGTGCTTTTATTTTGTAGTTATTAATTAGTTAGTGTTTTTATGATTTCCAGTCGCCGTTGGTGGTCAACAGTTAGTCCACTCCGACCTTACAAAGCTTTGGCTTTGTGAAAGCAACATCTTTACAAATTCCTAAAACTAAATCCTTCGTTTAAGGGAAAAATGCTCCCTCAAGAATTAAGTGAACAGATTTTTGTGCTCAAATGTTGAAGGTCATGTTAGGCTCAAAAACAGCAAGTGAGGTAATGAATGAAACGCTACACACACATTAATTGGTGACATTACTCGCCACCAAAAATCTCCAGTGTTTATTTTAGCTAAGTTTCCTTCAGTGTTGCCAGTTGAGTTGGTGTTGAGCCTCATTAAATAATTTAACTCAGGTGACATCGATGTTAAATTAGATTTGAATCACTCACTGCACGATCTGTTATTCTACAACTGACTACAAGGCTTCATTTGTCAGGCGCAGGAAAAAGTCAGTAACTGTGAGAAATGATTTATTTAACAGCTACACAACTGCGTTTCAAACTCGACTAAACCAGTGACAGAAAGGGAGGGTGGCTTTGTGAGCGTTAACTTGTTAGCCTGACGTAGCTTTGTTCAGTACGGAGCTGGAGGAACCGGTCAGAGCAGTGACAGCTAAACTGTGTAAAGTACATTGTCACACACATCCTGCTGCAGCCAAGTCTGTAAAACTATATCCAAACTAAAATGGAAATGTGGAAACGACACCTCGGACAATAGTCTGTGGTATAATGAAAAAGAGTCACAGTGGAGACACACACATTCCCTACTCAGTCCATTTCCAACTAACTTTCCAATATACAGTGTCACACCCGGAGGAGGATTTCATTCTTTCCTCCCTCCATCATTTGCAACACACTGACCTATCACACATACTTTATTACATCTTATCTGTCCCATTCACAGAACAACATCAGACCGGTGATCTGATATGAAATCTGTCAGCACTGAGCTGTACGGACGGCCGCAAACCTTTTTCGGTACATATCGTTCAAACGTTTCATTTTCCAGCCTGATTTCAGTATAATGACATCACACTGTAAATTCAATTTAAAGCAGCAGAAATGTGTTCCAGCGGCCTCATCTGAGTCCCCTGAGGAGAGAATTAGGTCAAACTAACCAACTAAGTCGTCCTGTGGGACAGATAGTTCAGTGTGTGTATTTGTTCTTCTGATCGTTTCTCTTCGTTGCCTCGTGGTGACAAATTAGATTAGAAGGTAAAGAATCAATTATTTAGATACTAAGAATTAGCACATTGTATTTAAATGCCACAAACTTTGTTGGTGTACTGGTGCACCCGAAGGATGTTACTCTAACATACACAGAAAAGTGTAGACCTGTAAATCCAGAAATGGGCCGTTTTTAATGTTAAAATATGTGAATTTGTACCTCACGCAGGTTTTAGGATAAACTGGGGAAAGACCAGATTGAGGTCTCGGTAGTTCAGGAGGGCCCTGGGCTGGATTAATGGTGATCGGACACAGGTCAGCGTGGGCAGTTATGCAGGTTTAACCTCCTCACTCAATCATTTACAGACAAACTCTCGGCCAGGACTGCTCAGCAGCGTCTGATTGGATGAGTTCGGATTTCACCAGCAACTTACAAGTTTATGGGATTTGAATTCCACAGCTGAACTCAAAGTTCACCTACATTTCAGATACTTTTAAGATATTTCATTTCTACAGCTCTAAAGTAGTCTGAAATAGTCTCATTAAATTTGTGACTAAATTTAATTTCTGGTTTGGGGTTAATTATTCGATCAATTCAAGCTGAAGTGAGTCCGTTATTAGAGTTAACAGACCACAGCCGTCCTAAAGAGTGTCACCAGCTGTGTCTTAGTAAATGTTTCTCTTTTACGTTAATGGATAACACGCTCGTTTTTTCCATGATATTCTTATCTAAGTATTTATGATTCTTTGTCTTTGAAGTTTTATTTACTAATGATCTCAACCTGCCCCCAAACATGCCACCGTTTTATCAACGGGAGCAAATGTGTGATGAAATGTAATGTGATTGAAAGTGTACGATAAGATCTACTGTACGTGGGCGGAATCACAGGAAGGTCAAAAAAAAGACTTTGTTACTGATCTGTATGGCTTTTTAGTGTAAAATGTCACAATTTAACAGTTCTGTAATGTGACGTTTTGTGGTTTAGCAGTCCAGCTGATGAGTCTACAACACGCACACCCTCAATTGTGTGTTCAGTGTTCAGTTCATCTTCTAGAATTATGGATCTGCAGAGAGAAGAAAAAGTTTACACACAGGCCACATACTTTATGGGATGCATTACAAGTTTTTCTTTTCATTTTATACACCAGAAACCATAAAAAGTAGCTCCTGTTCCGGGAAATCAAATGTTCATTCATAGTTCAGAGATTAAAATGTAAAAATATGAGTGTGTCTTTTAATCCTGATCTGAATTTCACAGCAGCTTTAAATAGACTCAAAAGGAGCTCTGCCTGACAGTCAGTCAGACAGACAAAGCCACAACTGGAGCATTTTAATATGTTTTAGAGGTAAAATGGTGAAGCTCAGCAGGGCCCTGGTCTCCATCTCTAAAACACAGAAATACAGACCTCCAGTTTGTGCTCGTTAATTCTTCAGATACAATGGGAGCCTCCTGGATTGGTATTTCAGCTGAAAGGGATTGTCTTGTTTTGACAAAGGTTTTTCAATTTAGTTTGTTCGCTGTGCTGCACAGCTTGCTGGTGTGAACTTAACATTTAATGGCTCCTCCTGTTTTCTGTCTTTTGTACTTTCAGCTGAAGAACAAGTTCATGAAGAAGTTGCCGAGAGACGCGGAGGCCTCCAACGTGCTGGTGGGGGAGGTGGACTTCCTGGACGCTCCGTTTGTGGCGTTTGTCCGTCTGCAGCAAGCCGTGATGCTGGGAGCGCTGACGGAGGTTCCTGTTCCAACAAGGTTTAACTTCAGTTTGGGTTCCATCAGTGCAGAATGTCCAGGAGAAGATTTGACTGAAGCTGCCTTACATTTATATTTCACTCTTACAGAAACGTTCCGTAAAAAAACGTGCTTTAGGAATTCCTCAGCTGTGGTGACATTATGGCCATTTACAGTTTAAATATCAGGCTTGTAATGTTTTATGGTCGTAATAAAGCTCAAAGAAGAAGTCGTAAACTATTAATGTATCAGTGATTAAACCTACAGCTGAGAAATATGTAGCTCAAACTGTGTTTATATGAATCTACAAGATACACAATAATTCTCCTGAACAAACACATTTTATACAAAACATTTAGTGGTCTTGTTTATCTTTAGAGAGGCGTTATCTGTGGCTTATAAAGTTTGTTTTCATTTACAGGTTTTTGTTCATCTTGCTTGGACCCAAAGGCAAAGCCAAGTCGTACCACGAGATCGGCAGAGCGATTGCCACACTGATGTCAGATGAGGTTAGACCGGCTTTAATAATTAATACACGTCCTCATGTTGGACTCACATGAATTGATTCAGCACTTCTCGTTGCAATTCTTGTCTCTGTTTTATGTAGAAAAGTAACAACCGTACAAAGATGAATCAAGGTTTTTGTAAATGAAGGATTAACATGTATTTTAGGAGAGTGTAGATAAAATCAGTCGTCCATTAAAAGAGAATTTCAAGTTAAGAAATATTCATCGGTGCCTTTTTATACCTGAACATTATTCCGCATATCCATCATCTCACATTCTGTCCCTCAGATCTGATATTCCAGTTTCCTCTTTCACACTCGAACGCCTCGTCCCCTCTCCTGTCCGTTCAGGTCTTCCATGACATTGCGTATAAGGCCAAGGACAGACAGGACCTGCTGGCCGGTATCGAAGAGTTCCTGGATGAGGTGGTTGTGCTTCCTCCTGGAGAATGGGACCCCACCATCAGGATAGAGCCTCCCAAATCCATCCCCTCTTCTGTCAAAAGGTCCGTCTGAATGTGTGAATTTATGTCTCCTTACTTTCTACACATCAAAAATCATTTCAGAAGGAAAACACCTTATCTGGTTATCTACAACTTCACATACAGAGACTTCCTGTTCGTGATCTTATCTGAAACTACAAGTGTTCACTGATTTGACAAGTACCTCAGGCTGTATGTTTAGTCTAATAGTCAGTTATTAAACCCATTTCTACACACACAGGAGGCCCAGCACATTTACACACATTTAATGAATGTGTGTGTGTGTGTGTTGTGCTGGTGAAGGAGTGTGAGGCCTCAAATGAAACAAATAATCAGAGTGAGAGTTGTGTGGTTAAAAAGTGCATTAAACATGTAGGACACCTCAGATCGGTGCCTGTTGGGGATGCTGTGTGAGCAGGAACTACATCAAGTTATAGAAGAGCAGGAGCTGCAAAATCACTGAAGCGCATTAAGGTGTGCAGCACAGTGTTCAATTATGGAAGAGCGTCCGTTCCTGACAGGAGACAGCAGCAGCGTGCTCGATTCACTGTGGGGGGGAAAAAAAAAACAAAAAAAAAAAAACGTCAGCAGATGTTTGAGGTTTGAACAGATGTGTTTTGGTTGTTTCAGGAAAAACATGTATGCAGGAGGAGACTCTCAGATGAACGGGGGCATGCCTCATGATGAAGGTCATGGTGGGGGGGGGCACGCTGTCGGGGAGGAGCTGCACAAGACCGGAAGGTATGAAATCAGGAGCAAATACACATTTTTACATTTATCCGGTTTGTGTATTAACACAACACACCTCCATGCTGTGACTCTGCTCTCTGCTTTCAGGTTCTGTGGGGGTCTCATTCTCGACATCAAAAGAAAAGCGCCTTTCTTCGTCAGCGACTTCACAGATGCATTTACCATTCAGGCCCTGTCGACCATTTTGTTTATTTACCTGGGGACTGTGACGAACGCCATCACCTTCGGTGGTCTGCTGGGGGACGCTACAGAAAACATGCAGGTCAGTTTGAGGTTTGAAGCTTTGACGTTCAGTCCAGTGTGCAGCGTCTGTGCTCTGAATAATCTCCTGTGTGTTCAGGGAGTGTTGGAGAGTTTTCTGGGCACAGCCATCTCTGGGGGGGTCTTCTGTCTGCTGGCTGGTCAGCCTCTCACCATCCTCAGCAGCACAGGTCCTGTTCTGGTGTTTGAACGGCTGCTCTTCAACTTCAGCAGGTTCGTTCTCCACTTCCTCATTTTGCCAGCAGCTCAGATCGTTTTCTTCTCACAGAGCATCTTATCGTACTGAACCTTTAAGTTTGTGTTCACATGTTGGTGTCGTGTTCCCCATTGGAGTCCAGGGCTTAAAGGAGAAACAAAAATAAACAGGAAACAGATTTAGAAAAGATTTTTATCATCAGATGTAAAACTACAGGGAACTAAACGCATCAGATCCAAACCAAGAAACTCAAACACTGTTTTAATCAAAGCTACATATTAAAATGAAATGATGATGTGTTGTGATATTTCAATAAAAATATGTAACGTATGAGTATCCTGATGTTATGTTAGGAAATCAGAATAAGTCATTAAATGTTATGACTGTTGTTGCATTAGTGGGACATTTGGGATTTTTTTTCTCTCGTATGTTCAGAACTCTTCCTGATGTTTTCTTTACAGAGACAACAGCTTCGACTACCTGGAGTTCCGGCTGTGGATCGGTCTGTGGTCGGCGTTCTTCTGCCTGGTGCTCGTGGCCACTGACGCCAGCTTCTTGGTTCAGTACTTCACTCGGTTCACGGAGGAGGGCTTCTCCTGCCTCATCAGCTTCATCTTCATCTACGACGCCTTCAAAAAGATGCTGAAGCTGGCTCACCACTACCCCATCAACTCTGACTTCCAGATGGACTACGTCACGCAGTACGATTGCCTCTGTATGGCCCCTGCTGTTCTGGGTGAGCACATCACTGTTCAATTTGATGTCACATTTAAACATGATCATTCAGAGAGGCCAGTTTTGTCCACATCTGAATATAGACGTGAGTAAGTGTGTTGAAAAACTTGGTGCTTGTTTCTGCAGAGAACAGCACAGACATCGTTGGTGATCCTTTAGAAGGTACCTCAGTCTGGTTCTGGAACAACACCGACCTGGTGAGTGTTTCCTGTTTCGTCGCTGCACTGAACAGTGATGGCTCATCTATACGGCTGTTTCAGAGAGCTTTATTCAGACTTTTTGGAGTTGGGTTGAAAAAGACAGTTGTGTGTTTTTAAGTTCCCAAACGTAACAAGGGGAAGCTGACGGTCTGAGTTGTTTCCGGTGACACTGAAAGTTGTCTTTATGTCTTTACGACAATGAGTGACTGAGACAGTTATCAGCTTGGCTCCAATTACACCTCCACTGAGCTGTCACAGCTCGAGGCAGAGACTCGTTTGGATCAATAATTGGTCTTTGTTTCCTCCGTGCAGCCGATGAACGCCACGTGGTCGTCGCTCACGAAGTCTGAGTGCTTGAAGTACAAAGGGGAGCTGGTGGGGAAGTCCTGCGACTTCGTCCCCGACATCAGCCTCATGTCCTTCATCCTGTTCTTCGGCACGTACACCTGCTCCATGTGTCTGAAGAAGTTCAAAACCAGCCCGTTCTTCCCCACCACCGTGAGTCACTGAACCGAACAGATCAGGTGTGTGTGTGTGTTTCCCACCTGTTCACGTGACGCTGTGTTCACTTTCAGGTGAGGAAACTCATCAGTGACTTCGCCATCATCCTGGCCATCCTCATCTTCTGTGGAGTCGACGTGCTCGTAGGAGTCGATACTCCCAAACTCATAGTGCCAGCTGAATTCAAGGTGAGCCCCCCCTTGATTTGTCCTGAAGGTCACCCCTTCACATTTAAAGGAGAATCATTTTCCATGACGGTTCAGACTCACATACAAATTACACAGAACTGAAACCAGCGGCTGTTTCTTAAAGACAGAAGGTAGCGATAGAAGTTTAGGTTTTAAAGGGAACAGCTGGACGTAGATTCTCCTCCTCTGGTCTAATCTGTCCCTGAAAATGGAATTAATGGATATAACGGCTCATAAACTTCAGATGGCCGAATATTTCCTAACTGACACAGTAAAAGACAGAAAGAGGCCTCAGATCATGTCTCCTCCATAAAGAGAAGCAGAACATCCGTCTGTGTGATTTTGTTTAGTCGGCCACTGTGTTCCTCCCTCACAGCCAACAAGTCCTAAACGGGGCTGGTTTGTGCCCCCGTTCGGAGGAAACCCCTGGTGGGTCTACCTGGCGTCGGCTCTTCCTGCCCTGCTGGTCACCATCCTGGTCTTCATGGACCAGCAGATCACTGCTGTGATCGTCAACAGGAAGGAGCACAAGCTGAAGGTAAAGAAGAAATCCAGCAGGCCTTCCTCCTTCAGTCTGTGCAGGACACTGGATGCCTTCACACTGTAGCTAAATATGGCCGTCATTCCTCTCATGGGGGTGAGAGATGTTTCATGCGAGTGACTGAACGCAGTTTAGCTCAAAAAGGGAGCCACTTGAAATGTTCACAGTCGCGGCTGAATTTAAGAAACGATTCTTTGATTTGTGGGCTGTGATGTAAAAGCTGAAGTGGCCATGAGTTGTAAACAGTTAGATTAGAAAATAGAAGCTCAGACAAACAGAACGGAGGGGCGTCCTGTCAGACTGTAACTCTAATGATTCATGTAAAAGTCCAGTTTATTTGTGAGACAGAGACACATTTATGAGGCTGGAACAGGCAGAATGTTCCTGTAATGTTGTTTTGGGCTCTGATGTGAGAAACTGGCTGCAGGTAAACATGGAGGAAGAAAGAATGGAGGATCCTCTCGTGGCGTTTTTGACCCCGTTTGTTTTTCTGCCCCAGAAAGGGGCAGGTTACCACCTGGATCTGTTCTGGGTGGCTGTTCTGCTGGTGATCTGCTCCTTCATGGGCCTGCCGTGGTACGTGGCCGCCACCGTCATCTCCATCGCTCACATCGACAGTCTGAAGATGGAGACGGAAACGTCGGCTCCTGGAGAGCAGCCAAGGTTCCTGGGAGTGAGGTAAGACTGTCACAATACCAGGAAACCGTAAATCATCACGCTTTTATCACAACATTGAAAACACCGATGAAAGAAAAGTAATTACTTATTAAAGGTCGAACAGCATCACCTGTTGTGTATTAGACACATCTAATATTTTCACTGTATTAAAATAGATTGATAGTTTATTTATGTTCTCAGTTTCTTCATCAACGTCAGGCACCACAAACTAACGTAAAACAAACTCCTGTCAAAACCAAAGACCTGAAATAGAATAATCTGATTTTGTGTTTTGAAACATTTATGAAGTAGATAATTTTTTAAAATCTTTGATTCCCTCTCATGTTAAAAAGTCATTCACTTCCATTTAGATCTTACTTTTTAAGTTATTGTGTTTTCATACATGTGGCAGGTTCTTGTCTTTGGGGTTTCTAATCGATGGTGAAGAGACGTCTCCTCCTCTTTTTTAGTTTTAGAGGTTTGTTGTTTGGTCCTCAGAGCCTCCTGATGTGTCAGCTGTAAGCTGAACTAACAAAGACGACGACGTTTAACTTCCAGGAAATGTCGGCCTGTTTTTGGACCAACTGAATGAGATTTGGACAAAGGGCGGACAGTTTAATTATTCACTGCTTATTTTCTGCAGCTTAATCGTTATAAATGATTTCAGGCCGGTTCCCACATTTTGTTCTTGTGATAATTATGTTGTTTGTTTGTTTTTTTTTTTTTCAGAGAGCAGAGGGTCACTGGTGTGTTTGTGTTCATCCTGACAGGACTGTCTGTGTTCATGGCTCCTATTTTAAAGGTACTGGTCGTTTTGTGTTTTTAACAGAAGAAAATGTTCAGACAGTGAAGTCTGATAATGTCGGCTGTTCTGATGAGAAAAATTAAATGTCAGTCAGTTCAGGTTTGTGTCCTTCTCCTCCAGCCGGAGACCAGTTTCATCCATCTACAGTAAAGTTTTAACCAAGTTGGACACATGTGGCTGTTTTCATTACTGGTCTGCAGTACAGATACATTAACATCAATTAATTTATCTGTGTAATTAAAATAATTCTCTCGTTAAGCCAACAAGGCTTCGCTCCCACTTCCTCATCTTGTACAATGTGCATCTGCTAATTTGAATTTTGAACTTTTTCCACCCAGTTCATCCCGATGCCTGTGCTGTACGGAGTCTTCCTGTACATGGGAGTCGCCTCTCTAAAAGGAGTGCAGGTAAATAAAGTTATGAAGTTATGTCGAAATTTGAAATTCTGAGTTTCCTCAGGAACACTGAAAGGCTCGTCCGTCTGTACCTGCAGTTTATGGATCGTCTCAAGCTGCTGCTGATGCCGCCCAAACACCAGCCGGACCTGGTTTATCTGAGACACGTCCCCCTCAGGAAGGTCCACCTCTTCACCTTCCTCCAGATCCTCTGTCTGGCTATGCTCTGGATCCTCAAGTCCACCGTGGCTGCCATCATATTCCCCGTCATGGTGAGGGACATCCATGTTTACTCCACGTGGCTGTTATTTTTCAGATTACTGACTACAGTCATGATCTTCTTAAGGTTTATTAATCACTGCTTCCAAATACAGACGACAGCGACAAATCTTCATTTTCATGAGCAGTTACAAAAACCGTCTCCTTATTTTTCTGTAAAAGTAGATTAAAGTCTGTATCAGCAAAAACATACGTACAAAACAATATAATCATAAAGCAGCTAAAAGAAAAAGAGTCAACAATATCCAATAAGATGTTCATGGATGTTAATATATAATGAAATATCTTAAATAAATTAAAGGGGAAAGCTTTGACAAAGAGCAACACTCGTTTTAATTTGGATATTTGACCTGAAGATGGAACCCGTCTCCCTCTGCTGCTCTCAGATCCTCGCTCTGGTCGCCGTCAGGAAAGCCATGGACTACATGTTCTCCCAGCACGACCTCAGCTTCCTGGACGATGTGATCCCTGAGAAGGACAAGAAGAAGAAGGAGGACGAGAAGAAGAAAAAACGCGGCAGCATAGACAGCGACGCCGAAGACGTAAGTTTTGAGCTGATAGTTTTAGGAACCCGACTCCCTCTGGTCCTGCCTCAGCTCGGCAGCAGGTTGAGGATTCTCCACCGGCCAGCTGGATCCATCCAGCCAGAATCCAGATGTTGACTTTATGTGTTAAAATGAGGAGCCGATCCTCTGAGTTATTATCTCAGGAGACGTTTTCCTAAAGAGTTTATGGTCAGAGTCTCTGGTTTCCTTCGGTCTTCTTCAGTACATGTTTGTGATTTTAAACGTTTACGGCAGCTCAGACCAGAGAGGGACGTCACGGTCGGTGGACAGCCTCGATAATGAATTCTGTTTGGTCAGATGGGAACCGTCCCATTGGTGTGTGTGTGTGTGTGTGTGTGTGAGTGAGTGAGTGAGTGAATGTCTTTACCCTTTAATTCTCAGTTAATCAGACATTAGCTCAGTCCTGGACAGGATCTGGTTCGTGGCGGTCCGGTCTCAGGATGTGTTTCCTCTCTCCAACAGTCTGACTATCCTTACAATGAGAACGTACCCAGCATTAAGATCCCCATGGACATGATGGAGCAGGAGCCCTTCTTAGGTGCTAAGGCCTCCGACAGTGAGTAGATTCAGACCGCCTGCTGAGCTGGAGGGAACGCTCCTCTTCCTCCTGCTCTGCTTCCTCATCCAGATGTTGATGCTGCATGTTCCTGTTTCAGTCCAGGCTCCGTCTTTACTAACATTTTAGTTTTTTCTTTTTCCCCCTCTCTGTACAGCCGTCATGTTGTTTCTGAAATCCTGCATGAAATTCACCTTTTTTCTGCCCTAATCTTTGTTTCTGTTTGTGACACTTCCTCTGAATTCACCCGTGTTTCACTTTCTACTTTGTTGAGCAGATAAAACGTATTTCAGCTTTATATAAAAGTGATGTCTAACTTTCTACGTCTTTTCTTTTTAATCACTTCCTGAAGTCTTTTGTATAAATTCAGTTTTACCTCGTGAATGTACATAACAGCTAACATTAGAACTAAGTCCTGTTTACTGGAGGACACTTATGATTCCTCAAAACCTTTGAAAGAGACTTTGCTGAAGTTATAACGCTGTGAGGTCGTCCTCTGATGACCTCTGATGACCTAAGGTGGCTGTTTTTTGCCTCCCACAGGAGAGAAGTCCCCTTCATTCCTTGAGAGGCACACATCGTGCTGAGCAGCTTCGCTACTACCAGGCCAACTGCCTGTCCAGGTCAGTGTGTGTCTGTGTGTGTGACGTGATGTGCCGACTGGAGGCTGATGGCCTCAGATACAACCGTCTGATTTCTTCTACGTTCACTCTGCAGACTCAAAGGTCTCAGAAGGTCAGCAGGCGAGCTAACGCGCTAACATATAGCACAGGTCTGAACTTTAAAAGGGCAACTAAGGTAATTAGCTTAGCTGCAATTAAACTGCTGTTTCAGACGGACGTTTGTCTGTGACAGAACAGAGGACACAGAATGATGGGGGGGGGGGCATCAGATCTATCCATTATTCCCAGCTGAGCCTTTTTTATGAGCTGATGAGACGTCAGATAAATTATAGATGCAGCTCACAGACACAGAACCTGCAGCTCCTCTCACAGAGCAGCAGTCAGTTAGAATGTTTGTGTGTTTTCACAGTAAGAGGCTGATAAAGGTCCATTTTTTGGGGTTCATCTTGTGGTGTTGTTGTTTTGTTTTTGTGTTTCAGCCCCGATATGAGTCCGCTGAAGTCCGTGCCTCAGATTAGAATACAAATGGACCCAGATGACGACGACGACGACAACTCGTTCTACTGGAGCAGTCGAGGATCTGAGACGTCTCTGTAGACTGACGATCTCTTTTCAACTCAAAATCTGTTTCCTGATTTGAAGACTAAGTGGAAAAAAACAAACAACAAACAAACAAACAGATTTTAACACAACAGGAAACGTCTTTCTGTTTCTCTCCACAGATTCATCTAACTCCCGACTTCTCTTCTATGCAACATCCCACATATCAACAGTGAAATGCTGCAGCTGTCTGACCCGCATGCCCCCCCCCCTTTATAAATATATATATATAAATACTATCTGTCAGATTTTTTTATATAAAAATTGAATTACTCTAATAACATTTTCCTGTAGCAGGAAAATCATGTTTCATAGCTTCTACCTCCTGTTTTAGATTCAGAAATGCAACATGTTGATCAAGAGATTCTCTGTATTATAGCTCGTGAAGGAAATGTGTGCAAATAGGTATTTTGAGTAATTAACAGTTAATTAACATCGCACATTTGAATGTGCAGAAGAGATAAATATTTTTATCATCACTTTTTGATGCTTCACCTTCTCTCTAATTTTCTGAGTCTTTCTTTCTCACGTTCACGTTGAAACTTTTGTTACTTTAAATTAAATCAAATGTGTGTTTGTTTGTTTTTTATGATTATGCTGTGTATGTCGGTAACCTGCTCGTGTCGTTTTTTTTTTTCTTCTTTATGGGTAGAAAACAGTTCAGTGATACAGAACTCATCCGATCAGCCGAACAAGTGATTATCAGATAATTATTCGTGCTTTACCGAAGTGACTTACAAGAAAACCCAACAAAACATTTTTTCCCCCCAAAAATCCGAAACAGGGTTGTGTTGTTTTTTAAAGTTTTCCTAAACTGACAGGAGTCTTCGGCCGTCTGCCGGTGAACATCTTGTTCTAGATAACTTAAACTGGTTAGTGTGTCTGGATCAGTTTTGATCTAATGATCTAATCTAATCCAAATAATCCATCTGATTACTGTGTGCTCTTATTTTGAAAAGCAGCACAAATAAAAC
Organism: Remorina albescens; assembly: GCA_034769265.1. NCBI lineage: Eukaryota > Metazoa > Chordata > Actinopteri > Carangiformes > Echeneidae > Remorina > Remorina albescens. Next base: position 25,228,582 of record CM068485.1, read on the forward strand.
TTTTGCTGTAGTTTTCCAAATTAAACTGAATAATTAAAGAAAACTCAAACTTCATTTTGATGCTGAACCAGCCAGTCAGAATCCGTCTGACCAAATAAAGCTGAACTGTAACGTCAAAGTTTCTCATCTGACAAACAAACGATAACAAAACAAAGTTCAACTCCAGAGACCCAACTTTGGTGTCCACGCTCCTTCTGTCCAACTCTGACTTAACGTCACAGCCTCCGTCTTTCAGGGACAGAGTGATGACAGTGATTTACTCTGATGGACTAAAGTGTTTCTTAGTAAAATGATGGAGGTCACATCCAGAGAAACATAAAAACTGAATCAGAGCTCAGAAGGAAGAAGGCCGGTGTGGCTTCTTCTTCTCTTCCTCCTTCTCTTCTTCTCTCCTCCTTTTCTTCTTCTCTTCCTCCTTTTCTTCTTCTCTTCTTCTCCTTTTCTTCTTCTCCTCCTCCTCTTCCCTCCTCTTCTGTTTCTTCTCTCCTCTTTTTTTCTCCTCCTTCTCTTCTCTTCCCTCCTTTTCTTTTCTTCTCCTCCTCCTTCTCTTCTGTCTCTCCTCTTCTCTCCTCCTTTTCTTATCTTCTCCTCCTCCTTCTCTTCTTCTCCTTCTCTCCTCTTCTCTTTCTCTACTCTCCTCCTCTTTCTTCTTCTCCTCTTCTGTCTCTCTGGAGGTCAAACTGAAGCACTTTTTAATTTTTAGTGGCTCACAGATGAAAATGAAAGCAGAAAGAACGAGCCGCCTTCTTTCTCTGTAAATTGTGTACATAAAAAAAAAAGAAAAAAAAGAAAGGGCCCGTCGGCTCGAACCAAAACACAACAACTTACTTTGTACTTCTCCGGTCAGCGTGTTTCCCTTTTTGTTTTTGTTTGTTTGTTTGTTTGTTTCAGGCCATCAGTCCAATTCAATTTGTACTTTTTTCTATTTCAGCCGCCAACAGCTGGACGTAGAAACACGTGTGATTTAAAGTGATTTAATTTCTGGGTGGTTTGATGTTTCTTACTGTGTCAGCATGTCGGACAAAAATCTGCAACGTGAAATCAAAAACTTGTTAATGATGTTAATTATAGAACAGAATACTGCTACTGTTTCTTTTGTTTGTTTGTTTGTTTGTTTTTTTGATTAACTTTTTGTGACTTTTTAGAAAAGGTGAAATTGTTTCTTTTAGAATTTATATTTTTCAAATGAAATGTAAATTGAAAATAAACAGAAATATCAGACGGGGACAGTGTGACGCTTTTTCTATTCCAGTTCAGTTTGTTCTGATCAATTAGAAATATAAACTTTTAAAATGTCTAAATAGCTGAATCTCAACGATCGTTTACTGAAGTCATCACATTTACTGACAGCTGAAAGGAAATATTAGATTAATCATAAAAAGATTAAATATAAAAAAATTATTTGACATTTAAAATATTAAAAACAAACATTTGTTGGTTTCAGCTTCACAAATGTGAAAATCTATTGTTAATATTAAAGCTAATTAATATAACTGAACCTATTTAAGGTTGTTACAACTATTTTTGTTCTGTTTTGGCCAAATTTCATCAAAGTTCACCTCAGTGACTTTTTTCTTTTCATCCAAAATGCTGATTGGAAACATGTGAATGTTTCTCACTGACACAAACTGAAGATGTCCAGGTTTTGTATTTTATCTCTATTACTCAGTGATTAGATGAGGAGAATAAAACAGGAGTGACGTTACCTCAGGACGAGTCAGCAGCTCCCTCCAGTGTCAGACCAACAGCATCACAACCTGCAGACAGGAAGTTCAGTTAACACTAAAACCAACACACACACACACACACACACACACACACGTACGTGTAACACCATGAACACAGTTATCATCTGTATTCTACTCCTGCTGCCCTTCAGCTCAAACTCTTCAATAATCTCAACAAAGATCAAAGTTGTTGACAGAATCTTGAATGTGTGTTATTGTCGTACAGTCAAATTCAACAAAATAGAGCCCATGTTTGAGAAGTAACACAAAAACACACAAATCCAAGCCAATGTGAGCACATTATCTGAAGAAGGAAATAAAACTGCTCAAAGTTTCCACTAGAGGTCAAAATAGAGCTGTGGAAGAAGACAGCTACTGTGTGTGTGTGTGTCTGTGTGTGTTACATCATAACAACTTGTTTTCCTTCAGGGGGTGAATGTAACTCATTACATTTTAAATTGAAGACACATTTTAAGGTGGGAGTTCGACTCAGGCTGAATAATTCACTAGGAAATCAATAAGTCAATACGACATCGCGGACACACAACTGTGTGTGTGTGTCCTCTACAACAGGACTGTTGTTTTTGTTTCTATAACTGCTAATGACATACATATGCATTGATATGTGTATAGATGAATGTTAACAGGAACAAACTTTAACAGGTTAAAAAATAAAATTAAAAAACATCTGTATCATTGTTTTTTTTTTAAAGGACCTGAACTACGACTGCTGACAATAGATTCATTTTAAAAAGTCCCTTATCCAAAAAAAAAAAAAAATCAGATTCAGATATAATTTAGTTTATGTAAAAGATGTTCAGAAACAGCCCTCAGAAATGTAGGATTAGTGGCGGGGGGTAAGATCCAGCAGATCTGGGTTGGTAAACGATAAAAGGCATAAAAGCAGAAGATAATAATGATAACAAACGACGGAGGGAAGAGGAGAGCGGCACAGATACGACCCGTATCATTAGGATCAGTTTGAATAATCGCAGCGCTGCGGCATCCATTAAAAGAACTCAAACTGTGAGCGTTCGCCTCCTCACGTCAGATTTAACGTCTCTTTATTGTCCTGAGTGCTCCTCTGCGATTTGTGATTATTCAGATGCGACGACGACCGGAGGGACAAAATGTGATCGGGGTCAGAAGGTCAGGCGGGGAAAACATGGAGTCTTCAACGTTCTGCTCTGTTGGCCTCTAGAGAAAAATCAATGACACTACAGATACTGCTGATTAGTTTCATTATGGATGCATCTTAATATTATTATTACGATGCTCCTCACAAGGTTGGTAAAAGTATTTTCTCTTGCTCAGGCAACAGTTTTTATTTTAATTTAGTGATGTAATATATTCATGTAAATGCTCACAAGACTAATAACTTTGATTTGGGTCAAAGTAAAATAAAAGTGTGTATTTTTTAATACACAGATGAAGTTGATATATGAAACAAAGAAAAACAAATATACTTAATATACACATAAAAAGTATGTGCGAGGCTTCTGGATGTTTGAACTTCTAATTTAGAGACAAAGACAGAAACAGATGTGAACCAACTCAAACTCAGACAGAGTTTCTAAGTTTTCATGTTAATTTTTCATAAAAATGCCTCAATGAAGCTGCAGCAGCACAAATATAAACCAGGTTGAACGTACACAGTTCAATAACAGCCTGAATGCCACACGAACAGCATCGACTAACTAAGAGGCGGCGAAGGAGAAAACAAAGTCTTTATTTTAACAGCTGGATGAATTATTCACCCACGTCAAAATAAAATTTAGTTCGAAGTTTTAGATCCGTAAAAAACAAAAAGAGCAGCAGAAGTCGGCGGAAACTCACAGGACGAGGTGAAAAACATATTTCTGCAACGTTTCGGCTGAAATCGGAGTTGTAGAAACATACTGAGAGCACAGATGGACAACAAACCTCGGGAGGTTTTTCTGCTTATTAAAAGACATCTGAGCTGTGAGCTGAAAAGTGTGTTTAACACTTCATGTTACATCAAGTGTGACTACAGTTAAAAGTTACAACAATCTGTTCACACCGTTTTATTTATTTTGACTCCATGATGCTGAGAGAAATACTCTCTATGGGAAAATGGCCCTGCTCAGTTACAGTCTCAGTCTCATGTTTCAGGTCTTCCATACAGCATGATGCTTTTTTTTCCAAACTGAATCCAGCCTTTTAACACCGCCGAGGCCAAACGATGCTGAAGCCGGCAGACTGACCTCAAATCAACTAACAGCTTCCTGTGACCTTAAACTGCCAACAATCACCAAGCTAAAAATAAAAAATATTCTCCATCTAGTCCAGACCGGAACAGCTCTTCTCCTGAGAAATGTGAGGTAACGTCCCACCCGACGAGCTCAGGTAAACTTCCGTCAGCTGTTCGTGTGATGTGGGACGGATGGCAGAGCCGAGCCTGCTCACCTGTGAACAGACCTCTCTCTGCTCCGCCGCCTCGGTCGCAGCGCTTCCTGAAGAACGACAGGACGCGTTATGCCGCGGCCGTGGCGGCGTCACGGCCATGTTGCGAGCGAGGCTCGATCCCCGGCTGGCTGCACAGATATTCACCTCGTCCAGTGAACCCAGATGGGGCTCTGAGGACGAGGGAGGGTGGGACCACATGATCCTGGTCCTCGGAATGTGCCTGTTTTTATTCTGGGTCGTCGTGAAAACAACTAAACAAACCCTGACTGTGATGCATCATCTTCATCCTCCTCCTTTGCTGCTCAGCCTGCAGCTGAAGAATGAGCAGAAAAGTCAAAGAGATAGTGAAGAAGACGCTTTCAGCTCGACAATAGGCCACACAGACAAATGACATGTTTACTTCACCCCACAGGGTCCAATTAAAGATGCTCGCTGATGAATACACCTGGAGCCATTTCTGCTTTAAGGATTCATATCCAGCCTTATTTATTCTGCTGTTTATATTCACGAGGAGCATTGATGTTTTCACAGCATTTGGTCCAGCAGTTAGATTCAAAGCGGATGAAGCTGTTTGTTTTTTTGCACTCTCTTTGCTCATCACAGATAAACAGCACTAATGACCTTCAGCATCTCCTCTCCTGACGAATCGAGGGATCATTACGGTTATTGAAATTCATTATGAGGAGATCATGACAGCCTGGAGCTGAATCCACAGAGTTTTAGTTCTGATATTTCACCGGATAACTCAAAGACTCAAAAAAAAAAAAAAAAAAAAAAAAAAAAAATATTAATTTTGACTTAAGCTAATAAACTAGCAGTTCTTATTTCTAATCTGCTGAAATTCAGCAGCTGGACCATTTTTAAAGGACCCATTTGTGAGTTTAGCTACATGGCTAATATTAGCATTAACAGCTCTTTGCCTCGTAGTGACGTCGCAGCAGGAGAAGATAAAGTAAAAATACATGAGGGCTGAAATCAGAGGCGAGACTGAGACTTCTGAACAAATTCATGCAAGTGACAACTTTGTTTTAGGAAACGTTCACAGCTTCAGGCGACTTAAAGTACCCGGTCTAATGATTAAATAAACCTGTCTGTTAGCACAGAGGAAGGAGCAAAGGTACTTATGAAAAGACAGAGTTAACCACGGCTCCACTGTGGATTAACATGAAGGGCTGAAAAACAACAACAACTGGAGAACCAAGATTTAAAAAAAAAAAATGTAATAAAAAATACAATCAAGAAATAAAATGGCTCAAATCTTCCGTGGATGAATATTTGTGGGGTGGCTGTTTGGTTCCCTTCAGCTTGCTCTCGCAGGTCAAACTCGAGCAGCTTCAGGTCAATGCTGACTCTAAACTCTGTGACGGACCGGCGAGCCAACGACAGCTGTGATAACTTGGTCTGACATTTCAGCCTTTCACAAAAGCTCCATGAATGGCTTTAACCGGTCAAATCTGAGTTTTCTGGATAAATATGAAAATATGACGGCGTGGCGCCTTCCTGTCTGAATTGAGTCTCTGACTCGCACACATCAGGTGGATCTGAATGACAATAAGTGAGCGTTTGACAAGATTCAAAAACATCCTGAGCTGCGGCTCAGATGTAACAGCCCAAGTTAAGACAGCTGCAGCTGACTGGAAAACAGCACATTACTCCAATTTTCGGATGAGCGTGAGTCGGATCGCTGACATTAAGACTCCATGACGCGACTACCTGAAGTGAAATTCATCTCTTCTCTCATTCTGTTTTAAATCATCTCTGAACTGTTCAGGCGTCTGATTCACCTGCCTGTTGTTCTTCTGAACTTAAAAATAACAAAACAAACGAAAACTCAACTATCACTTCCAACCTGTCCATTATTACAATCTTTATCTTGGTTTGTTTTCTTAAAGCTTTTTATGCGTTTGAATTGTCTTTATGGCTGAAATCGTACTCAAACTGTTGCACCTCCTTTGAGTTGATATGTATAATTTCTTCTGATTTTTATAATAGTTCATATTATAAAAGTAAAATTCCTAACCTCTTCAGCATTGCCTTCACTTTTCAGTCCACGTGACTGACTAAAGCGGACTGATTTTTTAAATCGTCTTTATCTGTTGAAAATTGTTGAACTCGACTGTTTGAGGATTAATCTCTGTACGCCCTGACCAGAGTGAAATACTTAAAATGCTTTATGGCTCCCAGCTCAGTCTATGGATATAAAGGGCAAAATTCCCTTCTATGTAACTATCGTTTCTCTAACCCGAGTCAACGCTTCCCTACAAATCTTGGCGCTTTAAAGGGAGTGCAGCGGTGGAGGAAACCAACCAGCTGAAATCACCTCTTCCTATGGAGAATCTGTGTTTTCTCATCTCATCATTTCTCATCTGAGTCTCTCAATCCCACTTAGAGAAAGCTTTTATATCTGTGTGCCACTTACTGGTAAAACTATAAATTAAAGAATCCATTTTGCCACAAAACGCTGTTCCTCTCCAGATTTGAACGTGTTATTGCTGAAAAGTCTTTTGGTTAAGGGAGGCGTCTGTCCCTGCTATGTGTCGTTCATCTTCTTCAGAGCGTCTTATTGAAATCTTTGCTGCTCTGACATGAAAAATTTCTGCCCCGCTTCAAATGAGAGTCTCGATTCCTGCAATAAGTGTCTGGCATCAATTCACTTCATCAAAGGAATTAATCTTACAAATTAAATATCGTGCAACACGAGCTTTTCAAATGTGTGAAAACGAACAAGAGAACAGGGTCAACGTATATTTGTTTGGTATTCCTGAGCTCATTGAAACCCTCAAATTGCTTTTAGTCACTCAGCAATAATGAAATGTGCATGTTTGTCCTGTGTGGGCACTTTGAAAGCGCTTTGATCTGGAATAAATTGTACTTTCCAGCAAGAACGAGACTTGTCATGATAAAGGCCTCCACGTCCTTCCATCAACATCAGAGCTGCTCTCATCGGCGTGAAAGCGACAAAGACTGCACTCCTCAACAATAAAAAAAAAAAATTCATACGTTGATGGGAATGGAGGGAGAAGAGGGATTTACATTCCTCCTCATCTTCCACTGGCTTTTCAGATTCTAGCTGTAATGTGGGAACAGCAAGTGTAAGCCATTTGTGACCTCTTGTGCCTCTTTTAACAGTCGTGTTGTGTGCTCCGTTTGTCCGGGTGTGAAAATGTTCCACCCGAATATCGAGCCGACCGCAGTAACCGAGGACCTTTATGGTTCGTTTGAAGAGAGGCACAAGCCGGTCCATCTGCAGCTGTAAAAAAACCCGTCCTGACGCCACATTTTCATAGTGTCAAAACCGTCAACAACAACAACACCCTGCGACAACAAACATCACAGCTGCTCCTCAGTCTGCTGAAAACTGGCAGAAAGAGGGGGAGTTCTTGGCTCTGCTCATCAGCCACATAAGCAGGAAACACCGCCACCATCTCTCTTCTTACTGAGTTTGAGAGTTTGTGATTCTGCAGAATAATATGTCACAGCGAATTTAAACCTCTTGGCCTTTTGGATATAAAACGTCATCTCTTCCTTTTTAAAATTAAACAGCATCATAATTAGAGGGGGAATTCGTGAGTTAAGGCCAAAAACTTAATCTGTGAGGTCGCTTTGACCAGCAAATTTTAATCAGTTCATTCCAAAGTCCAGGTGGACACCAAATTGAACTATAGAACTTGTTTGGATGCAACAGTGATTCTTACTCCCTGTCCCACCTGGTCTGGTCTTGACGGGGCTCCAGGTGTTTTACAGTCAGCTCAGTTTGTCAAATCACTGAATGAAAGCTCGAAGCCTCCTGATTTCATCAGTGTGAAGCCTTTTAACTACTAACAGCTGCTGGCAGAGTTGGTTCAGACATGTGGCCGCGGCTCCAAAGGGTTTCCTCCACAAATCCTCCTCCAATGAATTTTATGTTCTCTTTTTATGCCAAATAACATCTACACTTCTTCCAAGTTTATCCATCTGCAACTTTGGTTCTTAAGAGCTGCCTCAACAATCAGAGTTTACTTTGCACGCTCATGGAAAACGAAGAAAAATGTAAAACTGTGCAGAGTCATGAACATTAAACAAAATCAAATATACTGCAAGATTATTTTTCACCAAAGTTTCTGCTGTAATTTGAGACGATGTCAGATATAGTATGAAGCTTTTCAGGCTCGCTGAACCAACGTCCACATTTAGAAAAACAAAAACACCAAAAAGGTGAGCAAATGACATCACCTGTCAATCAATAATACACATGAAACCTAATTACCTGCAGACATTGAATAAATGGACAAGAAGCCGGGGCTCATTTGCTCTTGTACTTCTGGGAGAAAACACGAGTTTCTTTCACATGCTGCATTAATTCAGGTAATTAGGTTTCACCTGTTTTGCTCATTATATCTGTTCAGTGTCAGTTATGGGCCAACGGGCGACTCACCAACACACCGCCGTTCGCAGATCAGACCACACGGTTCAGCCTTCACTCCAGACATCAATGAGCCTTGACCTCCCATGACCTTGTGGTCCAGTGGCTTTCCTTCCTTGGACCCCTTTTGGTGCCCCCTGCAGACATCACAGTTTGGTTCTTGTCAAAGTCACTCACAATCTCACATTTTTCCTCCTTCGACATCAACCTCAGGACTGAATGTTCACCTGCTGCCTGACAGAGCCCGCCCCCCTGACAAGTATCTACGATAACCAGGTAATCAACACTATTCACATCAGCTGCCATTGGTCCCAATGTTAAAGCCGATCTCCAAGTGAACTGAATGTGCAGCCGTCCCTTGGCTCTTACATCTTCAAGCTATGACACGTTGGTGGTCCCAGAAAGTCTAGGCTAAATATCAAAAGGTGGATGTCACTTTGCTGCTCAGACTTGAACACCCGAAATAGAAGATGTTTGTTAGAAGTGGCACCTTTTAAACTGCTTGTTGTCTGAATTTTTACAGACTCTTCATTGTTTTTGTGAGTCATTCTTTTTACTCACACGTTCTTTACTTAAAACTGGCAGTGTCATTATTTCCAGAATAAAATAAGAATTTGAATAAAACACCAATTTGTGTAACTGCCTTGAAAACTGAAAAAAGGAAAAAGCTTGTTTCCTCCTGTTATTTTTTTAGCACATGTGCCGGTCTAATTCAGGCCCTGACCAGAAGAAGACAGATGAATAACTCCCTGGAGGGATCAGCGATAAGAGCAGATATCGATGAAAACAAGAGGGACGGGCTTCCTGTCAAACAACTCTGATTTCTTAATTGGCCTCCTGGTTTTTATATTGATATTTGCATCTCAAAGGTTCCTGCAAGATAAACTAGATCACCTGGACTGCAGCTCTGCAGCCATTAAACCGGAGTACTCCTTTCCTTTCCTGCTCTTCTCTGCTTTGGTTCTGGATGAAAAATGAGCCTGTGTAGCTTTTATTATTGTGTCGGATGCAAAGACAGCTGCTGTGCGAGCCAGCACACTTTAGCATACACACTGAACAGTGTTATTCTGCAGTGACACAAGGGCGGAGCCGTTTGTAGTTTCATCCAGATTGTCAAGATGTGAGAAAAGTGTAATAGCAATAAGAAGGGCAAAGAAAAGCCTTGTTGACGACACAGTATTCTTAGAGCAACAGTCTGTTTACACATATTGAAATGCACACCCTGATGTTAAACGTGTGATTTGAACGATGAATAATTTTGGGTTCGCCTCACAGGAAATATCTCAACGTCAACATGACTGAGTCAACTCTGAGATAATTGTATCCTCAAGTGAAAAAGTGCAGCTCAATATATTTTATCCCCCTGAGCCTTGAAGCTCCATTGTTGTGGTTTAAATAGTTTTTCGACGTCACTGAAATATAGTGTCACACTGCTGACACGTTTATCAACTACCCAGAAAAACAGCCACTGGAGGTTCTTTGGACTTAATCTAACTCTGAAACTTTCCGTCTATTACAGACAAAGTAACAGAAAAAATTACAGGGAAAATTAACGAAGGTTAAAAAAAAAAAAAAAAAAAAAGGTTATTTAGTGTTTTTTTTTAAGAACATTTACTGCTGTTGTCTTTTCTTTTTTTTTTATATAAAATATAAACTATTGATCTGCTCAACACGAGCTCTGGGAAACAGTCAGAGGTTGTGTGTGTTCACATGCAGCTATAGATAGAAGTAAAATTTGCGATGCTGATGAACTTGCAGTCTCCAGCCAAACCGCTGTTTGGGTGCTGAGAGGCAAATTTTTCAGCTGGTGGCAGCTGAGCTCAACGCCGATGTCTGTTCCAATCAGGATCTGAGTTTTACCCCAGTCGTGCCCTTTTCATGACCCCACAGTGCATTTATTACCTTTAACCAAAAGAGCACCCATCCCCTGAGTCTCTTCCTCTGGTCTCATGGTTTCATCACATGAAGTGGAGGTTTAGTTTCTTTTTCCACTAAAAAACAGATGAGTCGTTTTGTATGAAGTTCAGGACAAATACAGAAAAGTTATAAATGACAAATATCATATAGCTCTATATTAAGAGTCATGCAGGAATTTATGTCAAATACAGTTTAAATCAGAAACATATGCCTTTATTATTATTTTCCCATTTATTTAAAATACCCTAAATATCTACATAAAAATATTCCTATTCTAGGAACACACTGTTTATAATATTAACATAGAGGCTGACAGGATTTGGAAGGATATATATTGATATAATGTCTATGATATTAGCATGTATTATATTCAAAAACATTCAGAAATGTATTGGCTAGACATGTGCAGAGTTGTTCTGTATACTAACAGGACTGTTAGTTCACATCAGCCAGCTATAATATTGTGTTTAAAGGAGAAACGAGAAAGAGAGACTGTGTTTGTGCTCCGATTCATTCACCTCTCCATCACCTTCCTCCTGTAAATCCATTACAACGGGGGGAGCTTTGTGACTGTACCTATAAAATCCTAAACAAGTGATCCTTTGTGCTGCTTCTAAGCCTATTGTGGAATTGATGAAAGTATATCAGCAACATTTTTGAAAGCTCTTAATTGTTAAACGACAAGGATGGGATTCAAACCCACGCATGCTGAGCACAATGGATTAATATTCCATCGCCTTAAGCACTCAGCCACCTCATCCATTTCTCAGGTGCTAACCTGAGATGTCGAAAGTTGCAAGAGGATGGCTCTTAAATCTCCCCAGAAGGAATGGCCTCTTATTTTCACCTGATCTGAAAAGGGTTAGGTAGGAAACAGGTATTTAGCATTCGTGGCATCGTTAACAAGGCCATTAGTACCCGGCCCACTTGGTTTCTTAGAGCTCCTGTTTGTTATGACGACTGTCGTCCTCAGCCGAAGGTACCTTCGGTCGGTATGAATGATAGTCGTGGTGGACATGGAAAGTCTAATAGGGTCAGCAAGTCTCACCATCAGTATCCATAACAAACATTTTTTGGTTGTTAATGTGCTATTGTGAACTGACTAAAACCACTGACCACTGGGAGTTAGAAAAAATGAAAGGTGGTAAATTGCCTGCCAGCGTTTCCTCATGTGACTCTGATGATCATTGCACAACAACCAGGAGCTCTAACAATCAACAAACTTCACAAGCTGATGCAAATCTTTGGACGCTGACTAACCTGGCGTTGCTCACCTTTTTCAGTCATTGGCAGCCACCTTCATTTTGGATGCAAAGGAGGTGCGATGTAATTCGGGAATAGCAAAACCTGTCATCTGTTGTGCAAGCCGCCCATTCAAAGATGTTATCCTGGTCTGACTTTCAAGGTTTTGAGCCATCCTGCTCAGGCATTGCTCCTAATGGGAAGCAAAACTTATAAAAAGCCGCACAGAAACTTAAGGGTTGAGGTTCAACCTGTAAAGTAAAAGTCTTTACAGTCCACTGACCTTAACATGACTCAAAAAGCCATTCTCCTATGTTGCAGGTGGAACTGAAAAGACCTCAAATAACTAATATTCACTTCAATTTTCATCTGTATGACAGTTTCTGAAAGCAAACTTTTCAGTCAAAGCAAGTTATCTTTGAGTAAAATGTGGCCCCTGTCCGTTACTTCGGCCCTGGCAGAAATATCTCAGCTGCTGCTTAGAAAAAAATCTAAAGATATATTCAAATATATCATAGCAGTGGTGGGAAAAGAAATATGCATAACTTGCATAATTCAGAAGACAAAACAAGATGAAGTGGCCGAGAGCTTTAGGCGATAGACTAATAATCCATCGCGCTCTGCTCACGTGGGTTTGAATCCAGTCCTTGCTGGCTTGGAGTTTGCTTTAGTCTGTCCTGTAAACATAACTGCTCCCATTGGAACAAGAGCCAAAAGCAGACACTCGTGCATGTTCACAGAAATAAGACAACGCAATCTGCTTTCTGCATGTGAGGGTTAAATCCAATCCTGGTCATAACTAGCTTTTTGAAGTGTTTGGACTACAATAAATGTCCTGTCACTTCTTTCTGTGTCAGTGGTAAAGTTAAGCTGACAAACTCATCACAGGTTGAAACAAATATACTGACCAGAACGAGGTGGTTCTGGTCAGTCTTAGACGCTTCACTTGAACCTAAAAGAAGCCCAGTCGCCTTCTAATGTCCTGGTAATGAAGTCCTAAACTACCTTTTCTTGTATTGTGCTCTTCCCAGTTTACATGAGTAATCAGAGCTAATGAGCCATTACACAAACTCTGGATTGCCAAATGGTTTGGATTAAAACCAAATGGGCCATATCAAATCTCAAAGGCGGAAATTTGTTGTTGTTGTTTTTTTGTTTTTTTTTTCCTTGTACAGTAAACACCAGGGGAGCAGCAGCTGTCAGAGCTTAGAGCTAAACCACATGCAGCTGTAATTCTGCTCAATATTAAAACTGAAGCATAAATTGAAATTCATCCTAACAGCTGAACACAAATAAGGAACCTCTGACACAGTAGCCCACACACTACACAAAGGTCAAATAATTTGGTAAAATTAGCTGCTGTCTCACTTGCACTTTACTTTAGGTAATGGATATATTGGTAGAAATCCAATACGGGTGATAATGATGTCAAATTGGCTGGATTGAAGGTCATCTGGGGAGTAATTGAAGTAATTGAATTTCCCAACATAGTCAGTTTATCTAATTGGTATCTTGGGGTTTGACGTCAGAAGGCATATACCCTCTGACGTCAAACCCCAAGATAGCAATTTTTTACTTATTTATTTATTTATTTATTTTTGCAGATTTTCAAACAAAGCTGACAGAAGGGTGTGTGTGTGTGTGTGGGGGGGGGGGGGGGGGGGGGGGGGGGGGGGGGGGGTTGATTCTGGTTGTTTTTGGTCACACAACAAATTTGCTCAGCTCCATCAGTGACCTGCGCTCCGGCCGTCACGTCGCCCTATTCTTGACATTTCACGGGCGGCAGGTGGGAGGGATCAGAGGGGACATCACTCACTCCTTAGCCCGCTCATCCAGCTCTCACCCCACCCCGCTCGGGTCCCGACGTCACGCCTCAAAAACGGACGGATCCGTCCGCAGGTCCTCCACTCGGGCTCGGAGCGGCTGACTGTGCGCGTCCTGCGACGCGTCGAGCGCACATGAAACCGGACCGATCCTGAACGCAGTTGTCACACTTTTTCCTCTTTCCTCATGCTGGTCTGGGTGTTTTTCCTCTCTCTCTCTCTTATCTCCGTGTGCCTTATTCGGAGGACAGCGGAGCGTTTTTACAGCAGCTTGATTTGAAATAAACCAAGGTAAGAAAATGACTTTACCCGGTGGATGACAGAAAGAATTTAAATTCCATCAACATATCGGACTCTGCAGCTCAGATGTTCATCGGTGAGAAATTATTTAGGAGAAACTAAACTGATGTTTTACTGGCGTTTTTAAAGTTGAAGCTGGACTTTGTTCGGGGTTAAATCTGGTTTTGGATCGGATCGGATCGGACCTGAGAGCTCGGTGTCTCGGTGCGCCTTGGACCCAAAAGGTGTCTTTGTCCAGGATCGGACAGTTTTGTGTGATTTATCTTCAATTTCAATTTCAATACCCCCCCCCCCCCCGTCAGGGAGGAGACCGATTAGGAATCAAACAGCTTCATTTCCCCCCCATCAGCAGGTGGAGGGCAAAGGGGGGTAAATATAAAGTCCTGGCTCTGCGCATAGACAGACACACACTACAGTCTTCGGTCTGTATTCGCCCAGATTGATCCTGAGGGGCTGAAAGAAGTCGTGTTTGGGTGTGGGAGCTGAACCTGACTTTGGGGGGGGGGGGGGTTAAATCTTCTGGTGGGTTATGATACAACACATGAATGAGATTTCAGCTAAGAGCCTCTAACTAAACACCCATCGGTCTTCCTTGTTATGTCCCAGCTGTGGAGCGGGCAGATGAGGAGTATTTCACATAGATGTAAATCATGCTCAGTGGCAGCTTCATGTGCTGTAACTACATTTATTTGCTTTCCAGCATGATGAAATATCAATGTGTTGTTGTTTTTGTTGTTTTTTTTTTTCCAGGGGTGGGTGATTTGGGTGAAGCTGCTTTACATCTTATTTGTTTGAATTTTCAAAGAAAATCATTCAAGTGCCTTCACCATGTTTGGATTCACTGTGTTGACTTTTAATTGAAATACGCTGCATTAGCTTTTGAGATGATAATTAGCTTAAGGCCCTGAATGGAGTAATGTTTCTTAATCACCAAACCAAAATCTGTTCTCTGGGAGCATACAACACACACAGAGACACTGCCTCCAGGCTTCACGATCAAAATTGTAAATGGAAGAGGTTAAAATTCATTCTTTGTTTCTTCCAATAATATATTAAATAATGGCAAGCAGGGTCATAAAACCTGATGTATCTGGTTATTGTGTTATTTATTGTTACGTTTCCATCTGGGTTTATTTGTGTTTATAATTTAAGAAAGTTGGTAATTGATAGTACTGATGGATTTCTAGCTTGGCAACCAGCAGTATCCTGACACATCTCTGTAATCTTTCATTCATTAAATGAGACTTTCCAGAAGTCCAGAAAACATCCAGAAAACATCTGGATCACTGCAGTTCTCAATGTCATTTCTTGGTGGTTATGGTGCCTGGATCATGTGATCTCCTACATCTTGATCTTACATCATCCTCCACCATTTCACTTCAACACTTGTGCTACATATGAGTTATTAAAAAATATGAACTGAATTTGGACGATCATATTTTATGGTGACAAAAAAATGCTCAAGATCCAAGACTTGAATTTTGAGCATGAAGAATTAATACATATTGCTCAAGAACATTTTACCCTCTCAGAGTGGAAAACCACAATTAGATCTCAACTGGACACAAAGGATTTTCTTTAAAAGCCCATAATAACTGAGGGTTGCAGTGCTTTTAGAGGTTGGAGGATTCTACCAAATCACAGTGAGCAACATACTGGGAGAATAAGAAAGCCTCAATTCAATGATTCATCCCTGCTCAAATAACTGTCGTGAAAAAAACAGATCCATGCTGTGGGTGAAAGATTCTACCATTTCCTTTTCATCTGTGGAAATAATAGTGAATGACACATGGACATGGAGAAAGAAGACAGCTCTTCTTTTTGCCAGTAATAATCGTGAAAAACATTGCAGCCGACGACAGAACTGATCAGATTTGACTTATTGAAAGCCAAACCTATTTAAAGGGGGGGGGGAATAAATATAAAAAAATAAAAATAAAATCTTTTAGATAAAAACCGTTAAATGGATATATGGACTGATGGAACGTTAACTATGAAAAATTTTGATACTTGATGAGAAAAATGCCATCTTAAACAATTTCACTTCTGGTTCAACAGCAAATCTGACAAAGATCTGGGAGATCTGGGGTCGAACACCAAAACATCTCAGTCATCACATCCTGGAACTAAACTGTACCTCCTAGTTGCTCTTCTCTGCCAACCAGTTAACATCTTCGTATTCATAGATTCACCCCGTACGTAGATCAATACATAATTCATCTGCTTGTGGAAATTCAATAGATACAACAGACTTGAAGTGCATCTTGTAAAGGCTAGAGCGCTAACTCTGGAGTTATGAACAGAAACATTTTCTGTGAGCTCATTTGACCTTTGACCTTCAAAGTGTGAGCAGTTTGTCCTTGACTCCATGTTGAGGTTTTCCTGATATCCACTGATATTCTCTCATGAGGGCGATTTATGGGGCCACCGTGACTTTAGCATTTAAAAAGAAATCAGCGCATCCTCAAGCGCATTTAAACGATGTTGCTGAATTTGAAGGAATTCACTCGAGATTTTGCCGATACGTCGTCTCCATGAGAAAAGACATCATTAATTCAGACCTTTTGCGCTCAACTGTATCAAAAATTATTTTGGAAAGTCTATGGTGACAGTTTCACTTTGGATACTAAACTGATCTTTTTCTGTTTAATCAAATTTGATTAAATATTATGCCAACTGGAGTTTCAAGGGAAAAAAAACAAACAAACTGTGATTTAAATCTCAGAGCAAATTATGTATGAATTGATATCTTATAACATCACCTGTCGTTTGAAAATAGCTTGAATTATTACTCATCACTCCCCTACAGAGACCACCAGAACATCTACTTTGATAAACAAGTCATTAAAAAGAGGTGGCTGACCGTTAAGGAGCTTGTGCCTCCTTTCTTTCAGTTTAGCCGCTGTGCCCTGTTGGTTCATTCATGTTTTACTCACAGTCAGTTTTTATCAGCTCATTCGAACAGAAAGTGCCAGTAACTACACAGCAAATGGCTTTCACTTGGAGGCATTTCCACTGGCATCAGTAATAAAGGAGGGATCTTTACATTACTTCACAGAGCAAACTTCAGCAAACCTTTTTCAGCTCTATTCCTTTAAAAACTCCACATAAAATGGTAAGATAACACAGTTACATGTTAAATAACATAATGAACAGGATTCACGACCACAGCAGCTACGTTTATCTGATGTAAATCTGCACTATCATCACAGCTATTTATTTGCTCCTAACTTGGAGTAAAAAAAAAAATCCACTTTAAACTACTTTTGTGTCTCCAGCTGCCAGAGAAAGAGCTGGAATTTGCATTCCTGGTCCCATTTTCATGTCGATAGCTATTTTCTTATCTCTCTAAATGTGTCGTTTAGTGACTAGAACTGGACTGAAAGATAATGGTAATGAGAAATTACCAAAAAAAAAATCGTCTACAACATTTTCACTTTTTAATTTAGTCACATTACCGAAGGGATTTAATTCATTAATTTTCCTAAACACATAGTAGAGTTTCATATGGAAGCTTTGAAAGATTTATAGTGCAGCCACCAGGAAAAACAGAAAACCAACTAAAGCAAGTTTGACCAGTCCTGGCAATGAAACAGAAACGTGAATATTTACCAAAATCACAATCAAAAGTTAAACTTGGGTCGAATCTATTATTCAACAAGTAAAAAATTGTCATAAAGAAGCACATTTTCAGCTTTCATTTCCCAGATAAGCTGGGAACAAAAACACATTTACAAAACTAAAAACTGCAATTGTTTCTCCATATTGACTAATTCAATAGTTTCAGAACCTTTGGGATTGTTATAGTTTAATTATTCGTGATTTTTTTAATCCCTTTGGTGATGGGAGCTGATTTAAAATTGTTCCATTTGATAGGAGTGTTTACTTTCTGTATCATACCGGTGATCAATAAGATAAAATAACAAAACGAGCAAATCAAATGATTAAAGTAATGTTTGGTTTCATCTCACATCTCACTTAACAATCGGTTTTGGAGGCAAACCAACAGAATCTAAACTCCCCATTTCCACTCAGTCATAAACAGCAGGAGATCTATTATGTGGTGCAGAACATGACAGGCTGATGCAAGAACAGATCGATTTATGTTCTCAAAGGGTCTTCTGAATGTCTTCGTTAAGGAAAACATGAAGCCCTTTTCATCTGAGTTCACAATAACGTCACTTTCTATGAATAATCAACTTTCTGTCCTCAGTTCTGTTACTTCTCCCTCAGATTCTGTAGCTTGACAGTCTGATCTTCTTCAGAATCAGTTTTATGTGCTCACATTAATTAAGCTCATGTCACCTTGTCAATGTTCTCTTTAAGTTGTGATACAATGGGTTTCCATTTTCCAGGTTTAAAATGACTGAAGGACTTGAGACCAACCAGACTCAACCCTACGACAACTGGACGTTTTACAACTCCTCCGCGGAGTCTGTCGTACCGAGGAACAACATCACCTATGTTGGATATTACCTGCATCAGCCGTCCACGGCAGCCATCTTCGTCGTGTCCTACTTGCTGATCTTCCTGGTGTGCATGGTGGGGAATGGAGTGGTCTGCTTCATTGTGCTGAGGAGCAGAAACATGCGGACAGTCACCAACTTGTTCATTCTTAATCTCGCTGTGAGCGATCTACTGGTTGGGATTTTCTGCATGCCCACAACACTTCTTGACAACATTATTACAGGTAAGTAAACCAGTAATTCAATGATTTCATTGTGCCGTTTCCTTCGGACTATTACTCAACCTGCTTTGGTGATCTTAAGGACAGTGACAGTTGGCTAGACAAATACTTTGGTATGGACTTATCTCTGATAAGCATGTCACTTTATCCCAACAATGATTAAATGGATTTCAATTAACTGCGTTGAAGGGCAGACTGTTCAAACCTTTCAGTGGTGTCATCCTCAGGCTTATCTCTAGATTTAGATTTGGTAAAGGCCTATGTGTTGAAGCTTTACCTCCCTGTTTCTTCTGAACAACCATGTTGTCGTTGGGTGAGTACTGAAGAATCACTGCCACTGAGAGCTGCTGGCCTTCATAATCCTTTGATTAACCTTAACCCCTAATTCGTAACCCCTAATATTATTACATTCAGTCGAGGGTTGCATTAATATGGATGACCGAAGGTGTAAGTGGAGGCAAGCACATGTGGAACGAACCGTATAAACGTTGTCACACAGCCTGTGTTGGTCAAAAATAAAGACGTCCAGCGACTGAAAATGTGATTTACTGTATCATGGTGGCCACAGTCCTGCCTGCATGCATAAATAACAGCAGGGCTTTCACACACTGCACTGACTGAACTTGACAGTTGGCTCTGGATGACACAAATCTCACGAGTGACTGAAGGCAAGTGATGTTGGCTGCGAGTTCAGATGCCTCATGAAGGATGTAAGTACAGGAGCTGCAAAGCTTTTACTTCTTTCTACTCACAACCAGACACAGTAATTCTGGATGAGCCACATTACCTCCAAACTGATTTAAAAAAACAAATAAATAAATAAAGGCCATACATTTTTTAAAAGATTTTTTTTTTTTTTTTTATGACTAAGCATTTTTGAAAACATCCTGCTGTTGTTAAAACATTAAAATTTCAATTGGTCGACAAAGGGATTTCCTGTGATGCTTATGGATCACCTATATTTTAATATTCACAGTTTTATTAGTTCAGGGTTCCTATCATTAAATGGGCAATTACATGCCACTTAGTGTTTATTCACTTCTTGCACCTTCACATGAGTAGCTATTAAAAGTCTAAAAACATCAAATCATTACCATCCTGTGCATGAGATCATATCAAAAACAACACATTGACTATAGCAGGAATTACCGCAGAGGCAGTTTTGTGCTGTTTGGCCGGTTTCCATAGTGATAGTGAACAAAATACAATCACACAATTTACAGCTCTATTAAGGAAAAGCTTCATGCCTACCTTAAATCTCTGTTAAACTTTAAAGGAGGCAAGGCAATGAACTTTGTTTGTATAGCACAATTCATACATTCAGCAATTCAGGGGAGGAAGGAAAATACTACTATCATTCCAGTCGACTGGGATTCATTGGATTTGGAAACACTTGTGTTTTTCCAATGGCTAACCATCTGATCAAATGGGGCAGAAAGACCTTTCTGCAAGAAGCCAAGCCATAAAAAAAAACAAAAAAACAAAAACAAAAACAACAAAACAGAAAAACAACCTTTCACTTTCATTGCAAATGGAGGTTCTGCTAGAAGCACAACCTTCAAGGCATTCAACTTATCAAGTCTGAGCAGAGAAGAAAAAGGGAGTATTGCACAGGGGGGGGGATAAAAGGGGTCAAGTCAAGTCAGGAAGCAGTTTGGGGGGGGGGGGGGGGGGGGCTGAGATGAGAACTAAAATCATTCAGCTGTAAAGTGAAGAGTACCGTGTCAATCACAGACCAGCTCTGACCCAGTTCATCATGATCCCATTGGCTCTGTGATGACAGGCGGATGCTTTGCAGTGCTCTTTACTCTCGACCTGCCGGTAAAGCAGACCAACAGGAGAATGATGCTGAGGAGCCAGCTGTGTGCACAGGACACCTGTCAGAATCGGACTGGTGTTTGTTTTCTCTGATTTCTGGACTGCATGCATGTTGTGAAGTTTGTGTCCCGCCAGCTCTGTGTGTGGTTTACATGAATGAATACTAGATATCACTCTCTGACTTTTCTGTGGTAGGCTGCAACTGTCTCCATGTCCACAGTGGATAATAACAATGAGGGATTGGGGGGGTTCTTTCATCTGCATCACTGGTTCTTGGCTCCTTGCGATGTGTGATTGACATGAAAGCACCCATGTTTTACCCAAAACATTAGGAGAGTGTGGATAATGGGATTTCTGCTGATAATTACAGTCATTGCTTTATCTATTGGCTTGTATTTATTCATCAAAATTATTAACTTTCGATCCTCCTCCAGAATAGCACCTCCTGTATGACCTCCAAACCTCTGAAGCTGAAGTCTTTCAAAAACTTTCTAAGTGATGACTGGAGATCATAAAACAGGAATCAGGACACGACAGCTACGTGGTGACACTGAAAATCATTTGTGATAATGAATTTCAGCATTGAAAATAAAACTGAGATAACAAGATATTTTAGTTATCTTGTATTGGGACCCCTCAGTAATAGAAGCAGAAGGTTAGGGGGTAGTGATGCCTCAAAATGCTTTCTGTAGTCTTCTACAATCTTCTTGTCATGTGTTCAAGCTGTCTAAAGACTGCAGGAGTCTGCTCACAGGTTCATTGCTTACTAGTTTAAAAACAGACAATTTTTTAGTTTTCAGTCTTTAGTACTGCTCAATGGGAGCATTTAATTGTTGTTCTGTCTAACAACTCAAGGCCTTTACCCAAAGCACAGTTTTGTGATTCTGCATAATGCATTTTGCTCAAAAGTGCTTCAGTATTCCCATGGTCCCTTCATTCCTTTCATACAGTCGATGCTTGCAGCATCAAAGGAAGAAAACGATCATCAGTATAATGGAACCACCAGTATTTCTTTCCTTTCTTAATGTTGCATTCTCAAAGAGCTCTACTATGGTTTCATCTGTTCACACACTATGCCAGAATAAGGTTGGCTTACCTATGAATGTTTTTTCAAATATTAGTCTTGCTCCTTTTTCCTTTTTATGTCTATTGTGTGGTGCACAAGCTCTCAGGCAGCCTTTCTGTTTATGACAAACAAACAATAATATCCTTGGCCATTTGACACAAAAAATTATCCATGGAGAGGTTATTATTTTGTTTGAGGAACCGATCTAAGTTGTTGAAAGGAGTGCCAATAATTGTGTCTGAGATATCAAATCAAATCAAATCAGATTTATTTATATAGCACCAAATCATAACAAAGTTACATCAAGGCACTTGATATAATGCATTTAACTCTGAAGTCATTCAGAATTCAGGTATAGTGATATTCATTTGGACGAGGGTTGTATTTGGATTTACAGGCTTGTTTTAAGACGGGGATGAAGCTTTGATACACACATATAGTCTACTACCTTTGAACATATTTCATCAACCTGTGCACTGCCACTGAAGGAAAACTAAAAAAACTTCTTTCCTCATCACAGAAGAAGATACATAACTACCAACAAAAAGAAAACATCATTGTGTCTAGTTTTAAGCAATAAAAAAAAAAGGAAGGAAACATCAAGCAACCCTTCATGAATACAGCAATTTAGATGGGCATTTAAAAAAAGCAACAGGGCCCAAAATGGCAGCAACAGATAGCAAGACATTACATGTCAAGTTCTTGATATGGGTCAAGCTTCATTTGAATCTTTCCTCCCCAACCTCCTTCTAAATGATTATGTCTTCCGACTCCAGATTGCTGGCGAGTATTAAATAACGTCTTAAATCCCAAGTCTTAAGCTCAAGCAGGAGACATAACCCAAAAAAGTAAATCTCAATCAGGCAAAACTGGACTTGGATTTCTACTATGAATTTCAGACAGCTTTTCATCCAGTCAACCTTTATAGTAAAAATGTGCACCAACACTGACACCTTCACCTACGTAGTCAGCAGCCCTTATTAGGTGCTGCTAAAGAAAGGATTGTTCTGTCTTAAGACACTCAGATATGACATTTTGATCCCCCTGTACACTGATTCATTTGTGAATATTGACGCAGGGTGAATTCCTGCATTTGCTGTCCTATCTGAACTCAATATGTCAATGGTAAATCAGCTAAATGCATCTTTCCTGTTGACAGGATGGCCATTTGGAAGCCTGGTCTGCAAAATGAGTGGCATGGTTCAAGGGATCTCTGTGTCAGCATCTGTCTTCACTCTGGTCGCTATTGCTGTTGACAGGTATAGTGGCTAGACTTTACAATTACTGCTTCATGAAGCATCATAGTACATTTCCATTTCGAAGCACCTTCCATACTTCAACTGCAACCTCAAAAAGTTCAAACACAAGCAGGAAAGCCTTAGACTGCTCAAATCTTTTCATATATGTGATCAAATCTAAGTGAGTTAAATGGCTCACTTCCAACATCTTTTGTGTTGTCATCCATATCTCACAGCTTTTTTCAACCAACAAAAGATAGCCTGAAAAGGGGCAGGAAGCGATCTGGATGCCCTAAAACTTTTTGGTTACATTTACATGTTATTATCTCATATCATTGGATCCACACTGTCTTATTTTTGAGTACTAACATCTCCACTGTGAAGGTGATAATGCTGCAATAAATGTAGATGTCTTACAAAGAAAGGCATAAAAGCTGGTTCTTGTTCACTTAAAAAAAAAAAAAAAAAAAAAAAACCCAAAACAACAACATGCCACATTGCCTCTTTGTTGTTTATCAAGATGACAACTTCCATTGTGTTCAATTTCTGGATAAACACCAGTAAAGGCCTCATGGACTCACTGTAGAGAAACAGTTTGCACTCAGAAGCCCAGGAAACACACATGCAGCCGCATTAGGGGACACTGTGGTGGACAAGAGGACGCCAACAGCTCTACAAGCTATAAAACTGATAGAGCTTGTGTTGATATCGCTGGTCCTCCTGGAGATGAAGTAATGTCACCATGTGAAAAAAAAAATCAATGGATAAATCTGTGCCTCAGGAAAGGATGGAGAGCTTGAATGATGCGGCACTTTGCAGACAGTTTCTGCCAATGATAAGAATCGTGTTTTGGAGGGGTGAAAAGATTAAGAGCTCTGTCTCACAGTATTCAGCCAGTGTAATCATACGCAGTATTGTTTATGTATGTATCCCTATGGAACCCAGCAGCATTTCTCAAAGCATCTAAATATACCGGCATGGTGGCATCACAGACACTGATTCTGCAGCATCACTAACTAGTCACCCAGGCATGAAAGTGTCTGCACCCCTGTGGTCAAACTATCAACTCTCACATTCTTTCCCAGTAGGACCCAAATGCAATTCTTTCTTGTAAAACGTTTGCAAAGATTATTTTATATTCTGCATTATTTACACCAAGTGTGCAATAAACATTTAAATGCTTATTACTCATTTATCAGTGGTTAACAAATTTTGAATGCAGGGTGTTTACTACAACCTCAACACCTGATGGGACACACCTATCGTCTGAAGATGCATCAGATTGGTCAACATCATATACATACAACAACAATACACATTCACAGCTATGAGCAACTAGGAATCAGCAGTGAACCTAACAGTTAGGTCAGGGCTAAGCAATGCACCGCCGTGACCGTTAAATGTTCTTGAAATAAATACACACATGTATCATCAAACTATAGCGATACGTCTTTTCATTTTTATTCATAAAAATGTAAAAAGATGGTTAAATAGTTCTGAAAGTGAAGATTAAATCCTGGATGCACATAATTTAGTATCACGGAGAAAGCTTCCAGAACTGAAGATCGTTTTCACACTCCAGCAGTTTTAAGCATTATTCTTTCAACAGAACAACACACACATTCTCCTGTGCTTTGCCTGAGAAAACAATGCATTTGTATCACAAAGAAACTTGGTTGCATTTGAGCTTGCAAGTGTCAACTCCATGATTTGGCTCAACTTTCAGTAGGACATCTCATACAACTGTCACATTCAGCCCACACTGACCTCTTACCTCACCACCTCATCAGTCACAATCTCCTGCACCCAGTCTCCCCAACTGATGCTCCTCACCACCTCATCAGTCACAATCTCCTGCAACCAGTCTCCCCAACTGACGCTCCTCACCACTCATCAGCCAGCCAATATTTTAACAGCCCAGTGTTCTCACAGACACTGCCAGATTGTCATGGCGTCATGCATTACTCTCCAGCATGTGTTTGTGGAATGAGCTCCTGATATTGACTCTGCCTGTCCCTGACCACTTCTCCTGGAAGTCTGACCTGCCTTCTGTTCCTGACTGTGAGTTCTGCCTGTGTATCTCCTGGTTCTGGTCACTCCGGCTCTCCTGCCTGCACTTGCCTGCTACCTCTTTCGAAAATCTGTTCCTGCTGTCACCTCAGCCAGTCTGCCCTGTGGTTGAGTGGTATTATCACTGTCTGTCACTCCAGGGAACCAAGTTCACATCCCAGCAGGGAAACTAACTGAACATTCAGAAACATCTTGTGGGTTGTTACTCAGTTGCTGCAATGATTTGAATAAGGAATTTTTCTATCTACACTCCTGCTGTTGCGCTGCTCTTGGGTCCCGCGTAAACCCGTGGCAACAATGGCTGGTGAAAAAAGGCCCTGCAGTAGTAAAATAGGACATGTTTTTAAAAGCTCCAGCCGTGGGTGGGCAAATTAAGGCTTTCGTGTTTGGAGACTGATCTGGAGTACAAACTGCACTATAGAGAAAAGAGAGAAGATGAGGCATAAAAAAATAACGCCAATGTCTTGGATATTATTTTGCAGTACACAGAACTGTTGGAAATCCTTTGTAATTCATGTTTTGTTTTTGCTTTGTTGCTCTGAGCTAATAATACTGTCTACTCTCAGCATATACATCCCCTATATCTAGGACCCAGAGGTTTTCAGCAACAGCCCTTTTCCCCTCTAAAAGTTATATTATTTCTAATTGATTGCAGGATTACGCAAATGGTTTTGAAATGATCTGAAACTCATTGGTGGGATAGAACATGGGCTAAAGATTCATTAGTTTTGGTGCAGGTCCAGGAATTTTTTTAATTCACTTTGCTTAATATTGGCTTTTTCAACACTTTTTCAGACTATTTTGTCAGTTTCTCTGGCTATAACGTGTGGCTACTTCGGTATATCGTATTGGATTGTCTGGACTTGAGAGCCATTTTAGTAATATAACATTGTGCTGTTTAGAATAAATGTTCTTCACTGTCATTTAATTTCCAGTGGAAAAGCAAATTAATAAAATTAAGTTTCATGTTTAGATGTGTCTCCCTCATTCAATCTTTTCTTTTTAAATCCCTTTTACAGATTCAGATGTATTGTCTACCCCTTCAAGCAAAAGCTGACCATATCCACAGCCACCTTGATAATAGTCATTATATGGGTTCTGGCCATATCCATCATGTGTCCCTCTGGAGTGATGCTACAAGTGACCAAGGAGCAAACAATTCGAGTGCTAATGGGCTACGACAACAAAACAAGTCCGTTCTATTGGTGCCGAGAAAACTGGCCAAACCAAGAAATGAGGAAGATTTATACCACTGTGCTGTTTGCAAATATCTACCTTGCCCCTCTCTCGCTCATTGTGATCATGTACGCTCGGATTGGCATTACGCTTTTCAAAACAGCAGTCCCAACGGGAGGGAAGCCGGGTCATGACAACCGCCACACTGTGTCAAAGAAAAAGCAAAGGGTGATTAAGATGCTTCTGATAGTTGCTTTGCTGTTCATCATTTCCTGGCTGCCTCTGTGGACCCTCATGATGCTGAGCGACTACGCCAGCCTGACTGAGCAACAGTATAGAATTATCAACATTTACATTTACCCCTTCGCCCACTGGCTAGCCTTCTTCAACAGCAGCGTCAACCCCATAATTTATGGTTTCTTCAACGAGAACTTCCGCAGTGGATTTCGAGCCGTGTTCAAGTTCAGCCTGTGTGCGACGGACGGACAGCAGAGGAGACCCTACTCGCACAGGCTGCAGGGAAACTCGGTCCTCCCAGCCAACAATATGCAAACCTCTCTGGAGCCTATTTCTCTCAACAGTCTGGATAAAACCACTTCCAGGCGACTCAATCATGTCACTCAGCAGGACCTGGTCATGGAAGACCTGGAAAAGGCATCGTGCAGTAGTGAGGGTGTGACTGCAGTGTCTATTTGAGGAGACACACAGAAACCTCGAGGTGATAAGCAAAGGTGTACCGAGAAAATTGCCCTCACCATTTATGCTTGACCTCTCCACAATAAAACTGCTCACATCAAAGCATTTTCAAAGCTATTGTTTATATGTAATTTGTCCAAGGCAATTTCAATACAACAGTCCGAGGGGAAAAAAATAAAAATACATGCACTACTGTAATTTACTCTGACTGTCGCACACCACTTAAAAACATTTCTGCAGTTTGTCTCTGGAATGTCCAAGTTTGGAGTGAAAACTTAAATGACTGACCTGAAGAATCTGTTTGGTTGATAATCTTGATTTACCACCTTTCAGGCACACAATGTATTTTGCATATGTTGTGCCGTGTTTGAAATGGAAGCAGAGTTTTCTGTAGTTGCATACAAAACTCTAATTGTCCAGTGGATCATTAATCAAGTCGGTTTGGTTTCTGTTGAACTGATAAAAACTGTATGTAAAAAATTATAAAGATGCATGAAGACTGTGCGGTGACATTCGAAGAGCAGATTTCAAAAGTAAAATAATTAATTTGCTCAAGAAACCTTTACAGAGGAACGATGTCCTGAAGCAACTGATCAAGTAATTTTAGTCATGTATGTCTCACTCACTTCAAAGTAGTGACCGACCTACCTCTGATTACAATCTGAGCTTGATCATCTTGCTGTCACTGCAGTTAAGTGGTTTGACACTGAGTTTATCTTGGACGAATCAAAACACCCCCTCCCTCTCAAACAGTAACGTGAAACATTTTTTTAAACTACCTTACCATAGCTATTAAAAGTAGTTTTATTTATTGATAAAACACGTATACACTGTCCATTAGGTTTTGTTGGTTTAGTTTAGTAGACTAGAACAATCTACTTACAAGTCACATTTTATCTGGGCTTTTATTCCTAAATCTGCATTGTAAACACACCCAAGAGTGTAATGATGCTGGTTTCAACATTATTTATTCATGATTATCTCATGAGCCTGTAATGAATGTGCCATGTAAATCTCACATTTAGCTGTTTAACTTTTATCAGTTAGCCTGCACAGTGAACGGAGTTGCCCCAGAACATGCATCATCTGCTGTAAATACATGTTACTGAGTCAAAAGTTTAAATTACAATTGGTAATGTGAATCTGTTTGTCTGTGTAAAAATACTGTAGCTACTGTTAAAGAGTGCTGAAAAACTTTTGGTTCAAAGGTGTTTAAATTCAAGTCACTACTGTTGGTGGTGTCAATTTTTTTTAAAAACAGCCCAGAATTTTTATAACAAAGACATAGAAACTGAAAAACAGGAAATGTCTTAAACCATGCATTCATAAAATTACATTTTTGACATATCACTGGCAGCCATGTTGGAGGTCCTCACTTCTTCTACCTATGTCTGTACAATAGGAGTGAATTTGGGAACCTTATGTGGGTGAAAGCAGTGGTGGTTTACCGTATCTCTTCTCAGATTTTATGATAAAGTTGAGTGAATTTTAAAAACCACAGGGATCCCAGAGCAAACTGCTGTCCCTACAGGGGTCTCCAAGATGGCACAATACATGCAGACAGGGGACAAATTCAAGGAGAAACCAAGCTTTGGTGTCTTAGTAAGGTGTTTGGTGGGTCACCATGGATCACCATGTCCAGAACAACTTCAGAGTACCTTGGCATTTATTAATAATCAATATTTGATTCCTCATTTGGTGTTTTTATGTAGCTTCTAAAAGTTTTCTCACTTACTGAACTCACACCGTCATGCTTTGTGCTCATAACTCATTCTGCCATGCTGTGTTACTGCATCCAGCAGATCATTCTGTTGAGAATATTTGTATGGTTTTGCTTTGTGCAGCTTGATTCCAGTACCTTTGTTACTTTGATGAGTCACATCAGTGGCCCGACAATCTCAGCAGAAGTACTTTTAACACCAACGACTGAGTGTTTTGCTGTCTTAACAGAACCAATCTGGCACTAAATGATCAGAAATCCAACTTTATGTTTAAATGTAACTAAAATGAGCCAAAAAAAACAAAACATCAAAGCGTCACGTCTCTTATCATTCAGCATTTCTTACAAAACCATATCAATAATAAAAAGGTTAAAAAAAAAAAAAAAATTTAAAAAGTGTCTGCAGTAATGTTTTCTGTGTCAGAAGCAGAAAGGATTTGGTCCTGCAAATGAATTCAGGGCTCTCAACAATCCTTTCAGTTTTTAAGATTACTGATGGCATTTGAATTGTGCATCAATATAACAGAGACATTCGGCACAAACACTGCAGCATTGAATGTAATTAATTTGTACTTTTGGGTGCCTGTGGTGTAAAAATTTCCTTCCTGTTGCATTTTTTGAAAACAAGTATGAATGAAATACTTCCTTTCTTGTGAGACTCTTGGTACCTTTGTATCGCCTGCATGTAAATGGCCTGTGTATTAGCATGGGTGGTTTTTGTGTCAGCACCTAAATGTTGTTAAATGAGGTTATATAACAATTTTAAAGATTTCTTTGTTGGGACACAAATTCTGAGCAAATTGTGTCCTATATTAATTGTGAAGGGCTATTCATCACACGATCTATTACCTCTGTGATTGTCTGCACAAAGTATAACTGCAGGGTTTATGGTGAAGGTTCTGACTACATGCGACAGCTAGTATAGGCTTGTTGTAAATAAAGAATTGAGAATCTAATTATTAGAATATTTAAAATGATAAAAACAACTGTGCCTCTGGGAAAAAGCATATTCCCGTGTTTAAATAAAAATCAAACAATACATAATATAAAGGTGGCCAAATGATAACAGCAATACACCATGAGGTGTTCTGATTCATGTGAAAATTACAGATAGCAAACAAAAGTTCTACACAATGATGGAAAGCAGAAGCAGGAGTGTTGTGTTTATATATCAGAGCAGCTCAAGGATTATCACTCGTAACGTGACCAGTGACCAAAGAAATCAGGAAGACGTGTTAAAATTTACTTTTGTGCGTTTGTAGCTGGTTTCATGTTTGACAGTTTTGAGAGTTAACTAGTTTTGTGTTGAGTGAAAGGTTAGGATGGGTACTGCAGTTTAATATACAAGCACTTTCATTTACCACTCTTTAAAGCCAGGCAGCAGAACAGCAAATCATTATAGGAATGATTCAACAAGCAGACCGTTGAACAGATTCATATAAAGCTTTCATTCACCACAAGTGAGCACATTGTTTGTAAGCACATTAGAGTAGCACGTACCATCCTTCAGTGAATGATTCAAAGTTAATCCGTTAACACCTCTGAAAGAATCCACACTTATGAACAAGTGAGTTTGTATCTTGAGGACTAAATCCTTAAATATTGACAGTGATTATTTCTATTCAAACTTTCTCATGTTTTTGCAGCAACCAAGATATTAAAGCTAATGTTTATAAATTAGTGTAGTTTTGCTGAAAGGCATGGTGGGACAAACATATTGCTGATCTTCAGATGATTATGAGGATGGATGAGAGCAGTAACTGTGCACTCAATTCATCCTGGCACGGTGCTCTAACTTCTTGAAAATAATCTATTTTTGAGAGCCATGAACAAATGAGCTTTGCTCCATCATATGATCCAGATATATTGTAGCTGTATTGTTTGTTTCTATGTTTTACCAGGGTTGTTTTTTTTAATGTTTTAATCATTCTGTCAATGAGAGACGGTGCAAATTTGCCACAAATCTCCAAAGGAGTAAAAGGTAACAACAAAGCTGCATCTGAAATCCCTAACGATTCACTATGTAGCTGATACCACACCAGTATCCAGCTGTTTCCAGTGTGGCTAGAATTAGCAGATCTCATTTAAGTGCATTGAATCTGTTCAACAGTACAATATGAAAAATGAGTTACTTTCCAAGCACTAACTGCCAGAACAGAAATGACTTTCAAGCAGAGGCATAGCCATAAAACACACCCATTCAATTTCATGACTAACAGACAATACAGCTTTTAATGCACCTAGGGAACAGAGTGCATTTTTCACACAATGTCTATCTATGAATTACCCGCTGCTGTACTCTTGACCTACCTAGCTGTAAAGCCTGATGCTTGGCTTCTGTCTTTCTGCTTCGTATATATTCAGTGACTAAAAAATAAAAAAAATAATTAATTAATTTTAAAAAAAAAACAAAAAAAACTGCAACCCCATTTTATAACACTTTGAACCACTTTGCACCCTCAGGAGACCTCTAAAGCATTGCAGCAGATAAAGCATAGCTTGTGTAGCATTCAGTATTATGTCAACATCATTTTATATGAACACTGTCTGTTTGTGCACTGTGACAGGATGTGAAGTGTTTTCAGACGAGGACTCATCATTTGTATTGCATGCAATATAAGGCTAGTAAACAAGATGATGAATTTGTCGCTGGATGTCAAATATGCTTTTGTGTATATGCTCTATGACCTGTGGCATCGATGTAACTTTGGGAAGCTTTGATTGCACAGTCTGTTTTTTATTTTTTTCCTCTCCTGAATTTTTATATTCCATCAGGAAAGATTCCTACAGAGGCAGCAAAAGTTTTTCCATTTCTTTGAAGAAACTCAGTGTTTTCTTTTAGGGGGTCGATGGTGTGGGCTTTATTCATCGAACTGATTTATGGGCCAAACTGAGCATCATTTGCTGTGTCAGCTGATTCCATTTAGTATCAACCCCCCTTAGCTGCACTTTTAGCTGTTGAACTGAGCAGAAAATACTTGGGCTTTCTGTTAGCACTGTTTGCCGCCATATAATTATTGCTGGGCCGCAAAGGACCCACCCTTTTGCTGCCAAGGAATACATTTGAAGGAACCTCCAAAATGAGACAGTGGCGCTGTGATGCAATCTGTCTTAAAATGCAGCCTCAAGAGGATGCAGCTCATTATCCAGGACAAGGCTCATATAAACAAGGAATAAACTTGGACTGTCCTGGCATTAAAAGGCCAAATGCTTCCCACGTTTGCCTATTGAGGGCTGGTCCAACTTTACAGTCTTTCCCAGAAAAGGAATGGTTGGTCTTTTGCAGAGGGTCAATTTTTCTGGTCACTGAGTGTTTATTTCTTTAAAACAAAAAAAAAAACCAAAACCTTTTTATTTGTATTGTATCAAGTATTGAATTAATGGGGGGGGGGGGTAAAAAGTTGTGGTTGTGTTTATGGTTTTAAAAATGTCAAGCTCATTTCTGTCTTGCCTTTGTATCAAAAAATATTTCAATGTGCCCGAAGTTATGTTCTTGTGAGCTGCAAAATAGTCATCAATAAAAGATACTGACCTCAACTCACGAACAATGAAGTACTTAAATCGCTCTCTGGTAGAGAAAAATTATTCCACGATGAGAAAAGAACAATTTAAAAAAAAAAAAATCCCTAAAACTGCAATTCACAGCACTTAGTCTTATTCTTTGCTAACAAACTTTCAACAACTCCGGAAAACTCAGAGATGAAGCTTTGATCGATTTTAAAGCTTTTAGACTTGTCATCGGGTGAGAAATTCATTGGCCACAGAGCTTTATGTCATAGACTTTTTAATCAGTCAATACCGATTGAGAGGTTTTCCACCCTGAACACATCCTAACTCTACAAACGGTCCTTCCCTTTGTTTTATTTGGGTTTTCAGTTGACCTGTGAATCTAGACCAATATATTTTTGGCGAGGTGAGGATTTTATTTGCTTCATTTAATTTTAATGAATAATTGATTTGTTACAATGCACACAGACAATAGTGGCTTTCAATCTTGCTCTGTTTGCAGCACATTGGCACACACACTGTCCACATGTGGACATTTGATTTAGTCAATTAATGAATTAATAGTCAATGAAAAGAATCTTTAGTTGCTGTCCCTGTCAGCTCTCCATGTGTACACATGGTACACATGAACAGTGTTTTTCTAACAGTTTTGTCTGCCCCTTCTAATGTCTGCCTGTGTGGGTACACAGGACGTGGTGAATAGAGCTATTACAGTCTAATTACCTTCAAAGCCCTTTCTGAACAAAGATGCCAAATTGCTCAGGGGGTACAAATCACATAAGATGCAGCGCATATTGTAAAAATGGATATAATGAGGCAGATTTTGTACAAACTCCATCTCAAAACAAGCATCAAAATTCAAATTTTAAAGTATGTACATGCCGTCCCCAAGGGTTTAGATTTAGGGCACTCAAGCAACAGACAGCGAGGCAGAGTGGGTGTTCATGGGCATTAGCTCATGGGAGAAAAACAAGGCAAAAATGTTGTATGTGTGGTAAAATTCTGACTTTATAACCACAACATTATCCGACCAAATCAATAGAGACCTAAGCTCAGATTTCAGCTGCATTTACTCATTAAATGTCCCTTTACAAGGCAGAAATATTCAGCTTTATATTCACAATAGTTGAGACTTTATTTACTTCAACTGCAGGACACAACAGACTTCTTTTTAAGTATGAGGCCACGCTTTCACTCACCCCTGCTTTTAAAATTACTGCATGCCATGTTAATGCAAAAAGGGCATCATTATTTCATCATTTCAAATTTAAAGCCTTCTGGGGTTTGAATGGGCAGAAAAACTTTAAAAGCCTTTTATTGCTTTGTTGCAGTAAGCCTATTTTCACGGGTCCTGTGAGATCTGCTGGTTTATTAAGCTAAGCAATCATCAGTGGCCCTCTGCTGGTTGTGTTTTTTTTTCATGATTATGTGTGTCTCCTCTGGTGATGACTATATGTGTAGGAAGTAGTTTGTTTGCCATTATGGATGCAGGGCTCAGTGTGTAAAACTTACTCCTCTGCCTCCCTGCAGCTTCTGTATGCTTGAAAAGCGAGAGTGGGACAAAACTGTGGAGCCAAAATCGTCAGTTGGCATCCATATACATTCCAGTCATGTACCAGGTTTCTAACCAGTTTCATTTGGAAATGTCTAATATGGCAACAATTCACCCAATTAGCAACTCAGTGACTGGCTCAATAGCTAGAAATTTATTTTATGTAGAAATTCACAGTTGGACAACGAGAAAAAGGTCGTCCTAGACACAAATTATTACATTTTTTAAATAAATGAATGCAAATTAATTGAGAAATTAATTGTTCAGGAACATAATCTAGATTTGTAGCCCTAACTGCTGTGCGTGCTAGAACAATGATGAGCCTTTTATTGTTCCCTATTGTTCCTAGCTTTGTCTGTAATTCCAAATGTGGTCATCTGGCTGGGCATAGAAGCTGTATTCAATAGAACCATTACACTCTACTAACCAAAATAGTCTGACTCAAAATAACATTATTCTGCCTAGGTGGGTGTGAAATCCTCCAACACTGAAAGTACAACGGTGCTGGCCACCTGGTGTCTCAATGACAAAGACAGCTGCCATTTGTCAACATCAGGAGAATGAAGTCTATCTTTATTTTTCTGTGTTTTTGCATCTAACATGTTCCCTGTTCCCTGAGGTTTTTTATGGGTGCTTCAGTCCAAAGACATGCAGGTTAAAATTTCAAATCAGCCCATAATGTGCTCCACTTTCTGAAAATTGAAGAGCAAGGACGGGGTCTAGCCTCCCAGCAACCTTGACAAGAAAAGCAAATACCACACAGAATGAAAACAGACGATTACCTGACTGACAATACTAAGATATAAGACAACATTGGCAGCTGTTTGACAACATACCTGCCTTAACATGCTGATTTTTGGAAGCTATATTTAGCATTTCAAAATGTTGACATTTGCTAAATAAGGCTTAGTTCAAGGGATGGTAGATGATAGAAATTAATCCAAGGTGAGTTTTTTTAAAGAAGAAAAGTAAAATCTTTTTTTTTATTTGGGCTACAAAAGTTAGTGATTCATCATGAGGGAAACACGAATACACAAGTGAAATATCATGACATTTTGTGTAACAATTGTCGAGCTATTTCACATAAAAATGTTTGAATTAATTTCACTTTAAGGTTTCACAGCGTTACAGTAGACTAGATACTGTAGCCTGATTCAAATTGGTCACCTGCTGCCCTGCAGTCAAGCTCACAGCTCATTTTCTAAGTTGTACTCTCATTAGTATAAGCAAGCCTGGATAGTCTGAATATGGATTCAAAGAGCTGATTCAACATACAAAGACAATGTGAGGCAAAGCAGCCACTTCCTTAGGCTGACCTCAGTAAGGGCTGTGCTTTCACACAGAAACTGATAAGTGAGGAACTGTTTCTCTTTGTTGGCCCAACACCAACGTATCCTTCTTTGTATTATTTACATATATTGCATTAGACTCCTATCTGCCACCGAGGGCTGTGACAGTTACTTGGTTAACTTGTCACAAAAACAGCTGAGGCGACTTTGTCTGCATCGTACAACAAAACACAACCATCCACTGCATTATGGACCACATTTCATTACAGTCGTGTCAGCCCTTGTTACTGCTGCAATCAAACTGCACTGCTAATTGGGGGGGGGGGGGGGGGGGGGGGGGGTCAGTCAGGTTGGCAGGGATGCAGGAGGTGGAGAAGCAACAGCTAACAGTGCTGGATGTGCAGACGCTGCACAGAAAAATTCCTCATTAGCTGTGCATATTTTTCAGTTTTTTGCATAAATTCTAAGCCTTTTACTTGAGTTTTTACAGTTCTATCTAGATTAACACATTCAGTACCTTCTTATTTTATCCCAACTATACTTCTAATTACTATCTACACCAAAACCAACAAGCCAAACTGATTTGGATCCTGATTTATAACTCACATTACACATTTTACGTTGGTGTGAGCCTGATTTATAAACATTTACAAAAATATATAAATGTATTCTTGGTTATTTTTGTTAAAAAAAACTATACAAAATAAAAATCACCAACTTAATAGAAGAAGAATTTTGATTTTATTTTTTCATATGTGCTGTATAAATATTGGCATTTTAGAGAAGCAAACTGCGAAAGCGTTGCATTCACCAAGTCACTAATGGATGGTTTTAATCATGAACCCATGTGCAGATAATTTAGTGAGCTCTGTGTGTGAGCTCCAGGCTGCTGCATATTACATATATTACAGCTGCTGGTACTGACATAAAACCGCTGCTGTAGGAGGTTGAAAACTGAACATTTCACCTCCTGTCTGTTGTTGAAACTCACTCGATGTTTCGATACATGGTTCTTGTCTCCACCCTCACATGCTGAAGATCTGTTCAATAAATGAATAAATAGGTTCCCTCACTAAAAGCAGCGTCTGTGCATGTGGAAGTGTGTTGTAGGATCCTGCAGCATACAGAGAGCTGCCTCTGAGAGAACGAGATTATGGACGTGCATTTCCAGCAAAAATGCTATTCAATCGTTGCTGGCAGCTATTCGACTTTTAATTGACAAATCGCCCACTCCACACACGCAGTCCACACCCATCATGACATACAGAGAATTTAACAACACTGTGCACAGATACGGGTTATTTCACATATCAATTCAGGTGTAAAAAGTGTACTTGAGGCGTCACAGAGTTTAAAAATGTATGTGCCAACGGCACATGTAAAATAAAAACCTTATTTCTCATATTAAGTACTAACACAATATTTCCAGGTGCAGCTGAAAGTAAGGGAAATAACAATGGCCCCCTTTGTAAAAACGAACAAAATGTGCTGCTCACCAACATTGAGAGAAGTTGCTTGATCTGTGAAGCTTTAAAATCTTAGTATTTGTCTACTGTTTGGTAACAGGTCCTGCAAAGCCCCCAACTGGAACCGATCTGACTGTTAAAAGCAGTGGATCATCCTTAAAAAAAAAAAAAAAGACATTCCTGAGTTTAAGACTTTCGGTAGGAACCACACATCTTTTCAGAGTTTGTGTGACACAAATATGACCCTGTGTAACATTCCACAAGCTATTGTGAGATGACACTTTCGCTTCACTTGTGTAATTATCTCCAACATGGTGTAAAATTCTCTTCAGGCTAAGATTAGTGGCTTCAGGGAGCAAAAAAGACGCAGCTTTGGAATTATACACTGACAATTAACCTCAGTGAATTTTATAGTCCCAGATGGTACATACATTCACCAATATCCTCACCTTCGGAGCACAGGGTGACTTTTCAAAGAGGCCTGGAATTATAATGTACAGCAGTTCCAGTAAAAGGGTTGAATCAAGTCAAATTCAGACGTAACACCATGTGCACACAGTGAACTGATGGTGGTTTAACTGAATATTAGCATTTTAATAGCCAATTCATATGTATGTCTAAAGCACTCTTGAGGAACTCTTATTAAATTACTTAATTTCACCTGTTACAAGTCATTAACATTCATTAGAATTCAATAGAATACAACTCAATTCAAAACTTGGCAGATTTTTCCCCTGTCCCCTTCCTCTTTCTTCAGTTTTGTTGACTTGTTGGAGGCACATAAACCCATTCAGTCCATATTGCAATATTCCCCATTGACAAATTGTGATTTTTAAAACCACCAACCATCAGCTAAAATACACTGTGCATAACTTAGCTTCACCCTAATGCCAAATTAATCCCTTAGATTTAGAAAGGTTTTATCCCAATACTCAAGATGCTGGGAAAAGTTCTTTCAGATTTTGCTCCACATTGACATAATTGAATCACATCATTTCTGCAGAATTGCAGGTCTTGCCATTGTCTTGCAGGAGTAAGCAGATGTACAGGTGTTCCCAACTCTACTTCAACTTGAAATCAATTTACCTTCTGGAGGACACGTTAGACTTTAGACTAACCCATTCCTATTTAATTTTTCTCCACATGTGCACAAGTATAGCTGCCTGCAGCGAAAATATGCTTTTATGCGCAAAACTGTACTTCTGCTGTTCTTACTGCTTCATTAGATGGTTTTTAACCCAAAGACTACAGTGACATAAGGCAATTATCCTCCCTCAACACGCCCGATTCACAGGACCCAAGCAACAAGAAAATCATTAACCGAGATAACCATGAAAAATTTAGCTGTGAAATATAATTGGGTCCAATGTGCCCAGATGTTCACCTCGCTATAAATATACAGTGGAGGAGATCCATATGTGTGCTTTGCCACCAGAAAGTGTGATGTTGCATCGTTAATCTCATAGAATTAACCTTCCCCTTTTCCACATTGTCAGATTTTTTTTTTTCTCTGCCTTGGCATTTGTATATGTTTGACTGTGGTTCGATGAAAGTGTAATGAAGAAATAATTAATTGCGCTGATAAAATACCATACTGAATACACTAATTTGTACCTCATTAGCAATGGGCCTGGGAGACGGAATAAATCAAATTTTTGTGAGCGCTGAACCGCTCGTGGACTAACACAGCTCTGCGCTGCTGAGTTTTATGCCAAATGATGAAATATTGAGTGTGAAACTTACAGTACTAGATGACATCCTGCTGCCCAAAGATACCCAGTCACCTCATAAAACTGCTGAAATATTCAACTCTGTTTGTCACATTTCATTATTATGAAACCCCCCTGGAAGGGCTGCTGTTTGTGGAGTCCATATATCTTATAAGTGATAGTGATTGAACATTTGTCAACAGAGCAAATATATATATACAATTCAAACAGGAAACAACTGCCTCTCAAATCCCAATGAAAACATATTGTGCAATGTGGCCGTGGGGGCAGAATGCAGAATACAGATGGCAACCTGCTATACTCTATAGAACTATGCCAAAATATAACAAGTTATGAGGGAAATATGGCTTGAGTGGAAAGAGGGTGCAGGAACTAGTGTTTCCCAGAATTTCTTAAACTTTTCTATACATTTTCCAAAGAATGTTGAAACAAAAATCCTACTCACATCACTGGTATTTACTTGTTTTTACGGTATAAACTTAGAAATCAAACAGTTGAAGTTTAAGAAACAAAAAGTATAAATCAAAGATCAAGTATAAACCTCATCATCAATCTGCCAACAATGCTCGACAAATAAAGACTAACACAAAACAATTCAAACAAGAAAAATTGATTACCAAATCAAAATTGGACATTCATATTCCAACTCATACCTCATCTGACATAGGCTGAAGGTTGATCAGCGAAGGGGGGAGCAAAACATTCTGATCACATCCTCGTCTCCCAGCAGGCATTGTCTACGAAGACACAGCTAGTTACGAAAATAATACAACATGCTGTGCAGTAACAAGTATTTTGTACTCACCAGCTGACTGATGCACTGCTTTGGAAGGACTAACAAGTAGTCAAGCTAACAAGCTGTACTGAGAACAACATATTCTCACAATAAGTCAGACAGGATTTTTTTTTACACCACACTTTTGTCACTGTCAGGCCCCTCAGAAATTCATATTAAAAAATTTTTGATCAAGCATTTCAAACATTTCAAGTACTGGTGTAAGTCAGTGATGTGACCGAGGCCAGAATAATGGGCTTGAATTTTTAATCAAATATAACATTTAGCAAGCAAATTTCTTTGAAGAAAAGCCGATTTTAGCCGACTAACAGGAGTTAGACATTTGCTTCACCATAAAAACTTCTCTCAAACGATGATTTTACTCTGGGAGATTTTTATCCATGTAGTTATGTTTGAAGACATTTTCCAGGTTTCCTGCAGTATCCTATCTCATACCAGCATAATAAAAACATACAATAAGCATTAATCTTAAGGGAAAGGAAGGAGTGTCACTGTTATCCAGACAATCTGTTTTTTCAGCTATTCCATTAGGGAAGACCTGCTCGCCCTGCAGTATCATAAAAATTCTGCATTGATAATGAAACAAGAAAATCCCAAACATGAAAACCATGGTTCTCTGTGATGGAAAAAGATGTTGAGAGGCT
This sequence comes from Remorina albescens, assembly GCA_034769265.1. Taxonomy (NCBI): domain Eukaryota; kingdom Metazoa; phylum Chordata; class Actinopteri; order Carangiformes; family Echeneidae; genus Remorina; species Remorina albescens. Next base: position 25,267,875 of record CM068485.1, read on the forward strand.
TCTCACTTGCTAGTGACAGCATCAGATTTTCACTTAAAACTTTTCAGACACATCATGAATTTTTATGAAGTTTCCTCAACAAAAGAAGAAATTCTGTTTATTTTAACAGGACCCAGTTTGTGTCTGACCTGCTGATCCACCCAGATGAGGTTACACAAGCAGTTTTGATGCCAGATCTTCAAAATTATGTCATCATGCTTCAGGGTGATGTGTCTTCCAATGGAATAATATTATTCGTCCCATTTTGACAGCTCTACTCCTTAAGTATTCGCATCTTTTCTGGTTTCTCTAGCAGATAAATTCACTTTTTGTGTCTTGCTCGCAGTGAAATCCCGAAAGACTCTTCCAATCAACTCAATGATAAACACATTTGTCAAGTTTCTGAATCGAAACGAACGGCAGCCACCGGGTGCAACCTGATGTTCAAAGGCTTTTTATCATTTGACAGCAGCCTAAAATTTTTTTTTGTCGGTTTAAAACGGTTAGAAAAACACTGAAAACTGTCAGTATAGCAAGTTTCTAAAGTGTCTGGCTTTTTCAAATCCCTTTTTTTTGTGTGTGTGTGTGTGTGTGTTTTGTTTTGTTTTGGGTTTTTTTAAACACTGCGCCTGAAGAAAAACTGTCACACGTAGCTTCCACTTTCCACCTGTGTGTTAAATATTTTCACTTTTTAATGAATCTTTTCAGCTGTGCAACATTTTTTTTCTAATGGCACAGCTAGCCGGAGATCTCTGCACCTGAATCCAAAAACACAGATAACTCGGTGCGTGTTAGCTTGTTTGGACTGTGTATAAGGAGACATGGAAGCATGTTTTGTAAACTTAAGGTGCAGTGTTCCGCCACAGCCCGTCTCTATTAGGTGGTCTCCCCTTTTTAATCATCATTAATTCATTAATCAGTAAAAATCAGTTTTTACAGCTGACACGTCGGCCTCCAGAGCAGGCTAAAGCTAACGTACACCAGTACGAGGAACATGCTAGCAACATGCTACAGCCAAATAAAAATAAGATGGTAGAAAAGTAAAAGAAAAAAAAAAGAAAAACATTAAAATTCTGCAAGCAATTACCGGATTAATTATTTAGAAATCCTGGAAATACTTACATAAACAGTTAGCTAATCCAGCCCGGGCGGGGTCGTCCATCTTGTAACCGTCGTCTCTTCCTCTGACATGCGCACTGAGGAGGTAGGTGCACTTGAAATCTCTCCCGGTGTGCGCAGAAACAGGCGTGGAGAGGCGGAGCCGGCACTTCCTCCCCTCGCCGCTGTCGCTTTTATTTCCCCTTTCAAACCTCGATATTATTTTTTTTTTTTTAAGTGATTAAATGGACGGATTAATACTTTATAAACTATCCGAGTACGGCCATGACTCATACCTGACGGCTGACTCCGCCTCCCCCGCCGGAAATGGAAAAGTGAATGACGTTGCCAAGCAGAGGAACATCAACATTGATCAGCTGTGTAATCTGACTTTATTGAGCAGCAGACATTAAAATGACAAACAGAGGAAGATATTTGTCTCACAACTCAGTGTTTCTTGTTGTTGGGGTGTCTGGCAGGTAGCTCACTTGTAATTCAGGCTATATTTAGAGACCTGTGGTCTGTTTCCTGTCCATCCACCCACCTGTAAACCTGGTCTTCATCATTTATTCTGTTAGTGAACCCACTACTTCAGCCTGCCTGTGTGTTTGTCCTCGGGTCTGGTTTATTAGCACCAGCCACCACACCAGAGTGCACTTCATAAAGGTTCATAAAAAGTAAAACAAATGCCATCTTGATCCCCCTCGAAATCCACTTTTAATTTAATATCCAACCTTTGAAATTTGTCGTAAAAATGTCATTGCTCTCAAATGGAAATAGGTAATTTTCCAATATAGCAAATTGAAATCGCTTTTTTTTTTTTTTTTTTTTTTTTACCTTCAAAGAATCACATTTTTTATTAGAGGGGTAGATTTTGAGTCAGGTTGCACATCAAACATGGATTAGTCAGTTTATTTGTACAGCACCACGCAAATGCTGGGAAGAGACAATACCCCACCTCCCCCCAGAATAAATCACAGAGAAATTTAATGTGGATTGCATCACAGTGTTACCACTTCATCTACAGAAATGCAAAACAGATGCAAAAGATTTGGAGTAAATAAAGACTCATAACACACTCCAGTGACATGGCTCACCACAGTTCATCTAATAACTCTGATTATGCTGCGGGGTACAGTGAGGCTGAATTAATACACTGTATGAACAAGCACCAGCTCTAGGGGTGAGGAATCAGAGCAGCCATGCACGCAGTATTCACAACACAGCTGATACTCCAGTATCAATTGTCAGTCAAGTCCAGCAGGGTTTACACCCACTCAGTCACTTTGATGAGCATTGGCTTTGCGATGGAAACAGATATTTTGCCCTGAATAAAAAAATTGAAATGAACAGCAGGGAGAATGAAAGCACCAGTTGTTTTCTAGTAAGTGTGGTCGTGGTGATTTGCTCAGTGAAGTGTTGAGGTTAATAGAAAGCTGGTTTCAGGAGTTTGGCTCAATAGCAGTTTAGTGACCATATTTCAAGCAATTACAGGTTCAGAGTTTATTTAAAGGCTGTTCTAGCCTTTGATATTGGCAGCCTGATTTGATGTTTACAACAAAACGAACCCAACAGCTAGACATTAAAAAGGTATTGAAGCAGGAGAGCCTTGTCTTCTGTCGTTGCCAAGCCCAAAAAATAAATAAATAAATGGAGTCTTGGAGAAGTGCTGTAATCAAGCACAAGAAATGACTGGAAAATGTCTCGCAGAAAAAAAATAGGATGTGATACAAAATGGGTGTCTGTAAAAAAAAAAAAAAAAATCATCCACATCAAAAATACATCGAGATTCAAAGTCCATAAAATCATCAGCCAGAAGAGTTACTGAAGAAACAAATGTGAATGCACAAAAAGCAGATTTTTTTGCTAAATTTCATAAGTTTAATATCCAATCAAAGCTTCATGGATGAGGTAATGAAAACTGATTTGTTTTAGAGCACAAATTCAATTAAAGAGAATTTCTTTTAATTTACATTCTCTAATTTATTTTGTATTGTATAATTTTGCTTCATATGCTAACATTTCAGCTTCAAGAGCAGAGGCCATAACGACCAGAGTGATCAGTGCCAAGGGATTCAGCATGTTCATCTGGCAAAACTGCGAAGGGAATGTGTGACATAATTGCATTGTTTATTTCCCTCCAAAAGAGATAATCCAATAATGGCACCCAGCTGCAGCATGCAACGCAGTGACTGGCTGGCTGGGTGGAGGTGTGAAAGCAGGCAGAGGTTGAAAAACAGCAGCATTGCAGTGAACGAGTGCCTCATGCAGCAGGGGGTTGTGACCCTTCGTAGTCCCGCCGCAGGGAGAAACACAGAGGCCACAGTTCACGCTCTGTGAGAATGAAAGTCAAAACAAGAGCTCACAGTCTCCTGAGCACAGAGAGACGGTTTATCACTTGTGTTTTTTTGACAATGGAAATCAGCAAATACCCGGAGACATGATTAGATTTCCATTTTTATAGACCTACGCATGAATTTGGCCTCTTGACACCAAACTAAGATGAGTTTATTGACAACAGTAAAAGTTGATGGATGGTGGTTTGAATAACTAACTAACCACTGAGGTGTCCGCGGCAGCAGCCACACCTTTCCTTTTTGTGCAGTGTGTTCCACTTGGACGACTGTGCATGAAGAAATTACTATTTCTGCTTCTCGCATGATAGATTTCTTTGTGGATGACAGGAAAAAGCTGCAGGTGGTAAAATGATTTTCATAATTATTGTCATATACTCAGAAAAGCACTTGAACTTGTATGAAATATGGGGTTTTTTTTTAATCAAGACCCAATACCTGCAGAATCCCAGGTGTGTCCGGTTGTGTTCTCTGATGATTGTGTTGATTTTAAAAATGTCTGTACAATCTTTCTTAGATTGTCAAAGAGTTTAAAGGGAATGATGTCTGGTCAGAACACCCGTCCTGGAAAACTATGTTACGAATTAGTGGCGCTAATAGTTGTCGCCTATCAACAAAAACTATGAGGCCATCATAACTGCACATAAACAGAAAAACTGATGTGAATTTAATTGCACTTTCTTTTAAACATTCGGATTTAGAATATTAATTATATACAGCAGCTTTTTCATTTCCTGTTTTTGAATCACATAGACATTAGCAGGTTAAAAAAAAACAAAACACAACATTAAAACCAGGTTTGACGGATCTTTCCACTGACACAAACAGATAGCTAATTTGCAGTTTTGTGCCAGTTATCGCCGCAGGGAGACAGGTTCCTCTCCCACATCAAGTAATAATGTCCCATTCAGCTTAAAAAGGGGCTGTCAGTCTGCTCTTTCAGCCAATGAAGGACAAACACTCAGTCAAATCACAGACGTCCAACCAGAAGAAGCCATTTCTCCGAGAGTCTGTCAGAAACCCCTCGCACATCTTGGAAACACAGTCAGAGACCCTGCCATGCAAAGCTTCACACAGACCGATCCCACTTGGCCACCCGCCGTGGGGACAGACTGCTGCTACTTCGGCAGAGCATGCTTCAAAATAAAAAAAAAATAAATCAATCAATCCGAAACAATTCATCTGCGTCCGGAAAAAGAAGAAAAGAAGCACACAGAGTCACTACAGTAAGACTGAAGTCGCTTTGGATCAACGGATTTCAGATCTGTGATGTGCGTCCCAGCACACCTGTGACAAAGTCCCATCCAGAAGAAAAGCCAGAAAAGACAAAATCTCACAAAATCCCATCATTGGCAATATATCATCTACACGTTTAAGCCCCGAAAATTTATTTTCTCAGCTTAAACGTGGCTGATAAACACTGCTCCTTTGATTCTCAGCAGCTTCTTAGTTGGTCCACATTGAGTATTTAATTCCAAGACTTCAGCGTTTGTGTCGTCTGGTGGAAACTGGTTCGACATGTCGTGACCTTCCACGCAACATATGGATTTAATGTCAGAAAGTACACACAAGATGACGAGCATCACTTTAATGCCTGTGTTGGTGAGAGGGGGGTCAGGAGATAGAGAGGACAGTCAATCTCCAGCTCCCTCAGTCTTCATCTCAAACAGTGCTCAGGCCAGATACCGAGTCTGATTGCTGCTCCATCGGCGGCCGAGTGTGTGTGAACAACATATGAATGTGTTGATATGATACGACTGTGGCTTCAGCTGCAAAACGCTTTGAGGGGTCGATAGGACGAGAAATGAACTAAATAAGCGCAGACTTTTAAAAACATCGACATCACAAACGTTTTTTCATTCAGCAACAAAAGTCTTCATGAGGTTCAGCACAAATATCAGGAAGTGATTAATGGAAGGAGTGTTGGTGGTACCACACTGTGAAGAGACTGAACTGGACCAATGTTAGGAAATATTGATCCAAGAGGGTCACTATTATTTTCTGTTTTAACAACTTTTCTCTCAGCTTTTACATTTATCTACTTTTTTTTTTTTTTTAACTGTGATAGTGAAATAGAAAAGAGAAGTTAACGCCTTTGAATTGCTGGTTCTTTTAATGAACTGTCCTTAAACTCAGTGGTAGTCATTGATTTACCTACTTCCACTTTTTTTGGATTGATGGAAATCCTTTTCACATCCGGCTCTGACAATCACACAGTCAACTGGAACACAGAGTTCATAATAATCTGAATAATCCCACCATGTTTGGATCAGGATTCAAATATTATTTCAAGAGATAAACGAACCAAAATTCAGAAAATCAAAAAATCTCTGTAAGTGAATCAGCAAGTAAGTTCATTTCCTTTCCTTCCACCAAATAGAATGTAAATGAGTTTTTGTGACAGACAAGCAAACTCATACTTACCAGAAAACACAGAGCGTCCTTGGCAGAGATTCAGATGAAAGTTTTTGTCATAATAATGTGTCACGTTGTGGTGTCCTTGAGTAACACGATGAACTTCAGCCGCCCTCGGTGTGAAGGCCAGTGATTCTGAATGGGTTCATTTACTAACTGGGACAACAACAACTTCTGAAAGACCAGACATTTACAGGATGATTAACTTGGACAAAGTAATGGAACCATTGTTAAGAAGTTTTTCAGAATTAGTGCAAATCTTTTCAGAATAAACTGCTAAAAGATGTATTATCTGAATATAGTGTGACCCAAATTGGCACAGCAAATCAGTAACGGGCCACAAGCTCAAGGGTTTGGGAATCACTCAAGTTGTGTTTTAAATGTAAAATGAAAGTAACAAGTAGCTGCAGCTGTTAGATAAATACTGTGGAGCAAAAATATAAACTAATGTGAAGGGGAAAGCACCTAAAAACTGCGTTTAACTACACTTAAGCTTGCATAGATTCAACTATTGACTGCAGATGAAGGCAGTGGACATGTCACACGTCAGCCTGACATTAACATCTCAGGAAGTCGGGAAGATGAAGTCAAATGTCATCGCAGGCGTGTGGCTTTTGTGTCACGTTCCTGCTGCATCGCCCCAAAGCAGCCGGCCAAGTGCACAGTATAGTGTCTGGTCTGGGGGATAAGCCCTCATCAGCCATGCACAGCGGCTGAATGAAAGGAAGTCGTCTGGCATGAAATAACAAGCTGCTCTTCCTGTGGGGGGAGAAAGAAGCTATTTTTTATAGGTTTAATACTGTATATTGCCCAACCAGCCCCATCAGACTAATTAACTTTCCTGTGGCTTTAATCAGATAATCTACACACCCCCCCCTTCTTTGATTGCAGAAACTCTGCCATCACTTTGTTGACAGAGTGACTCTTTTCAGATAGCTTTAGTCCCCCCTCCCCCCCCATGATCTTCACTTTATTATTATTTATTATTCTCTCCGCAATGGAGAGAATAATAAAACACACTCACACGGCAATAAAAAGAAATTCCATCTTATTGGGAAATAATCTAGACCCCCTTTTTTTAAGGGGTGAAATAGCTAAGCAGACTAATTCAGTACTTAATTATTATTAGCTGGATCTTTTTTTTTTTACACATACAAAGGAAGAAATTTTATAAGATGTAAGGTATTAAAATAAAAATGTGATATACTTGCTGCTTCCAGGCAAAAAGGCAGTGGGAGCCTCTGTTGCTGTTGTTGAGATCATCTTCAGAATTGGCATCATGCTATGCAAATAAGTTACACCAGGAAAAAAATGTAAAGAGTCTGTATCCAAGAAATATAACTAATTAGTGATGTTTTTCTGCTTAATGCTAATCCAGTTATCTCTATTTTAAGTACACCTAAAAAGTCCCCATAATTAATAATAGTAATTCATCTATCTCTGGTTAAAATTCAATCGGCGGTATTTGAGACTCTTAAATATGAAAATATCTTGAATTTGATCCATCGCTCATTTAGGTAACACAGCTTGGAGCTTTTGATATTTATTTATTTTTTTTTTAGAGTTTCCAACAAAATGGTTTTTACTTGCCAATCAGTAAGAGACCCAGCAGCCTCTTTATGGAGTGATTTCTGGTTGTACTGTGTCTCTGTTCGGGGATTCAGTCTCTTTGTTGTTGTCTTTCATCTCCCAAGAACATCTATGTTCTCATGTTGTTTAGAGAATTATGTGGTCATTCTGCGAGAGTTGTGTGTCTCTTTGTGGCTGTTTTGTGTTCAACAGCTTTTCTCCAGTGGCCTTCTGATCTCCTGAGTCTGTAGCCAGGGGGACTGATCCATGAATGCATCCACGTCTGGAGATATAATAGATAATAAATCAGTTTGATTATTACTGTGACGTTATTAGAGTTGAAATATTTTGGAGAACTTTATCTTCTTTCTGTTTTTCTGAAAGACAGATTGTAGTTACAGATATGATAAATTAGAATTTGTTGGATCTGTTGACATCTAAAATTCAACCAGAGATGTAATTAGACAGATTAGAGACCTATTTAAAGTTCCTGCTACGCTTGTGATTTACTTTTATTCAACCACATGAGTCTGAATAAGCAGACTGGTTATATTCTCAGTAACATGATGAAACTTTGGACGTCATGATGGGGTTAGATACCTTTCCAGAAAATCCTCTCTGAACAGAGAAAATGGAAAGTTTGCAGTTTATATGCCATCCCTTTGCAGCAAAGATTTAACTGAAGGATCTTTATCAGTGTACGGATAAAATGTTTGAATCTGTAAAGTCTCCACTGTCACTGAATTGAATCGGTTCTTCGATGATTTCTGCTTGTAGCTTATTAAACAAAATAACTAGAACGTCTTCAGGCCAATTCTGTCTTTTGGTTATAATATGGTATATTGAAAATGCCAAAACTGAAGCACAACACAAGTCACAACATTCACAACACGTCATTGCCAAATTATTCCACTGACCTTAAAGGAGCTGGTTAGGTAGCATTAGCATCAACTGTGTACATTCCAGCCAAGAAGAAATGTTCAGGATCAAACTTTATTCCCGTTTCATTCCATTTTCATGCTATCTACCTTAATTAGAACTAAAAGACCATTTCCACGTTAATAAGCCCTGCTGACAGTGAAAGTTGACGCTAAATCAATGCTCCATTAGAGACGTTGTTATTTCAGCAAATGTAAACCTAATTTGGACGTAGCTGACTGAGTAAAGGAAGGTAGGATGTGATCACAATAAACTGTAATAGCTGAGGATTGATTATTTCAATTTTAATAACTTCATGACTCAAAAGCAGAATACTGAGTTACTTCATTTTGATATTTAATTGTCCTTCTTGCTGGAGCTTTATTTGAGCTTCATTTATGAATGTCACATTTGTATTTAAATACGACATCACAAATGACGGAGGAGGCAAAAATAACATGCTGGAGAGTGACAGAAATGAAAATTTCCTTGGTATTGTCTTATTGCTAAAAGTTTTTATGGTTATACTGTAATTTCACTAACGAGTGACTTCCACGTTATTTTACTCTTTAGTCAATATATAATATAAACCGTTGATGTCACATGTTGCAAAATAGTGACGGACTCCACGTGAAGGTCCGACTTGATGATTTGTGTTGTTTGCTCTAATAATGGTGATTTCCAACAGTTTCTTGGGCGTAAATGAATGCGGGGCAACGTAATTATCGCTGTTGCTGAAACACACTGTGGGGAGAAAATCTAATAAAAGAAAAACCTAAGGAAGCCTGAAATAAAACATAAATCAATTCACTGATAACAAACAGACCCTTAAAAAGTCACTATTTGCTGCTGTTATAGGAACAGAGCCCTGCTCTTTTAGGAAATGACTACCCCTTTTAAAAACTACATATTTATGAAGCCACTTCTAAGAAAAAAAATCTCTCTACTGTCTGCAATGTTGTTTTCCATAAACTGGGGTCTTGAAGATAAATGGTGCTTCACGTTGTAGAAACTACTCAACCTTCAGGGCATTTTGTGAGTGAAAGCAAGAAATCAGAGTAGTTACTCATATCTTTTATTGCTATGTGCTCCCCATTACAACAAACAGTATCAGTAGTGTACACTTCAACCTAAACAAATACATAGGAAAGCGAATAGAGCGGAGCGTGACTGACAGTCATGACAATCGTAATTCTTCGATGCACGGATAGCACTCGGGTATCGATACAGTACATGGAGAATCCTATGCAGTAATATCTGTCTGAGGCTCAGGGATTGTCAATGTAACATCTACAACTATCCTATAATCATTACAAGCTCTCTATAACATTAGCAGCAATGTTTTAAAGGCAGCAAGTAAAAAACAAAACAAAACAAAACAAAAAAACTGGGGAGAGAAATGTAAAATGGTTAGACGATACTGACAACTACAAACAGCATAAAAAAAAACAAAAAAACAAAAGAACTTTTACTGGTTTACTGTTGCTACACTATTAATGTTTTATTGATTAAAATAAAGCATTTGTCTGGTCAGTACATGTTGCTGCGATGTAACAGCTCTGTTAACAACTTCTACAAAACAGCTGTGAAAAGACAGCTCTCTGACGAAAAAGGTAAAACATCTCAAAATTGAGCATGTATATTTACATCTAATTGTTTGCAAAAAACAATGTCATTTCTAATCTATTGCGTTTTTTTTTTTTTTTTAATAATACATATATATTTTTTTAGAAAGTAGAAATCCAGTTAAAATTTGAAAATGTGGATGAAAGAATTAAAAGGTAATCGGTTTTCAATGGTTTATCAGCTGCAGCTTATTGATCAGCCGGCGCCGCACACGCTGCCAAAACAAAGCAGAACCCTTTAACTTTCAATAAATATTCATGTACTCAATGCTATATACATGTACTATACATTGGCACACAGGAGTGAGTGTGAATAGTTGCGATCTATTTCTTTGCTGAAAACACAAAATTGTGTTTTTTTGCTATTGCAGTCAGATGCATGGTGGTTGTGAGGAAATCCTTTTTTTTTTTTTTTTTAAACATAAATAGCTTTCTCTCTCCTGAACCTTTCAACGCTATTAGAAAAAGCCATTTAATTCAAATACTTTGAAAAAAAAAAGAAAAACATGTTCCACATACAGTAAAACTCTTGAAAGTCCGACTTCTTGTGCTTACAATGAGGCTTTGTTCCTGCAAACACAAAACGCACAACAGAACTGTGCTCGGACCGAAGGGTGTAATGAGATTAAAGCTCCATTAAGCACTTTTTGGATGTTTAAATTAAATCCACTGACTCGGCGTAATGTGAAAATGTGATGAACCCGCTGAGAGTTAACTTCCATCTCTGCAAATTTGCACGGCTTTGAAAACATTTGGACCGTGAATTTAGGAGACTGTTTGTGAGAATGTGACTTTTGACAGAGACGTCATTTATCTGGATCTTCTCCGTCTGCTGAAGTGTGAATATCCTGTTCAGCCATCAGCATTTTATTATTTATGAGCTAACGGGGAGCCCCGGCTGTTCACCAGTGGTCAAAAATTGCTTAATGCAGCTTCAGGAAAAGAATCTGAAAGTACAACACTAAATAAAACTTCAGGATGAGAGACTTTGTGTTTTTCACACGACGTTTTAGATGTGTTGTGAATTTCTCAGCTGAGCAAAAGCCTGCTGTGAGAAACAAACAGGAAAAACGTCTTCCCCTCTTAGTTTCCTTCTTCGACCAAATAAACGTCAACCTTTCCGAGCAGGAACGATCACGGGGGGGGCGACACAAAGAGTCAAAAAGGTCGACGGCTAGCACCATTTAAACTTCTCGTTTAGAGAAAGGTGAAGGCTGGCTGAGGGCCGTTTGACAAGTTTGGAAATACGCTCATTCACTTTCTTGCTGGGAGTCGTATTAGTATATCAGTATGCTAAATATGAAGCTAAAGGTCACGTCTGGAGGAATTAACACGCGTTTCCAGTCTTCAGGCTAAGCTAAACTAGCTTCATATTTAGCGTACAGGCGTGAGAGTGGTTTCAATCTTCTTCTCTGACTCAGGACAAAAAAAAAAAAAAAGAAAAAGTTTATGAGATCTTTCCCAAAATGTCAAACTATTCCTTGGAGAAAAATGAGCATACAGGGAAAACTGGAGTTTGAACACTTCTACTGACAGGAGTCGCTGTCATCCATTAAAAAGGGTCTTTGAAAGTATCCTTGGCTTTTCAAAGTAATACTGATATTTTCATGTACAGTATTTGCAGGAATCTTTATAAATACCCATGAGGAGTGCCATTTAACAGACATTGCTGGACACAAAAAAAGAAACTATACAACTACAACCACTTACTTTCACTTTCAACATGCACTCAAAGTCCGCTGTTTGATTTTTTTATTTTTATATGCAGTGACTGTTTATATGTGTGCTTTTTTTGTTTTTGATTTTGTTTTTTTTTTTTGGCAAGAAAATGGCAGTTTGTAAGATTCAAGTAAAAGGGGATTTATAGCTGTATTTTTAGTAGCACACTAACTCAACAACGTGACGACTGTAACTGTTAAGTGATCGTTTCTGTTTTGACAGGATTAAAAGTGCAGCATGCCTTTCCGCACTAATTCCTGCATCTATTTCTGTACCGGGCGAGCTCTTCTTGTGCAAGTCTGGATGGTGATGCCCAAAATTGAATCAGCTGGAACGACAGCACCTGATCTCTCTCACCATCTGCTGCGTGTGAGCTGCAGTCAGCGCTCTGTAGACATCAGGCGCCTGATTCATTAAATGACAAGACCAGAGAGGAAACGAGTCAGAGAGGAAGCGATGCCTTCCTGCACCTGTATGAAGGCCGACTGAGAAAATTTCAATACTTATTCAAAAAGTGACTGAAGTTTCTTTGTCACACGCACTGAGAGGATTAAAATTTGGCACCAGTGTCTCAAATTCAGGCATCTTTTAAAAATTAAAATGTCCTTTGGCTGTTTTTGTTTCCCTGAATTGATTTCCTACGAGCTACCAAAGCTGCATTTTATTTAGCTTGACGTTGATTTTTATTTTTATGTTTTTTTTACTAAATATAAAATATGAAAGTGATGTTTCAGTTCAAAGCACTGTGACATATCTGTGTGATATTTAAAATCCGTGTCGAGGCGAAAAGGGAAAGGAAGTTCTGAGCAAAGTGAACCAGCACTTTTCTTTCACTCTCTCTGTGTTTCTTTCTCTGTGGTGTTTTTTTTTTTTTTTTTTGCGTGAGGAGACTCAAGATGAAGCTGGATTATCTACTGTACACAAAGAGTCCTGAAGGGAAGGCCGTCACTTTCATCTCTCCACTTCAGAATATGCCGTGGGCTGCCGAATTTCTGTCGAGCTGCTTGACCTTTGACCCTGGGTCGTATCTGCCTGGGGAGAAGGCGCCATGGCGGGCGGCTTCCCGCCGGCGAGGCCCAAGTGCCGCGGGACTCGTTTCGGTGCCACGGTGACCTTCGACTGGGTTTTCTTGTGGGGCGGAGCCGGGGTGGACGCCTGTTTCGCAGCACCGCCTGATGCCGCAGATCCCTTCCCCGAGCCCGGTCGACCGCCACGGGTGGCGTTTGCCGCTACGGAGGCCGTCAACGTCTCCAGGAGCTGGGAGGCCGATCCGAAGCGGACGTGCTCCTCCGTCTCGGCTGCCTCGGAGAACAAGGACAGAGCTCCGCTGCGCCTGCTGCAGGAGTCGCAGCAGAGTTTGTTGTAGCCTGGAATCGAGCAGTATCGTGCCAGGACCTCCATTTGGCAGAAGATGGATTTGTCCCCATTACACGGCTCATCTGAAAGTTGAATAGCAGAAAGTGTGAGCTCGGTGCACGGGGATGAGTCATCGGCCTTGGACGGGGATCAAGAAAGATCAGTAGCAGTAGCGATTAGGGACTCTTGACAGCTGGGTGAAAAAACTGCAGCACATTTCAGCCACATTATATTTGCTGTCCCAGTTTTACGGTACAAAGTCTACATTGCTGATACTAAAGGGGGTTTCGAGTGGGGAGCATTTGTTCCTCCAAAGATAAACCCATCTGAAAAAGATTTTCTGCAGGAATTGTCCAACAATTTGATTAAAAAAAGGCGTTTGCTGCGCCGACTTTTAACCTGTTTAATAAAAGTTGAATTCAAATCAAGATTGTGGCTCAAATCTTAAACCCAATAAGATTCAGACTGAGACCAGCTTTGACTATGTAGCTGGGAAAGTATCCAACCTAAGTCTGTCAGTATTCTTGTTTTTCTCGTGCTGTTTGTGGCCACTGCTATCAGTGAAACACACAAAGGGAACACAAAGAAGAGTCTGAGGAAGATTCAGGAGTAAATTCAGTTTAAATATTTTCTTTGACTTTTAACAGCCATTTCAGATTAACTCATTTCCAAAAGTGCATTCAGTTCCACATATTTTGCATTTAAATTGCACCGCAAGATCCAACACAACCCCTTCGCATTTGAATCTTTTCATTTAAAACTACAAACACTGTTTACTATTCATTGTTGTGTATACTGTGCACTCGGTAAAAAGTTGTATTGAATAAGGAGTCCTAAAATATAGAACTTAGTGGTGGTAATGTTGAAGTCACGTAACGGTGGTGTTGGTTAGATATTTTCTTCTGAGCAGGTTTAGCCTTCAAAGATTATCCTGCATGAAGTTTACTTTCTGCACAGACGTATATTTTTATGTCTAGATTTTGTTTATTTTCTGCACTGAGGGTCTCAGAGAAACACAATTTTGATCCTCCGTGTGTCCTGTAAACATTGTTTGACTTTGACTAAATCTAAAAGCTGATGTAAAAACCCCCTCTGGGCTTCCTGTGGAGGGAATCATGGTGACGCTGACATCATCGCCTGCTGCCCTTGCAGCTCTGAGCTTTTCTGCCCTCTCTGAACTCCACATGAACCTGATTCTGCCTAGAAAAGTAAAACACATTGAACTGAAGTTCAGCTTCTGGTCCGTTCGGTCCTGACTGCTGTCCTCGTTGGTATCTTCTCATCAGACCTTGACTTACAGATTGACTCCTCCTATCCGTGTTCACCGGTGTGGAACTGCAGATGAGTTAGATAAGCAGGATGTGCAGTTATGTTCTTCCCTGCTCGACAGAAAATGTGAATTATTTTCATTATGTTCATGGTCTGTCCTTCTATCTGGACTGATAGGTGGCATCCAAAAGAGACCACTTCGACTTTTTGGATCCCAATTTAACTGCGTTAAAGACATCATCAGAAGAAACTGATGAGGGACGGGAAGACGGCAACAAACACATCTCCCAGTGGAGCTACGATGTGTTGAAGAAACAAAAAGATGTCAGGAAAGGAACACAGGGTTAGCTCAGGTTTTCTAACGATCCAGAATTAATGTAGAGAAGCTACAAAAAGCAGTTTTTTCTTCTGGGGTTTCTGAGGATGCAATCATCAGGCAGTCCTATTTCATCACCGGCTGAAAGCCAGAGGAGTACGCTACTAAATGTTAAATGTTTATGCTCTGTTGGACAGATAGTTGTACAACTGTACAAAATCGAGGCCCTGAAAACCTCAACTTTTTGATACGAAAAAAGTCCCATTTTCGCTGTCATGCGACGGGCACAACTGGTGCTGCAAAGCAAAGAAATCCTCCACAGACTGAATCTGTCTGATTTTAGTTCAAACATTTCTGCCTACAAAGGCCCAAAACTCTGCTCACTTCCTCTGAGGGAACTACTCCAATCTACAAAGCTTACAGAAACTCTTTCATCTGTGCACAACCAATATGTATGCCAATTAGTTTTAATGTTGTATGAGAATTAGCTGAACAAACAAATGAACCCACGCAGGAATGTCTCCTTATTGTATCAATGACAAACTACAGACAGACTCTATGCAGAACAGAAGGTTATTTGGCTGTGACAGACCTTATCTTTGCCTCAGGTCACTCACCATGGCAGGGTCCGGGTCTGCACGGTCTCACAGCCTCGGGTTTTTCTCCGTTACACTGATCTCCAATCCGACAAGTGACCAAACGCCGCTCCATCCCCTCCCCGCAGGTCACCGAGCACTGTGGACCAGAGCACACAGGGAATCACTCCCAAACAGCAAAACAAGACAATTCGGCGCTGAAATGGGAGCAGGCGGGTCACATGAGCGGCAGTAAACCCCGGGGTCGAGCAAACAGCAGACTCTGTTGGGGGAAAACCTCAGACACATATCAGCAAAACAACCTCTGCTTACGCTGCTCCGGGTAGGAGCAGCAACGCTTTGTCTTTACCCGGCACAGAGACGTCTGCTGTGTCCGGATGACATTTCTGAAATGGGATGAAACGTTTGTCCAGAAAGGTCATCTCCATTCAGAGGCTCAAACACGTTTTGTAGAGTCATCATTAAAATCCAGCCGAGGCCCTACAGCATCAGGCCTTTGGGCCGTGAAATAGTTTTTCTGTGAATTTGTTCAAAGAGAGCTTTGTAAAAAAACATATCAAAACACGTCGGCCTGAATTGTTTTGGGTAAGTTGTCCTCGTTACCGCTGAAACATGCCGGTTCTCAACCTGAGAATGTTTCTTGGCTTGAGGACGAACTCTTCACCAAATTTAATCAAATTCTGGCCTCGGGTTTTCTGGCGTATCCCGTTAACAGACTATCAGACCAACAAATAAATCAACTGGAAAATGAACATCCTGCAATGAAAAATAGTCTCCATGGTGGAGCAAAAAGGTTTAGTTTGCTTCAGATTTGAGCATCTTAAATATCCTCCCTGGAGTGCTATGAGACTGTGGGATGATATCCAACATTTTTTAAAACGTTACTTTTTTGCACACGAACGAGTCAAACCTTGAGGAGGGATCATTTCATTGCCTGAGAGACAGGTATGAACATTTTTCCCTCAGACGTGATGAAGCAACACTAATTTGCTCCAAGAGCATCCCGGCCCGGCTTAGAGGGGGAAAAAAGATGAAGTAAAACCTCAAATTCAAGTGATGTGTAAACGCACAAACAACAATCAGCAAACAGCCCTTCGGTGGCTCTCTCTCCTGATGTGTCACCGATGCTGAGACACTTCGCCTGAAATCTGTTCACTCCTGACTGAGACTTCACACGGAGTTTTTAATCCGAATGTTCTTAAGGAAACCACTAAGCTGCCTGTTTACAAAACGGCAATTCAACCTTATTTAATGAAAACATAAAACCTAAAAGTCTCATTTTAGGATTAATATAATATTATGAATAATTAAATCTCTTCAAATATGCATTTGGTAATAGATATAAAGAGCTATGTTCTAATAAGGAGATAGGCCGTGCTACCAAAAACTCATCTTACATAATTAACTGCTGAGAGGAAGAATTATATCTTATTAGGCCTTATCTGCTGCACCATTCAGCTGAACACCAGATTTAGAGCTCCAGCAGCATCCTATTGTTTCTCTCTCCTCCTCCTTCTCTGCCAAAAGTGTTTGTGCAGCCGAAGCTGCAGAAATGTGCAGATAGGTGGATAACAAATTCTACTCACAACACATTTCATGACTCATACTGACTCAGCATCCTCAAAATGGCGCCGGAGGAATCCAGGCCAACTTACCAAGAAAACAGCTCAAGAGAAATTTCCTTCAAGATTTAATCTTTGAATTCATCAGTGTTTTGTTTTTTTTTTTCTTCTTTGGGCTTAATGTCAATCCCTTTCCTGATCCCATCTGTTTGGGATGAACGTTCAAAGCCAGGTTTGTTTTGTTGTGGCATGTAATTGTGTACATTTTGGCTGACGGTAGCAGGTGTGGCTAAATTTATACACATTTCGCCTTACAAACTGTAAAAATAAATTCAAAATCTAAATTGTCAACATTCCATAAAGCTGGATATCTGAAAAAGTGTAAACTCAACATTGTATAGACAACGGATGTCTGGATGAGCTTTCAATCAGTCTGTGAAAACAGGACTCTGCGTTGATTTTGATCATCTTTTTTTGGTCAGAGTTGGATTTAAATTTAGAAACAAGCCTAATGCTGTGTGTGTGTTTGTGTTAATGTTTAAAAGAGCCCAGTTTCGCAGATGTGATGGAATTTCCCGAACTTCCTGCAAAGATTCAAAATGCTCAGGACCAGCCTGCACTCTGTTTCAGCATGATGTGTAACGTGGATACCGAACCTCCGACCAGGCGCCGGCCCTCCACTGAGCAGGACACGGGACTCTGTTACACGGCCTCCGGCTCTCCGGCTTCTCGCCGCTGCAGTATTTGCTGTGGACGGATCGGTTGGTGCCGTCATGGAGCAGCTGCATGCAGCGGACGGTCCGGATCTGAAAGCCCAGGCTGCTGCAGGTCTTGGTACAATACTCCCATTCCTCAGTGACCCACCTGGACAAATAAACACGAAGACATGACTGATGGTGTGCAGCAGGTACCTACGCACTACAAGTAAAAATTAAGTACTAAATGACTAAAATATGGTCTAAGATAAAGGAGGATTGTTTTTAATCAAACATTTTAACTGAACTTTATCCAGACTATCACAGCCACCATCACCGTGCAGCTAAAGTGGATTATTCACTGAATGTTGTGCAATCATCTGATAGTAACAAGATAAACAGCCTCATAATGTTGGTGGTTGAAGAGTAAATTAATCCATGGGGGGGAGAGCAGACTATCAGCAGCTGTGCTGACGTCATCGTGTGCAGCTACAGCTGGAAAAACAACTGCTCGGTAACAAACTTTTTAATGTGTGAATCCATTTCATTTGACACCTTTTAAAGAACTACCTTCTTTACACCACTGAAGAAGATGAATGGGGTTAGTGAATTGCGTGTTAAAAAGTGTCATTGTGTTATTTGAGGATTTGCGTTGAGGCGGTAAACAACACGGGAATGTTATTTTTCTGAGTGGAGGGAGGATTTCTTTATTTCGCAAAACTGACAATGGAAATGAGGAGCAGGGATTGAAAAGCTTTGATTATTTTGATAGAAAATTAATTTTCCACTTATGAAACAATGCCGACGCAACAACCGCCCTTCTGCCTTCAGTTAATTGGCCCAAGAGGATCAGTACAAGACAGTATTAATATTTAACGGAGGAAAATGAAATGGTTGGGAGGAAGCTCAAAATAACCATTTTAACACGGAGATAAATTGTCCATGAGACGTGTTTTTAATTATGAAACCTGCATGTTTAACTGTACCACAGATGGGATCAGATTTAGTTGGACATGTTTTGAAATCAATGCACCTTCAAGCACATGTACATTCATTACACTCATATATCATTAGAAGTGTATATTTTTGACCAACTTCAACTTCAAACTGAACTTTTTGAATTTATTTTCTGTACTTTTATCTTTTATGAGGAGGACTGCTGACTGAAAATCTGGACCTCCTCCTGATCTGATGGCAACAGAGGATAAGGACAGTAATGGAACAAGGTCAGGAGTCTGACTGGACTTTTGAGAGAACTGGTTTCTGTTTTCTGTCGTCTCACACCGAAGAGGAAGAAACAGCAGAAAAAAAGCACGTACATCCACAAAAGCTGCAGAGTCATCCGTATCTTTCATTTCATTTCATTTCAATCACAGGAAATGTTCCTGAGGTCAAAATGAAAGCCTATCGCTAATTTCCTGGACCTCCATTCAGCTGCTGCGGTAACCTTTGGCTCAAAATCAAAAAAGGTGGCACCGTAGGAAGAGCCAGTTATTATCTGGAAACATTTGGGGTTAGTCATTAAACCTTGACCACTGACAACACATTCGAAAGGTAAATCCTGGAAAAATATCAAAGCTGCATTGAGCAGTTGGTGAAATCTGCTCCCAGAGATTCCCTGATTGAACAGCAGAGGAAGAACACGTCAATCCCGCCGTAGATATGGACTTAGATTTGGAACAGCTGTGACTGATGATGTGTGTAGGAAAAGCTCAGGTTTTGAATGGTCAGACAATCTGATACAACGGCTACAGCATCGAAAAGACACTGTGGAAGCAGCGAAACAGCTGGTAGATAAATGGGATAAAAAAAAAAAAACCCAAACAAACAATGAGATGAAATAAAAATGTCTGTTTGTGTGAGCAGCCAGGAGGAAGTATTTATTCAAAAATGTATATTAAAGAAATCAGACTGTTTTTGTGTTTATTGCATTCACTTGTTCACATACTTGTTTACTGTTTTCGAGAAGTAAAAGCTCCCTTCAGTCCATGATGCGCTCTTATAATTTCACATAAAGGGGTGTGAAGCGTCGGGCCGAACACAACAACGAATGAGTGGAAGAATCTTCAGGACAACCATTTTGTCCCTCCGACAGATGTTGTATAATTCATATTTTACCTCCACTGGTCCTTGAAATATTACCTGAAGCCTCAGTACGCACTGAGGAAGGCAGAAGAGTCTCCAAAACACTTCACTGTTTGTTCAAAACAAAACCAAGAAGCAATAACGCCGTCTGTATTTATTTCATCTGTGTGCTCCGGCCCAAAGAGCGATGAAGCAGCTTCAGTTTCTTCAGCTGCAGAGAGTGAAATAATTCCTGCAGCTTTAGCTCTCTTCTCAGCCGCTTCTTTGGTTTAAAGCCGAAACACAACAGCTGGCAGGTAAAACTGAGCTCACTGTGAGGTCTCAGAGTTTTGAAATCAGCCGGATATATGTTTCCGTCTGATATTCCGATGGAGGATTTCGGACGAGGGCAGCTGCCATTAAAGCTCCACTCTCTTTGTTGGTGTTTTGCTTAATCAGCTTATGTGGATCCATCTCCGCTAACAAACCGTCTCTTTCACCTGCAGTCCTTCTCCGCCGTGACCGTGTTCAGGCGCCATCGCTCTGCCCGACACATTAATCTGCTCCGAGTTTCCTTTTACTTGCACATCGCTGACCCTGCGACCAAATGCAGGAATGCCTTTTACTGTCACTCTAACTTTGCTCCGAATTTAAAAGCATCTCTTGTTACACAACTTATTGCTCTGGTGGCAAGTCACCCCCAAAAGATGTAATGATAAGAAGTAGACCTGTCCAGAGAGTCGGAGCAGTGTAACATCCTCCCTGGCTTAGCCCTTTAGAGATTTATCGACTTTGGCTGCTAAAGGTTTGAACTCGTCTTGGAACTAAATGAAGCAGTAAAACAAACATTAAGAGACAAGAAGCGCTTCAGATCAACATTACTGCTCTTATGCAGTGCTGCAGAGGGAGGATGGGTGTAGCGACGGAGCTGAAATTGGTTGCAGCGCCGGCAACAGTTGCTCTGTCATCAATCCTGGCCCAAAGGCACGACGCGTCTGTAGATCACCGTCACCGTTGTTATTGCAAATTAAAGCAACAAACAACAAATATACTGCATTTCTGCAGAATAGGTTCCCGTGGGGGCGCTGATGAAACACTTTGGATGGTTAGCAGCTTCAGATGTGCATCATCCTCTGAGTCTGGTGTGTCATCGTAGTGCCAATATAACGTAAGGTGGAAAATTGCATCCACTGGGATGGAAAACATTTTTTAATATTCCAAGTTAAGGCGAAATTTAAAGTCTTCATAAACAGCCAGACACCAATTATTGCGAGAAATGTGGAAAGGTCACTCCAACTGTGCGTACAGGTTGTAATCTCTGTAATCTGTATGTCTGTCATTCTATCTGTCTTTAATGAGGATGTGAGTGTTTCCTGTAGATAATTCCCTGAATCAATTTGAAATGAAGTATCTGCAGAAGCACATACACGTGACATTAAGCTCCGTTATGACTCATGTGTTTGTCTTATTTTGTTGTGCTTCTGTTCCCTCGGTTCTTCTCAGGCCTGTTTTTCAGTTATGGAGGTTAAAGTCTGAGTCTAAGTGTGCCTCCATGTTTCCTGTTTCCGAGGACGTCATCATGAGCTGATGTATAATCAGCCAATCCGCCTCCGTCACTCTATCGTATAAAAGGTTTCTCTCTCGTTGGAGGCGGCTCTTCATACTAATTTACTAAACGGGATATCGTGTTACTTTGCAGCTTCACTATTGAGGATTTTATCCGTCTACTGCTAACTCAGTGTGGATCTGCAGGAAAATATAACGATCCAGCTGAAGTCTGGACTCACTGCGGCTGCGTGCAGTCCTGCAGGTTGCACATTCTGCGGATCGGCTTTGGCTTCTTGCCGGCGTCGCAGTATCCTCGATGCACCATCTTCGTGTCTCCTTTCTTTCTACATCCGTACTTGGTGTACTGAAAGCCTGCGAACGGGTGAAGTGACAGTTTTTCATTGTGCAATGCTGTATAAAGTATCAAAAAAGAGAAAGGACTTCAAATTTAAAGCTCCATTGCAGTAAAATTTAGAGACAGAATGATAAAAAAAGATGGAAATATAATAATCATAATAATTTTATGATCTCAGATGGACAGAAAGGATCCATTCAATTCTTATCGATTATTAAAAACTTGTTCAGATTCAAGTCAAACAAAGTGTTTAAAAATCGAAATGAAACTGTTTTTTAATTACTGTCTTCACACACATTTGATTCATGCGTTATCTTGTTTAAACAGTAAATAAAAGACAGAGGGGAGATTGTTTGACTCACTCTGTTTTAAAATATTTTACAGGATAATTTATTTATCTTGTCTGAAGTGTGGTTTTATTTTACTCAGGTAAGCGCCTGCGCTTGTTAAAGAAACACACATTAAAAAACTCCTCATCATAAGGACATGTTTGAGAAACTTAACATATATTAAGAGCCACACTGAGACGTAAGCATAAGAAGACCTTGAGCTCATTAATAATCTACTTTTAGTGATAAAAACTGAAAAGAAAAATGATAAAATGTGTTTAAAACAAACGTAAGACAAAAAAACTGAAGCCTCTGACGTCTCTTTGCGCAAATGCAGGCATGAGTTTAATTTACAGTTAATTATGTCTAATAAAGTTGAAAGGAAATATTTCTAATGTCATGCTAATTTATTGGTTACCTCCAGCACAGGGCTTGGAACACGGTGACCAGCTCTTCAGAGCCCACTCGTACGTGTCCTCCTGGATGACGTTGTTGTTGTTGACGGGAACTGAATCTTCATGGATGATGTACTTGTACATTAAAGTAGACCTTGTTTCATTGTCTTTGGGAATAATCTGCGAAACATGAGAAGGAAAAAAAAAAAAAGGAATGAAAAGACATTTACATATCTGTTGGACACATCAGTGCACGATGTTTGATTTTTAAGAGACACGCGGGCGTTTCAGGTATATTTTTCTCAGGTATATTTTTTTTAGCTTTGCTCCTGAGTGGATTAGGGAATTAAAATCTTCTTCTTCTTCTTCTCCTTTCGGCTTTTCCCTTCAGGGGTCGCCACAGCGAATCAGTTGCCTCCATCTAAGCCTGTCAGATTAGGAAATTAGGGAATTAAAATATTAACAACAAAAAAAAAACTAAACGCTGGTGGGACTAACGCAGATACAGATCAGACAGATAGAGAGAGATTACTTTGATTATATAACTGCTGCTGGGAATATTACACAGAGTTAGAAAAGAGTGCATGGAATTATATACTAGTCTTAAAAGCCTCCGTTATTTCATGTCGTTTGTGTTTTTTTATAACAGAGCTGCAGCTTAATGGAAGTCACATTATGGTGTGCAGACCTTCTCGGGGTCCTTGATGGGGATTTTAGGAGTTTCCAGCTTTAATAATTTTTTTATTTCAGATTGTGGAGCGGTTGGTGTCTCGGTTTTAAACACCTTCTGTAACAAAACCACTAAAAGCCGAAATCTGATCAGATGTGTGTAACCCAGAAGTTGAAATTTTGAGGCTTCTTTAAGTCTTATAATAATAATAATAATAATAATAATAAACATTTTATTTGTATTGCACTTTACAATTCAGCTATCTCAAAGTGCTGCAGAGCAACAATTAAAAAATGATCAAGGTCAATAAAGAGTTAAAAGGAGAGCCTATAAAATACATTTAGCAGAAAGGTTTCGTTTAAAAACATCTCTCAGCTTCTGGTTACATTAAAATGGGAGTTTTTGATGATTTTCTGAAGAGGTGTGTGTTTTTGAGCTCAGATTTGGGCGGAGGGAGTAAAATTAATGACCATTTTACATCATTTGTTTGCCTCTTCCGTGTGATCTGCAGATACGATATGAACACTTGTTGTCCAATAGTTCTGTTAAACTGAAGAGTTTGGGGAGAAGAGACTAATTCCTGTTCTTACAGAGCGTTCGAGGAGAAGTCTGACACCAACCAGGCAGAGATATTTCCATCAGCAATAATGTCAACTATTTGATTTTTGATTTGACTTCCTCGAACTGTTCACTTAGAAAACCTCTTTAGTGTGACTAAGCAGACCATCTTTATTCAAGCTTCGATGTTTCATCAGGTAGAATTGTAGAAATAAATCTATTATGCCTTCTCCGGTTTGAGCTTTTATAGCCACCGTCGTCTCTTTAAGCTTGGACTGATGGACCAAAAAACAGACTTCTACGGAGTTATACATGAACAATGAATAGATTTATCTCAGAAATAATATGCAGATTAGTCAATACTGAAAATAATTGCTCTTTCTGTTGTGGTTTTGTCCTTCCATCTCTTATGTTTTTTCCAAAGATCTAATGTGGACCTCTTATTATTCACTGCTGTGTTTTCAACACTGTGCAGAAGTTATATATATGTAGCGGAGATAAACTCTAGATTAGTGTCCATCTGTTTTAAGTATTCAGTGACTTTAATCATTTCAGGCTGTAAGAGATTAATAATCTACAGATTGAAAAGTGCCAGTTGAAACTTTCTAATTACAACTATGTTGGTTAATTAATGAGTTTCATCAGTAAACATCTGTGTTGGGATGCCGGCCTGCTTCTGTCCTACGGAGCTCATCGGCAAACAAATCAATGCATTCAATGAAGAAGAAGAGACGTTATTACCAGAACCACCACGGGGTCATGCAGAGGTCCGTCGGTGTGCAGAGTCTCCACGTCTTCCTCGATGATGTAGTGCCACTCCACACCCAAGTCAATGAAACTTCGGGACTTGATCTCGTCCCCTTTCCCGTTGAGAATATAATGCCCCGTCGCCTGGTTCTTGATTGCTGGAATCAGTCATTTTGTTATGAGCCATTGACAGATTCCAAATGTCTTTATGAATTATTCATTGTGAGGAAAAGCTAAAGTTGCTCTCTGAAAATGCTGACTGAGAGAAATCTGCCTCACCCCAAGAAAAACATTTAATCTGACTCATTTATACTAAACAGCCAAATAGAGTTAATCTGTCAGAAATAGGAATAGATTTACTGAAAATGGATCCAAGTTGGTAAAATGATAATTAAAAGATGTTGCACTGATCATTTCCTCTGGTCAGACTCACTATTAAACCTGAGTGACATCAGTGAACCTAAACTGGGTCGACTCTCTTACTCTTACCTGCTTTAGATCACTCTGTGGGGAATTTTGTCTCCGTTAATTTAGACTCGGATGTTCAATCAATCAGTGTTTGTGTGTGTTTTTTGTGTTGCAGTTTATAGAATATAGTAAAAGCCCTCAAGTGAATCTGATGTAATGACGTTATATTTGTCTTTAGAAGTGTGAGAAACGTTATTCACTGACTCTTCACTGATGGTGAGTTATCTGCTGCCGTCCTTTTTGACTTAGTGTGATCTGTGAGCACCAGAGTAAAAAAGATCTGACCAGGTCAAAGCCTGAAATATCCCTCGACACTAACTTCAGCTTTCAGATACAAACCGACGTCAGGTCGAGGGCTTGTGACGAGGAAACTCTGAGTATTTACAGCAGCTAGTGCAAATGGAGTGTAGACAAAGTTGCAGAAATGCAGAACTACTGTAACAGCAGACTAAGTGAACGTTTTCACAGCGATCCATCAGCACGTGTCATTTGAAGGTGAATGACAGTGACGGACGGATGGATGGATGCTGTTTCTAAAACTACAGCAGGTTCTGATAAACAAAAGATGTTCAAACGGTCTCTGAGGAAAAGGTTCATCCAAAGCCAGACGTTCTGGAGATTGATCTGCGTTTGTGTTTCTGTCTCCTCTCTTTGTCTGAACTTTTCAACAGTCCACAACAGTCCCACGTGATTAAACACGGGGGAATCTCAAGTTTTAACTTTTCCAAACCTCGCTGAGTCCCTGACGTCAAACCAAACTGTACCAATTTGTCACTATTATTAAATCAGCTGAAGACGACGGCCATGAAAAAATTAGATTTAGTTTCAGTATGAACAGTTTCCACCTCATACGCCGTTCTCGTAGGCGACGCTTTGTGGTGATAAATGGTCCAGATTTGTGACTGCAGCTGGTGCAAATATCATCAGTCATTAGTCTTTCTATTGTTACCTCCACCAGGAGTTTATGTTTATACTTTGATTCCTCGGTGGAGGTGATAATACTTCTACTACTACTACTACTAATAATAATAATTATGGGGTGTCAAAGAACAGGATCATTCCTTAATGTGTAAAATCGTCTGACCTTGTAGGGACGTGTCCACCTTTCTTATTAATACACTTTCTGTACATCTTTAGGTGGACTGCAATTTGAAATTAAAAATGTTTTTTTGGACTTAAACTTCTCAGCCACAGTCATTTTAAAGCCAGACCAAACTAAATGCTAACTAATAAAGCAGATTTATTTTGCAGCTGTGATTTCATAATGCTCACGGATAAGCTGCTCTGTCTATTATTATATTTGGACCTGAAGGAGGAGCGGATACAACATTCACGCTAAAGAATCTGTTCATACTGTTTGAAGGTGAACCTAACTTGAACCTAATTTGGGGGAAAAACAGTACTGGTCTTTTGTCTGCTCTTGTTTTCTGGCATATAACGACCAAATCCAATTATTTCCAATCAATTTAGGCCTTCAGGCTTCTTCTTTCACAGCCATATAAACAGTTATTAAATCTGCGTGCATAAAAATAACTGAGTGAGCAAGATACAAACAGGATTATCTAATGTATCTTAAATTCTGTGTTTTTAACGCTCCTTCCTCTCACATTTGAGATAGTGACAAATTATCTGACGCCGTCGTTTTCCGTCTCATCAGCTGGAATAAACATCTTGTGATAAAATGCATTTCGTTGACTTAAATTTGACCTTCAACGCAGCGGCTGCTACACCGGCTTTTAGAGAAAAAGGATCCATGGGGGCACAACTAAATCATGACCCCTCACCCCCAATAAATACTGTCAGTTTTTTTAACGTGGCTTTTTCTTGGGGGATGGATGAGTTTGGAAAAAAGAGAAAAGCCAGATTTGAGAAAAATTGGAGTTTTTTGTTCATATTTCTGTCCAACATAGAAACCTCCTTCAAGTACACTGATGAATAATGGATGAGAGATATGAAGGCTCATTATCTCATATAGGAATAAATTATGTAAATTCTATAATCTATGATTTTACGGTTCATGCTCCCATTAGTCGGTGGTGACGAGCTTTTTCTGGGGATGCCCCGATTTTACGTGTTCGTGTTGTGAAGTCACACTTACCAAGAATCTGAGGGGACGCCTCATGTTCTTGGATGATCACATGTCTAGCTCCGGGAGGAATGAGAAACATCTTAAGGTAACCTTTGCCGAGTTTGTTGTAGCAGCAGAAGCAGAAGCGAGGAAAGATAAGACAGGGAAAGGTGAGTTAAGCACATAAAGGAAAGATCCGTTTGTTTGAAGAGGTGGACATCACGCAGGTTTCAGAAGTTTTCTTCACTTTGCTCTACAAAAAAGTTTGAAGAAATTCAGCTGTTCCTCTCTGCAGGTAAACATTTTATTGAAACGGGCCATAAAGGTTCATTCACATCCATCTATTGTGCCATCTGAGGAGCGTAACACAAACTGGTACACAGCGTACAAGCATGAAAGGAAGTTCCCTCCTTTGAGTTCATATTGATGATGTTCAGACTGGATGTGACCCAAAAAAAAAAAAAAAAAGAAAAGAGCCTGCAGCCACGTTTCAATAAGGAAACAGTGTTGTCGGACTACAAGGCAGCAAAGCAGCTTCTGTCTGTGATGTCCACCGCTTACAAACCGGTTATGACTCACCAAGTACATTTTTAGAGTCTTCCGTTTCATTTAAAAACACATTTCGAGCTCCTTTGGGCAAAGAAAAGGCTCCTCGGGTCTTCCCTTTAAAATGAAATAAATCAGTTAGTCAGAATCACAGTTTTTTTAATTAGTTACTTAATTAAAAAAAAAAAAAAATCTCCTCTCCATTTTAACCCCTCAATGTTTTTCTGCAAAAAATAAAATTTAATAAAACATAAGCAACAAAACGACCTAGCACCTACGTTGGATGTTTAATTAGCATAGCAGGGAACAGCAGGCTGGAATACTGAGGAGGCAAACTATTTTTGCAGCCAGTGTGTGCCAATCACTCGGTAATTACTCGTCTTTAGATGTGACAGGCAGGTCCAACGCGCCGGGCCACCAGACGCCAACGCAGCTCTGTTGCTGAGATGATGTTTTCAAATAAATTTTCGTTTGGCACGCCACTGGGCGGCCGAGCAGCTGCCGCTCCGCTCTGCGGTATCAAAAGGAAGCCTTCTCACTTCTGAGGGCCAGTTTCAGTCCATCGGCTGCTAGATGGCCAACAACATCGTAGATTGCCTCCATTTACACTTTACAAACACTCAGATGTTAGTTTGTTAGGCTGCTGAAGCAACTGCTGGGCAGATATTTACATTAAAGGACCAAAGAATAACTTCTTATAGAGAGTTTCAGCGGCCGGGTGGTGTAATGAGCCTGTGACAGTCGGAGGCAGACCTAACGAGACGCTTCATTAGTAACAAGGATCAGAGGAAGCAGCAGCTTATATCACTCATGTCTCTACGTTTCTACCGTGTTAGCCATCCATCTGCACTAGAAGCTGGACAGGAAGAGAGGCTGTGACACTGGATACTTGCATATTGTGTTTTCCAACACAGCGGTTTCTTTTTGGGCTCTCTTGCTTAACTGTTTTCCTGTTAAAAAAGGGGTGACTGGTTAAATGTCAGTGAGACGGGAGGAGAGAAAAAAATAAAACATGAGAGCCTCGTGGGACGGTACGGAGGAGCCGCCGTGCCCCTTTCCTCTGAAGCTGGTTATGGACTTTCTGACATTATGACTTCCCTTTAAATTAAAAGCACGATGATTAATTATTCACGACAGAGACGGCTGCCATCAGGACACACATTAAATAAATACATGCTAATTCATGAACTCATACCTTTCAAGCTGGTGGCTAAAGTGGAGACACATCTTGCTGCTCACGCTTGTTCAGATTAATGCTTCAGAGAGCAAATAGCCAAGTTGTGTTTGCTTTAATTTAGAGTGTGTGCGTGTGTGTGTGTGTGTGTGTGTGTATGAGCCCTGTGTGGTTGCAGAAGGGAGATAACCTGAAGAAAGCACCTAGAATTAAAGCGACTTCCATCCAAAAATGATGCTTAATTACTTCTCTGCTAATTAGTAAAAGGTCTTAATTTAAACGAACGACGGCTATCAGACAGTCGGCCCTGCATGAGACGACACTGCAGGTGTAGGAGGCAGCTGCAAAAACATTCAATGCTCCTAATACTTAGATATTTACTGTTATATTGTTTCGAGTTTCCACAGATTTCCAGAACAGTTTAGTTAATAAGTTGGTGAGTTTGATATAAATCTGTTTCATTCCACTGCAACTATTTTCTTGCTGGTTTTGTCCGATCTTGCGTCTTAAAATGGTCACAACAGTGACGACGGGCCAATAACCTGCAGCTTTACTTTTTGTTTAAGTGAAAGCACAAACCTGACAGTTTACTTTATGAACTACGACAAGTGTGGAGTTATCGGTGTGGTTTTAAATGAGGCGAGAGGCCGACGAGGAGCAGGATCATTACAAAAGGAGAAAGAAAATAAATTGCCCCGTTTTCTTAATAAGTCTGAGCACAAGTAGTAAATGAGTTTGGTTTTCTGTTCTGGTGAACTCATCTTACGAAGGTCGAGGGGAAAACTTCAAAGTCAGTACGACGCCGCAGTTTAAGAGAAAATATCATCCAAAGAAAGATCGGAATTGCAAACTTCCACCTTCATTTAAGTGGCTGTTTGTCCTGATTTACTGTGACTCTCAAACTCATGCGCAGGTTTTTTTTTTTTTTTTTGCAGCCATCTCCTGATTCCTGCAACTGCAGAAGAACTTGCAGACTCTCGCAGGTGCTGACGTTGGCTGCTCTTGACCTGTTTGCTGTCCGCTGTGTGGATGAACTGAGCCGACTGCTGAGCTCCTTTCAGATGTACATCAGCTGCTCAGATTCATCGTTCGAGTCAAGCTGCACAAATCTGTGATGCAGAGTCTGGATAAAATGCCACGACAGGTCACTTGTCCTTTTTATAGTAAGTGCACTTTCTGACTGTGAGGAAGGCTGTTTTTTTTTGTTTTTTTTCCTCCAGGCTAAAAAAGTATTAAAGGAGGTGCAGAAAGGCCATAAATTAATACCAAAGTGTGGCATTGTAATCATCTGTTCTGCAAATCCAGACGATTCATTTTTCATGCCTGTGTTTTCTAATTTAAATCAAGGTTTACACTGATTGCACACAAAGTCTGAGCAATAACTCAGACTTTGTGTGCAATGTGCAGCACGAGCAGAGGAAATAAAGTTGGCTCAAATGAAGTTAAAGTAGAACTATGTTAACAAAACTACATAACAATACAACATTAACAACCACCTTGTGTACACTGCACAACCTGCAGCTTTTCCCTCCATCACCACAGCGTGAAGAGCAGATAATTATTTTTATATTAAGAAGGTTTCCTTATGATGTAATTACTGTCAGTTAAACAGTAATGAGCCGTATATGGCGACAGGCGGACGTTCATTCATTATCATGAACAGGAGCACTCCAGTTGTTTTGAGTTAATTGCCTCCTGCTGCTGTAAAAAAACAAAAACAAAGAAACAAATCCAATTGCTCCTAACGTGGATCAACGCACAGCTGAAAATAGTCCCCGATAAAACATCTGTTACTCCTTCTTGAGTAACGTTTAAAGTTTAAAGAAATAATTTAGCATTCAAATGATTCGCCGGCTTTAATGTCGTCTTCTTACCTGGTTTCTTTGGCGTCCTGGTGAAGGTTCCTTTGACGGTGCGGCAGTGGGAGTTGTCCCCCCCACAAACCCCACATTTGTCCTCCACTTTGTTGGAGCCGATCTCTCTGTCGCAGCCGACTTTCTGGGTGCCAAAAAAACCCAAAACAAAACAGATCAGACGGATCAGGCGACATTCTCCTTCTGGATACAATTTGGCGAGAGCGGTCGGCCTCTGAAGGTCGAGGCTCGGCCTGAAGCTGGAGTCACGTCTCCTCTCACAAACTCAACCACACAGCTGATCTGTGTTTTATATTTGGATAAGCAGAGTTTTGTTTTTAAAAGAAGCAGCATGGTTCTCCCTGCTGACCGAGCACCTTATAAACATCACACCATATAATTTATCAGTCCACCCCGCTGCGTCTGGTGTGCTCGGTTACTTAATGTGGCTTTTAATGTGTCAAAAACAGAGCGACGAGTCCTTACCACACACTCTCCACGTACGCAGATACTGTAGGCGTCCTTGTAGGAGCAGCGCGTCCCATCATGCACCAGCTGCTTCATATATGCCACGTCTCCCGTCTCCTTTGACTGACAGTATAAGTGACACCTCCTGCCGGCTGAAAAGCAGATTATTTTATTATTATTATAAAATGATTTATGAGATGAGTTACCATTAGAGTTGGAGTTTATGACTGTAACACAATGAGACACACTGATGGTTATAACATAAGGACGTTAAAAACTATTAAACGGGTCACCATATGGGAAATTCTAGGGAAAAGCCAGTAAATATTTCAAGTCGAATCATTTTAAAATCATCCAGCCTCATTTATAAACTCTCATCAATCAGAAAAACTGATGCGAGTAAAAGTAAAATGATTTCTGTGTACTTTCAGAAAATCGATTTCATTTCTTTGGATGACGTGCGTGCTGTCTGGTGTCGGTCATGCGTCGTACGGTTTGGTTGACTTGAAATCTTCAGTCATCGGTGAACGGCCACCTCAACTGCTGTTAATTCAAAATATCCAGCAGCCTGAACTTATAATGTGTCCGTGCTAATGTGCTCAAATTGACTTTAAGAAAGTTAGCTGAAGCCAAAGGAAGCAAACAGGGTGATTATTTGTATTATAATTAACAGACTTTAAATTAAATTATGTTTCATTTTCTCTTTGACTCGACCATAAATACAATACAGTGTAAAAAAAACATTGACCTCCAATCTGCCATTTTTTCTTGTCATATCAGTGACTTCCTGCTCTCACTCCTCACAAGTTTCTCAGTTTCTTCAGCCTCCTTCATTTTTGTTTTTTTTTTTTCTACCTGACCAACTCTACAAACTCAGACCGCTTTAGCTACAACATTTGGCAAGAAGGCCTGCAGACAAAAGCACCGTCTGAATAAGAAATCACTGAAAGACGATACAAGTTCTATATCTGTAAAAATTTGGATGTGTTTGCTGAAAGGGCAGATTTCGTAGCTGAATGGTTTCTCTCAGAAGAGCCTTCAGTTCTGACTTCAGTTTCGTTGTCATCTTTAAAGAAATAACAGAAAACTCTTATGGCTTACTATCCGGATGCTCGTAGGGCAGCCAGTGGTGTTTGGCGCTTTGAAACTCAAAGTGGGAGTTTCGGAGTTGGCACTGCTGAGCCCGGAAATCTTCGTAGTGCTTGGGGCAGTCGTCGGTGTTGCACAGCTGATACTCGTAGTTGACTCCGGGGCAATCCTGACCGCCGTTGGATGGTCTGGGAGGGTGGGAGGGGTGAAAACAGAGGATCAGACATAATCCAGAACACATTCTGCACAAAACGTGACCCAAATAAAAAAAACGCAGATGACCTGTTGTCTTCTGAGCCCCGTCAGCCGCCTCACGCTTCTTTAAATAATTTTGCTTTTTCATTTTATCAACCACCCTCACATCCCTTATATATCCTTGAGGTGCTCACATGGTTTATTTCCACCTTCCTGCCATTGTACTACAAAGTCCTTGACCATCACAAGGCTAATTCAAATCTGACGATTTTGCTTTCATTTTTTTATTCAGGCAGGAATCATTCAAGATTTTATACAAAGACACCGAGAAGAAAACGTACTCCACACTTCGGTCACTTACGCTGGGTTGTTGCACTGACGCGTCCGGAAGCGAACTCCGGTTCCACAGGAGCGCGAGCAGGAGCCATATTTGCTCCAGGAGCCCCAGGCCCCGTCCTGCTTGACCTGATTAGGGTTCTTCCACATGCAGTGACCTTTGTAGCACCACTGAGGAGGAAGGCAGGAGGAAGAAGAAGTGAACCAGACACTAAGGTCTCCTCTCTAGACTTTATGAAATGCAAAAACACTACATGGCCAAAAGTATGCAGACAGGATGCTTCTGGTTTGGACAGCGCAGCACAGATCCAGTTGTGGGAAATTTGAATGTTACATACTAAAGATTTATTTCAGACAATAGTGCGACTCCAGCTGAATAGCTCCTGGGGAAAGTCTGTTCCAGCTCCACGCAGTAATGTTTTTCCCCAGCGTGGTGTGAAACCTAATGGGCCTGCAGAGAGCCAAGACCTCAAATCAATCCATCACCCCTGGGATTAATCTGAACACTGATTGCTCACCAGCAGCGTCGGACCTCTCTGATGCTCCGGAGGCTGAATGGGAGAAAATTCCTGCAGCCAGGTTCAGAAATCTTGTTGAAAAGGCTTCACGGGAGAGATTTACAGCAGCGGCACGATGATTTATCACACATGGCTGTAAGATGAATGCTGACATGATGGCAGTGGACTTTAGCATGACTAAATCCTGGTGGGTCTTTTTTTTTTTTTTTTTTTTTTAAATCAAGGTTACACTATATAACTTTTTTTGCACTGGCTTGAGCTGACGTGTCACATATCTTTTGAGCTGTCACCACGTTTAGGCCACATCTTTATGGTGCACTTTACTTTTATCATTATCGAGAGAAAAAGCCAAACAAATGTTAGACAGCTCAGAGACAACCTGAACGTTGGAAATTCACTGCTTTACTTTTTATTCCTAGCAATTTTAATCCCCCGATCCATTTATTATGAAGAGGAGGAGACCTGCTGCTGAACATCTCCTGAACATCTGTCTGATAAGTTTGCAGAGGAGCACTTGGAATAAAGGTTAGCAGCAGTCTCGGCTCTCAAACCTCCCCTGACGTCCTTTCGTCGGTGAAACGCTTCTTTGTCGCTGTCAGTTAAACGCTTTGTCCCCTGATTCTACTGTTTATAATGAGCCGGTCTGTGTTATGAAGAGGAGGGGGGCACTGTTTGTTTCTGACTCAAATCAAAACCCGGAGAAGCTGACGGAGATGGCGGAGGAGACTCCGTCCTCAAACTTTTGGCCTGGCCATTTCACAAGAGAGAAAACTCACTTTCCCAGGAGCACACTCTGTCCCATCCAGGGGGGGACCCTTCTTGGTTTTGCAGAAGTACGGGTTATCCGGGTGGCTGCACCACAGCTGTTTGCAAGGGTCGAACGTGCGAAACTGAAACACAGGGAGAAAAGAAGACAAGCTGGTTTACTGCAGGAGAAAAAACAGCTCACACAGCGACGCGGGGTTTACTAATCTCCTGAAAACAGCATCTGTCCATCAGACTCAGTTACATCATCGACTTCAAGGACAGATTCCAGCTGTGGCATTTATTTCAACACCCACCGTGCACATTCATGCAAAAGAGGCTCAGCGTTGCGGATTTTGATGCGTTGAATCAGTTTCATATAAACAGGAGGACGCTGTAAACCGGCAAACAGTCTGAGTCACAGGTTTAAAGTGTTATAAGATCCACGACGGGCTGAGAGGACTGAAGAGGATGTTTTCTTTTATCTCTCGGGCAGCCGGTCAGAGATGAAAACAGAGAATCAGGCTGTTTTGGAACGATGCAAAAATACACAAAAAAACGAAAACATGAACTCCGACAAATCTGCATTTAATTCACAACGCAGCTGTTCCAATAACTCCAGCAGCAGGCATCAGAGAAAGTGACACATTTTAATTAATCTAATTAGGCAATGCTGATTTTTTCTTTCATTTCCCAAAACACCAATATTGATTTCCCTGAACTGATTTTAAGACTGTAGTTGATCTTCCTGACACTTGTACTGCTTATTTAAACTAAATAAAGTTTGACAGGTGCTAAAAGATGACGTCACTGCGTAGATCATCCTTCTTAACCCTATAAAGCCTGACCAGAGAAATAATGGACAGAAAATGTAATTTTTTTTCAATCTGACGTCTTTATCTGGCCCTTTAACAAGATGTAAAAAAAAAAAAAAAAAGCATATTTGCCTTTTTGTTTATATCATATTTGTTACATCGGGCATTACACCCAATTCAGGCAATAACAAAAACTTTTCTCCTTGGTCATCTATAACATCTGTATCTTTATTTTTTCCAAACAGCTGCCTTTTTCAATCTGTTTTTCTTTTATTTTGCCGAGGGGATGGTCCCATAAATGTATGTATCAAATATGATACGCGCGGCGTTTTAGGGTTAACTGGAAAATATGCCAACAATGTAAAAAGTTGAAACACTATTTTCTGTGAAAGATCTCGGCCTTGTCTTCTTCTGTCTGCTGTTCTTGCAAACTCAAAGCACAATGTGTTGGTGCACCCAGGTTTTCTCGATACATCAAACATTTCACATTGTTCTTCTGGTTCAGGTTCAGGCAGGAGTTTCTGGAGCAGCTCCTCGTCTGCCGTGAGTTCGTCTGGGAATATGGACAACTAAAGCATCATATCAGATATACTGATGCGGCACTTTGGCTTCGTGCTTCTTTACTGAACCTGACGCCTCCTCGCATTACCATGTGGGCACATAGAACAGAGAAGAGAGGAATAATTTCAACCTCAGAAGTCTCAGCAGCTGGTTCGTCGTTAGGATAAAATATTGATCAGGCAAATAAAACACTGTAGCTTTGACATAATAATATTTCTGTGCTGGATTTCAATGCTGGCTAAAATCTCTGATAATCAGCTTCATTGTCTCTAATCAGATGCATTTTGCTGGATGGAGTCAAATCTGTCATTATCCAGACTGCCGGCCTGTAATCACGCTGTTTGTTACTGTACTTCTGCAGGAGGATGCTTCGATGACAGCGTTTGAACAGAGAGGCTTGGTGGAGTTCAGCGCCACTGATGCAGAACTACTTCCTTCTGCCATCTCATTTTTTTTGACTTGATATAACTGAAATCATTAAAATCATCCAGAGTCAGCAGTCAGAATTCATCTCTTTGATAAATAATAAAAGCCCAACAAAAAACAACTAAACATCAGTTACAGTTACAATGACAGGTCATAAAGTTTCCTTTCTCTTTCAAAGCAACCAGATAATCAGACACCATCTTGCACACAACCTCGTTGTCAGTTTTGCTTCTCTGGGTACAACTGTGACGCCAACTGTCGGTTTGTTAGCTGTTGTGCGTTACCATCTTGATTTTTTTTAAAAACCAGAGTAAACCATAAAATCAGGAGGACAAAGTGGAGCTGCCAGATCTCGATTTCAGGTACACGCCAATCACACGGTAGCCACGCCCCCCTTGCTTTGTGATCTATTTTCCTCCAGATGGGAACGTCAATTAAAAAATTTTACTCTGCATATATTTGAAACTAAAGACTGAGACCCTGAACTCAATAGGAACATTTTTACTGAGCTAATAAATCAAGTTATTTTGATGGAATTCAGGTTTAAGGCTCCTCAGCAGCAGCTTCACTCTGGCAGGTTTGACCTCGACCTGCCGAACCACCACAGTTCAGCTCCTATCAAAGTCACTCAGATCTTTACGGTTGTCAGTTTCTCTTCCAAACACATCAACTTCACGACCTGACCGTTAGCCTGCCTCTTTATATCCCAAACATCACCGGATGACACTCAAATATAAAAAAACCGACATATCCAATAACTGTTTCAGCTCTGATGATGAGTCTATTTGAGACAACAGCATGAAATGACATTTATAATTCATTCATTCATTCATTCATCTTCTACTGCTTATCTGTTTCCGGGTCACGGGGGGGTGCTGGAGCCAATCCCAGCTCACATTGGGTGAGGGCGGGGTCACCCTGGACAGGTCACCAGTCCGTCACAAAGACAGACAGAGACCAACAACCACTCAGACCTACGGACAGTTTAGAGTCACCAATGAACCCAAACATGATGTCTTTGGAGACTCCACACAGAAAGGCCCCAGGCCGGGAACCGAACCCAGGACCTTCTTATTGTGGGGCAACAGCACTAACCACTATATTGCCGTGCTGCCACATTTATAATTGTTGTAAATTATGTTCAACACCTGATTTGACATCAAAAATACACTTTAAAAGGACGATAGTTGCACTTTAATTAAGTTTTTTAATAAACTGATAAGGACATGGTCTTAATTTACATATTTGGCAATTGCGAAAATGTCAATCCTGAATATATTAGTAAACTCTTCAATAACAGTTCTGTTCTAGACACCAATCCAATGTCTGATTGATTCAGATATTAACTGATGATTTGAACGTCAGCTCACACCAGACATGTTAAATCAAATCAATAGAAGTCACTAAATAAATTCATTGTTTATGTCAGCGAAGATGAATAACGTGGCTGAGGAGTCCTGGAGAGAGCAGACAGAGTACAATAACCCAGAGAGGCTTCTTCAGGTCTGTAACCTGAACCGCGACGTGACATTTTATTCTCTTTTGAAATATTTAATTCCACAAGAAGATCTGTGTGGTTTTTAAAAACCGACTCCTCTTTCACGCTTCTCTCTGTGCAGCCTGACAAAAAGCCTTCACTCCTTATGGAGTCACTTTATTTGTGTCGCTTTCATATCGATTTTTTCCTTCAGATGTGTATAATCAGATTTCTTCCGTGTCATTTAGGGTGTGCAGATTGTGCCGCGGAAACTGACTCAATATGTTTGCCGATTACACAATATCCAATCACCCTTCACCCGCCGGAGCTGATTACATATTATGACAATTATTGACTATAGCAGTCCTCAGCAAAGGATCTAATTAGGTCTTGCCCAACCGTTAATTCACTTGGATACAGCGACTGCTGGAGTTTTGTAAAATCCTGAAGAACTACTGAAGAAAAACTGGAATGCAGCAGCTGGTGGGTTATAAATTCTCTCTTTTTTTTTTTTTTATTCGTGGTTCAGCGTGACGACTTTCTGTCCGTCGACGTCAACTGAAATTCAGAATGTTTTTAAGGAAACATTTTTCTGCTTCAACGCATTAACTTGAGGACTAAACGATGATGGGTAAAGTTATTTACTTCACCTGTCAGTGGTCATAATGTTACGGTTCTTCTGTATTTACACTCATTCTCTACAAAATTAAAGATAGCAAACGATTTCACCTTTCTGGCTGATTTGCATCATCGGATTAGACAGCTGCTCTGATTTATAAAGACGTAAGAGAAATTATAGGTGTGTGTCGAGGTGACAGAGGACAGAATATTTTATCATCTCATCAGAAAGTGAGTGTGAGTGCGGTGAAGCCGGTGTGTGTGTGTGTGTGTGTTTGAGATGATGACGCTGTTGATATTTCAGCGTGTGTTTTTTGGATGGCTGCCATCATCCTCTCCAGCACCTCTCTCTCTGCAAAAAGAACTCTTCGGCTCTGCTCGTCTCGAGTCAAGTTTCATCTCCAAAGTTTAGTGACATTTCATATTCCTCATCCCTGCGGATTCTGTACTCACTGAAGTGCAGATCTTGTAGCCCACTCCGAAGTCGAAGCGGCACTGCTCGTCCATGGAGTAGTTGATTCCAGGAAGTTCTGGAAGCTGTGGCCAGTCGTGTTTGAAGGGGTCGTCCAGGAGACAGTCGTAGGTGCTGCCAGGAAACGGAAAAGGAGGCGTCACTTGTTACTGTCAGTAAAAGTCAAATCTTTTTTTTCTGAAATACATTATTTGCATTCATCCCCGTTTTTTAAAACACATTTACCACTCTGAAGTCATTCGCTGCCACAGCTCCTCCTTTTTTTTTTTTTTTTTTTTAAACATGTTGGCCGCCATCAATGAAACTATTATTTCTTCATCAGATGTTTCACACTGAAAGCGTTTCCCTTTGACTCAGTTGTGTTCGCGTCCATCGTGATGACTTCCAACACAGGATCAATAAAGCCCTCCTCCTCGTGTTCACTGCAGTTGTTGATTGTGAAACATCTGTAGGAGGTTGAGCCGACAGCCATTTAAAGGTCGAGGCAGTTGAGTTCGGGCCTAAAAGGGGAGTCATGGATTTTTTTTTTTTTTTTTTTTTGTCTGCATTTGTCCTCATAGTTTAACACCACAGGGTGTCAACATTATATGAGATCGATGCAGCTAAATATTTTATTATTTCAGCGTGTGTGTGTGTGTGTGTGTGACCATCAGCAGCCCTCACTGGAAGCTAGTTTGTGATCTTCACTGAGTGAAATGACCTTTGTGTGTCAGGGAGGGCAGTGTCACACCTCAGTGAATACGGGGGGCAGTAAAGGACGGAGAAGGTGTGGAAGGATGGACAGGGGAAGGGAAGCAGGCGGTGCTGGTAGGAACTGGTGGAGTTGAAGGACGCTGTGCTTTTCTTGCCACCTCACTCAGGATTAAGAGAGTCCAGAGGGTTTCTGTGTGGATCTCTGGCACCAGGTCCAGAGAGCCACCGCAGCCCTCAGTGTTCCAGGCGGGCGACGGCGAGCACCGCCTAAGCAAGAGCACGCCAGAGCGGGACAGGAGGCCGCTGGAGTCATGTGTTTTAATAAATGAGGCGGGCATGTTAAGCTTTTGAGTTTCGATGTGGCGTGTCTCCCGATTGCTTCCTTGTGTATCCGTGAGTCACTCTTTAATACCTGTGAATATTTTGCTGCGGAGAAACTCAGCAGCTCCCTGTTGTGCTTCTCTTTGATCTGTCGTGTCTCAGCTGCAGTAAACACCAGCTGAGCGGAACTGAACTCCAGCTCTCAGTCAGACCAGGTGCATTTTGTCAAACTCAAATAATTTCCAACATCTCATACATTTCACTGCAGCCCCCCCCCCCCCCCATCATTCTGTACTAAAGCTTTTCATAGGATGTATTGATTTTACCCTTATACCCTTATTCACTTATAACAGCCGGGAGCTAGACTGTGTGGGCGATTGATTGCATGTTGTCACTGTCATGTCCTTTTAAGCTTTCACGCTCCGCAGGACGCGCCCAATCACAAATCGACCCTTTGTCAGCTGGGCGATAAACGCTGACGTCCGTGAACTCAACACGAGCTGCGGATGTGTAGGCTGTTTTTAAGTCGACTTCTACACGCAGAGAAATATTGAACACTGAACACTGAAACGTGTTCAGGTGAGACGCTGGGAAACAGGACGAGCTTCACCTCCTTCAGCTAAACTGTGAAATGAATGTTTTCCCCTCGTCTCATCTGAAATGAAAAAGATTAAAATATAATGACACCTCTCTGCCGGAGCTCCTGACTTCAGTCCAGAATATTTATTATCTGGACGTCATTCGACTTGGCATGACATCACAGGTAGGATTTAGTTGCCAGGCAACATCAAAGGGATGCAGCGATGACGACGGGAGTGAAGGGGGAAAGTGCGGCGATGTAGTTTATAGAGCGGCAGGAATGTGACACAGCAATGTCTGACAACCTTCTACTGTTACCATGACAACAAAGGTCATCTGATGTTGAGGAGGGACTTATTTTAACCCAAGTCACCATCCTATTTCCTAAACCTAACTGTTATCCATTTATTGTTGTATCCATGATAACTACGATCAGGCACATCGGACTGATGTGGTGATTTAGGTTGGAGGAACAAAAAAAAAAAAAAGTAAATCTACATGTTCTTTTAAAAGCGGTTTTCTGGACATTGAGTGTCATTTTAAATAGAAACAGCCAATTCTACAAAGTCAATCAGGAAGTTAACAAGCAATCATTTCTGAACAGTATCTGGTGTCAAATGGATCTATTCAGCGTGTTGTTGACCTTGTCGGGTGGAGTGCGTTCTCACCGCGGCGGTAATTCTACTCTGAATCGGACTCACTGGATGTATCTCTTCAGCTCCTGCCCGCTGCACATGGACCAGTGGTACCGATGGAAGGCCGCCTGCACCAGCGGCGCCATCACGCTGCCCATGGTCGTCTCGTCCCCGCAGCGGTTGCCTTGGCCGTCGTGCTCCATGCCCAACCTGCCCAAGACAAACAGATGTTTAAACAGCAGGAGGAGATCATGATGCACCGCCTCCCCCGAGGAGCTCAGGATTTTGGTCATTTTATTACACTGAGATGATAAAACCTGAGTGGGATTCACCCGTCTCTGCTCAATCAGCCAACAGACACTCAGGGTTGTGTGACAGAACCACAGTCACGGCTCTCACCATTAATGTGATGAGCAGTTACCTGGAAACAAGTGGAGGCTCATGTTGATTAAAGCTTGTTCTTCTCATCAGCTTAACACTGATCTATCTGACGCCAATTCATCTGGGACATTTTTTGGTTTAAAGAGGCTTTAATCATCTTTAGCCATGTGCTTTGATTTTGAGGGGCGTACAGATATTTAGGAAAATGTAGAAAAGGTTGAATCATCAACCAAACATCAGATGAGGTGATTTCAGAATGACGTCGTTCATCCTGTACGGTCGGATCTGACCAGCGTTTCAGCTCTCCATTATCTCTGACCTGCGCCGTCACGTCTATCCTCATCTCAGGAAACACTTCACATTTGAGAAAATCTTCTTCAATTCAGTGCATCAGCGCAGCAGCTGTTTCAGTTTTTTTACAAAATCACTTTTTCCTTTTGATGGATTTAATCTTGAATTTGAAAAACTCGACGCTCACTTTTCAGGAGAAGACAGCTGTGCATGTTTTTTTTTATTTTCTGGCATGATTCATTGATCCCTAGAGAGTCGATGTGTCCTGCTGAGCACCGACTGAGGGCTGACCTGGAGAGCGACAAGTTGATGGAATCTCATCTGGCTGACTCTGGCAGCTCTGCCTGGTCCTGGTCTCGCGTCCTTTCAGCTCAGCTTGTTTGTGTGTACTTGTCGCTCTGCCGTCACTGCAGCTCTCATCTGCACCCCTGATCTCGACCCTGTTTTGTGTTTTTTGGATTTTGCCTCAGCCCGACTCAGTATTTTCTTTGCCTGCTCAGATTTTTGTAGTTGCTGATAAAAAAAAAAGTGTTCTTGTGGTTGCAAGGAATTCAAATTATTTCTGCTGTCGCTTCTGTCAAAAGTTTGGTTGGATCTGAACTTGAACTTGGACCACCAACAGCACACCTTGTGTGTTGTAATTGCTTTTTTTTGGAAAATGCAAAAAACTGCCTGAAAAGAGCAAGAAAGTGGGAAAACAGCCCGATATGACCTGCTGATTATTGCATTCAGCTTCAGAGTGCAGAGCAGCAGCTCATCTGAAACATTCCTCCACTTTTTGTTCCTTTCTTTGCGAAAACTTTTACACAGCAGAAGATGATTTCACAGTGAATACTCAAAAGCAATTTATTTCGACTTTGTTCTGTTTGTGTTATTCTTCCTGCTGTCATCAAGTTAAACCCATAACATTTTTTTGACAGGCTCTAATGTATTCAGTCATCCATCCATCTTCTATCGCTTATCCATTTCCAGGGCACGGGGGGTGCTGGAGCCAATCCCAGCTCACTCTGGGTGAGGGCGGGGTCACCCTGGACAGGTCTCCAGTCCATCACAGGGCCAACACACAGAGACAGACAGAGACCAACAACCACTAAGAACTACGGACAATTTAGAGCTCCACACAGAAAGGCATACATTTACACGCAAATTAAAGCCCACTCAAATAAAACACAGTCATGCACAAACAGTGAGTGAGTTTGTGTTAACTAATGTTGGTGCATTCGTCCACTCCAGCCAAATTCCTCTCTTTCCGTGTTTCTTTGCTTCGTCTGTGTTACGTTAATAATGAAGAAAAGTCCAAGCTGCATATTTTAACATGCAGGATTATTCTTTTTCTGCGATTCAAAGGTTTTCTGGAACAAAGACTCCAATTCAACCTGAGTCTGTATTCAGCGTGTTATCACCCTAACCCTAACCCTCAGCGTGCTTCATTTTTTCCCCTTCTGTGTTCGCAATTCATGAGAGAGTGAATCTCTTGTGAACATTTGGACTTGATGTGTGTGACGGATTAAACAACAAGACAACAGACCTTGAGTTTTTGGATGTATGCTTGACAAACAACTATAAAATTCAATAAAGGCTAACAGGTTTGCTGTCGTAGTGCTCAAGGCCAACCTCCTTAAAGGTCGCCGGTGTCAGCTGATATTTGTGTCAGAGGGAAATAAAACGCCCGGGGAGATGTGCAGCAGGAAAATAAACTCCTTTGAACTACAACACAGTGCCACAGGAGGAGGAATTTGTGTTTCCAACAGTGTCGCAGATAAAGAAGTAAGAACAGAGCAAAGACGAAGAAGAACGTACACGTGTCCGGTCTCGTGAGCCACGACGAAGGCCGAGGAGAAGCCGTCTTCGTGGTTGAGGGTGCAGCTCCGGACGGGGTGGCACATTCCAGTCACCGGGGCATAACCTGATGGAGGAAGGAGGAAGGTCATTTTTACAGCCTGTTAAACGAGACATGTCAAAGAAACAAACAAAAAAAAAAAAAAAGAGTAAAAGTTTTTTTTTTTACAGCAGAAAACACTTCAAATGTTTGTTGATTTTAGGCTTTTATTTTGGCAGTCTTAAGCAGTGGATTCCCACTTTTAGATTTGTTGGATTTAAACATCAAGACAGAAGTGTTTACACCTCAAAGCTCACAGAGCGCCGCACCATCACCACCCACAAAACACACAGACGGAGGAGAAAAAGCCGGATGGATGAATTCATATGCAAAGCAGATGACATGAAAATTATTTATGATCCATCTATAAACAACAAATCATCCATCCTGGAACTCGCACCTTCGTAGTCTGTCGTTAGAAATTACTGGGTAAAAAAAAAAAAAAAAAAAAATCAGAACCCTGCCATCATTCTGATTATAATCAGAGAGTCCATCAAACCTAATCAGCGTCTGAAGGGGAACTCTGGGTTGGCCACTAAACCCGATGGCCGCAGGTTTGATTCCCTGCTCTTAAGATGTCAAAACGTTCTCTTGCAAGAAAATAAACCTGAGATACCATCAGTGTTTCAATGTGTG
This sequence comes from Remorina albescens, assembly GCA_034769265.1. Classification (NCBI taxonomy): domain Eukaryota; kingdom Metazoa; phylum Chordata; class Actinopteri; order Carangiformes; family Echeneidae; genus Remorina; species Remorina albescens. The sequence goes on from CM068485.1 coordinate 25,311,255, forward strand.
TGTGTGTGTGTGTGTGTGTGTGTGTGTGTCTGTCAATCAGACTTCAGCCACGCCCCCTAATCCACACCCTGTTTACTTACATTTACCCCGCAGAGATGGAGACAAAGGTTTAGGCGACGAAAACACTCGTTTGGTTAAAAGATTGGGAAGAAAAGATGTTGGTGTTTGCTTGAATTGAATCAATTAAACATAATTCTATGAAATTAATCACGCTTTGGTCAGGAGAAGATGCTGAAGAGAGAAAAATCTAAACTGCGTCAATATTAAAGTAAAGTTGGAAATCTGCTTTTGTTATCGGCAAATTTCATTAAGACGAAGAAAGAGTGTGTAAAGTGTAATTATGTCGGAGAGGCTGTTTTTTATAAAGACATATTTGAAAGTGTTGAGCATGACAAAAGGAATTCAGTTCACTGGCTGCTGTTTATTGGATACCTTTCTTTATAACTAGGACAGATGTGTGTGAGTACACGTTGTGTGTTTCATAAGTGCGTCACACAAGAATCCTGATTGTGATGCTGAGTTCAGATAAAGGCGACAGGAAGAGGAAGAGGAGGAGGAGCAGCGACGGAAGGACAGAAGGAAGAATTATTCATTACTATTATTAAAATTTGGCTTTTTCACCGGCCTGCTGCTTCCTGCTTTGCTTCAGTTGCATAATGTTGCATCAGTCACAGTGTTGATATCAGTAAAGGAGTGGAAATCAGGAAATGAAGCTGCCGACGGAGCAACGATGAACCTCAGCTTTGACAGAATCAGAATAAACACGCGTTTTCTCATTTTGTCCTCCTTCTCTGTTGGTGTTTTGCCACCTAATTAACAATGTCACACCTCATCAAGCTGCTGATGAATGAATACAGATGAACTTTGGCATTTTCAAACCGCAAAAAGTGAGATATTAATGAATCAACAGATGGAGGGAGTTCCGATTTTGGCACATAGATTCTAATGATGCCTGTCCTTCTTTATTTTTTAGTGAGAGCAAACTTTATTGAGACCAAATGTTTATTTCCAGGCCGTTTGCTGAATGACGCAGCATCGCCTGAACAAACCAACAAATCTGATCTTATCTTGTTTGGTTCAGGATTTGTTTGCAGAGAACAAGAATAGGATTTTAGATATTTTTGTTCAAATGTCCGAAAACCCCCCCAAATCTGCACTCCAGTCGTTCTGCTCTTAAAGATCACCTGATCACGTGTTAATTATACAACTATAAAAAAATCCATCCCTACAGTTTTTCTTATGCCCAGTAAGTATGCTGAGCAATCCATCCAAACAAAGGCAGAAGATCTAACAGTCCAGAAATAAAAATGAATGATAAATATCAAAGGTACAGGCAGCAGCAGCCTCCAGGCTCCCATCCAACCTACATCCAAAATTAGAGACGATATGTGGACTTTCCAAACTCAGGTACGTCTAAGATTAACTGTCGCCCCAGTGAAGTGTCGTCGATGAACCGTAGATGAGTTTTGAATTGCCTCGCTTTAGTTTGTGTATTATTGATTATTCTCTGATGCTTTGTTTCGTAAAAAGTTCACAGCAAATAGACAGTTTTGTCAATCTGCAACGACGGCCCTCGCTCTCAGAATTTTTCTAAACACAGTCCAGATTTTACGCTTGTAGAGGAATCATGAGGTTAAAACTCTGACTGAGATTTTAAGAGCAATTACACAACTGGACAGAGCAGACTGCGTCAACCTCCGGAGTTACATGGAAGCAGAGTGACTCATCCAGCGTCTGAGTTCGCAAAATTAAAAGCACAGTTGAAAATTGAAAAATTGGGCTTTTGGGTTGTGTGAAGCGAACCGACGCAGCATCTGAAGCCACACAAACCACAAATTCACACAACAAATCGCATCAAAGGCCGAACATTAACACGTTAGAAGCCAATTCTGAAATTGGATTTAAAAAAAACAACAACAACAACAACAACAACAACAACAAACGTTTGTGTTTTATATAAGAATCAGGAAATACAGTCGTGATTAATCAGAAGAAAAATTTGTTGTAATTGGGAAGATTGTTGAGAACAACAATTTTCCCCAAACAAACATTTGTTTTATAGTGTAGTAAAATATCTGAATTTGGTGTCCCGTTTGATTTGTTTTGTTTATGAAAAGGCTTTTTAATGTGAAGCTGCTGCTTTCTGTCAGCATCTACTTTGGTCTTTTGTTTTTGACGGTTGAATGAAAAACGGAGACAGTTCGTCATCTCTTCCACCTGAGCTCTGGATCTTCTCCAGGTCCTCCTGTCGCTCAGAGATAACAGTCTGCTGGATTTTAAAGCACATGGGCATATTTCTCCCCGTTTAGAACGAGACGCCTCAGTGGGAGCTGAAAACTGTCAAAACATCCCGTCCGCTCTGCCTTTTTAACAACGTTTAACTCTCGCTGGCACTTCTATGACAAAAACAAGAAATTTCTGAAATGTCACACCAACTTAATCCCGAAGGATCAAACGTGAAGCCATGGGTTTTTTTTTTTTATTCCTCTCTTGCATGATGGATTAGTTTTGGCATTAAGGGAAGGCGGGAGCAGCATTTCCATTCTACCTTCGCCATCAACTCTTTCTATCAACCTCTTATTGCCTGTTCATGGTTTCTGTGTTTCTTTTCCCCCCAGAAGCCGGTGAAAATGAGGACATTTCTAAACATGTCACACACCAACAGAGGGGCTTAATGACAGACTTCTTATTGAGGCCTAAAGGCGGCTCGAGGGGAAGAGCTGGGGGGGTGGGAAGACGTCCAACAGGAAGCCGTGAAGCCAATCATGCTTTAATTCTCTTGATGGCCTCAAACGATGCTGATGCTGCTCCGTGTGGAAATCCTCATATTTGATTCCCAACTAAAAGACGGCGGCTGTGCCTTCATTTCATCCTGCCGATTTGTTCCAATGTGTTTTAACTTCAAATTGAGGAAAACTCTGCAGCTTCGGTTTGAGTATTTTCAAAAAGCCATTATGAAATCCTGAATCTGTTATGCTTAACAAAGGCTGCAGGTTTAATCTCTCCAGGGATTATTTGTGTCTGATGAACTGAACATGAAACCTTTGGAAATGATTTCTCAGTCTCAGGTGGATTGACCGACAGTCGACCTGCTCATTTATTTTTTTTTTTTAACAAGGTAGCAGTGGCGTTTTCTCCCGGAGGCCAAGGGAAGCCAAGCTTCCTCTGTTTTTTCAGACTGTAATTGTCATTTTAATAAAAACACTCCGTTTAACAGTTTCGGTAATTCTTCTGTGCTGTTGCTGTCATCTCCTCTCTGACTCTGAGTATTTTACAACGAGTGAAACAGCACTCCTCTAAATGAATTTGTGGTGAAACACAGTATTGCACTTTATATACTCCGGTAGACTGTCTTGTCTCCGGGGGGGGGGGGGGGACAGGCCAAGTTGGCTTCCCTTGGTGAAAATCAGACGAGGTTTTTGTCATGCCAATGTCAAACTGTGATTAGTCAGGAGTACATATATATAGTGACAGTAATATTGACCCTTAATATCTCAGCTGTGTGACGAGCACTTCATCACGTTATAACAATCCCATCAGTTCATTATTAAAGCTCTTCAATGGACACGAACACTGACATTATGAAGAGAACATTCATATCTACAAGGCCGAATGAAACGATTCACCTCCATGAGAATGACTTCTCTCCAGGCCACAAGATGATACGATCCGTCCTCCAGTCTGAGTCTTTAATATTCGTTTGGAGCTCCGTCTCTGTGGATCGACTCCGGAGGGAAACATCTGGCTGACCCTAACACTGCTAAACGCTTTGCTGTAATTACCAGCCAGTTGATCCCTGCGTCTGTCTGCCTGCTGAGCGGGAACGGCCTTTTTTCAGCTGTTTTCGCTGACAGCAGCGTCAGCAGAGGGCTGGCTGAGCCAAAGCAGGAAATCGATGAGCCGAAACTGGCCGCAGCATTGGAGGGGTCATTATATTGCAGGTTCACCGCTACGAGCAGACCTCCTTTTCACATTTTATCACTGACACGATGCAGCTTCAGGACCGAGCGGCGGGTTTCTGTATTTACCAATATGGTAAAATAACCGACAGCAGACCCGCAGGGGACGAGTCGAGCTCCGGGGCTTTAGGTCGGTTCACGTTAATTTTAAAGGTAGCAGAAAATAGTCAGCGCTCACTACACTTCATGTTCAGGCCTCTTAGTAACTCATATAAGGAGCAGCTATAATCAAACCTGTTGGGTTAAACAGCAAGACGTTCCTCCAGGAAATAACAACCTTCTGCTTCACATTGTTTCATTCGGTCTTCGTACATTTCAATGACAACCACGAGTCTGAAAGTCCATTATAGTTCAGGATAAATTCACAAAATGCCAATTAAAATGTTGAATTAAACCACCGGACCGGGTCATATCATCCACAGCGGCTCAATCTGATACTACAGTATTACGATAACATCTTCTCTTTAAAGCAGGATGTGAAATCATAAAGTCTCTGCTCTCTTCTTATCATGTCAGAAAATTCTGATTGGATCAAATAGTGATCCAACTGCACAGGAATAAAGATATCAATCACATTTATTTAGTCCAAACTGTGACCGGACTGTCTTGGAAGAAGGATATTAGTTTTCAGAAATAAATTAAAAGTTGCATTTGATGAATTTTTGTTTATGCTCCCCTGTTCTGAAATTAAATGTCACTTTATTAACTCAGACGTCGCCTGTTCGTGTCATCTTTAAACTGTAGCAGCAGGAGGACACTCACTTGGGGAGACTGATTAAAAATAATGATCAGGTTGCACAAGTTCTCTGAGATATTGACGCCATGAACTTAGTTTAAAATAAAATGATTCCAGTTCATCCAGGTCTACATTACTATATGTGATCTTCTCCTATCTAATCTCTATGAGTCCTGAACAGATTACAGATAATAAATAACCACAGTCAGTCTCTGTTAGTCAATGCTGGTATAAATTTAAAAATAGACTCCCTGATAATCATTATTATTGATACTTCATTATGACAGTTTGGATATGTACAGTTTTATCTTTTTTAAATTCAAACATTTTCAAATAAAAATGTTGGGTTTCTTTTTTCACTTATAAAATCTGGGGATGATCTCTGAAAAAATAAATAAATTTTGTGTGAAACTGTGCCAGTCCCCTCAGCTTTTATTGCAGTTTTTTTTTTTTAATTTTCCAACTCCGGCTGTGTTTCCTGTCTCAAGTTTCTCCAAAAATAAAAAGATCTGTCTGCTCGATGGTTTCCAATGAATGCCATCAGGACCACCACACCGACACAACAGCACCCAACAGATGTAAATATCTTCTATTGTTGGAGTGGAAACAGCACTTAGGGGTTTATTGGCTGATTGCTCCACTTTACTGCTGTGAAACCAGTTGCTTCTTTTCTTGAGTCAAAACAAACCCGATTCTTATTCTTGTATCTTCAGCTCAACACAATAAGACTCGTCTTCATTGTCTGCAGTGCCCAGATTAGATAATACTCCCACGAGTCTTTGTGTTTCTTACAATCAACTCTTCGTCATACTTCTGATAAACATATTTTATTTTTATGATTATGAATGGAACCTTTTACTTGGACAAACTTAAACTCATAAATGTCTTCAATAAATCTGACACTAAATCGGTGAGTCTTGTCAGGTAATGTGGAAAACGTCGGCTACACGTCTGCACAAAAAGGAAGGAATTAACAGATAAACCAAAGCCAAAGCACGCTCCCTGGTTGCAAAGAGAAAAATAAATGCAGCTGCTGTCCAAAGAGCCATAAAAAAAAAAAAAAAAAAAAGTCTAGAGGTGATGTGCCCTCATACAGTCAGCTGCTCATTGTTTCAGTTTGGCTGCAGTGGAGAACATAATAGCGGGGAATGAACAAATCAAGATCTGGCAGTCAGAACAAATTGCCTTTTGAGATTTCCAGCCTTTCCAGGTCTGCGGCCGCAAGAACCGAAATAAAAGAAAGGTGCCAAATAATACGCACAAAATGGGCTGTGGGTTGTCGAGATCAGCGACGATAGCTGGTGTTGAGGATAAAGGCCGCTTTCAGAATCAGAAGTACTTTTATCAGGTATGTGCGAACACACGAGGAATTTGTATCCGGTGTTTCAATCTTGGACAAAGGAAAGACAAAAAGCAATAAAAAATAAAAAAGGAAATATATATGTACACATTGAAATAAGAAATATTAGAAATATTTGTAGTGGATTACGGTACAATAGTGCAGTAATGTACAAATGTTCATGAGGTTGTCAGTCGGCTTATGAGGAGATCTGGTAGACAGCCTGGGGGAAGAAACTGCTTTCAAGTCTGGTGGTTTGGACTTTCATTGTTGCTTGATGTTTTTTTTTTTTTTTTTTCACATCAGGCGACTGAGGCACATTTAGCTTTTTTAAATGTGCAACACAAAGTTAACCTTTTAACTTGTAATCCATTAAAATGAGTCGGAGTTTGGGTCTCATTAACAAGTGGCATGTTTTGCCGCTTTCAAACATCTGCAGGCATTCTCATTAGAAGCAGTGCAGCCTGTACTCGGCGGGGGGGGGGGGGGGGGGGGGGCTTACCCTGCATCCCGGTGGGGCCGAAGCCTTGGCGGGTGAGAAAAATTGCGTGGTCGTGGTGTTCGGCATGTTCAGGGTCGCCCTTCTGCTGCACAAATGCCCAACGGCACACGTTCTCCAAGCTCCGTGATGGGTTTCCTCTTTCAATGAGGCTGATGGACTGTAAGGAGAGACGGAGAGCGAGTGTGAATAAAGAGATTAGACTGCTGCGAGCTGGATAATACGGAGAGAGGAAAACGACATTTCCCCGACACCATCTAAAAAGCAAACATACATCACAGTCTGCTGCTTACGCTGCACATTACCTGCATTTTTACTGTATTTTCTGTAAGAGAGTGAGAGTGGCTGACCTCTGCAGACTGCAATCTTTGTCTTCCTTACTTAGACTCTCTGCTCTGTTACTGTATTACACTTCTGGGGTTGTGAGGGGAAATCCTGTGTGTTTGTAACTTTGCAGATTATTAATAGGAGCAAGAAGATAATTGGAGCATAGAGTATTTGAAATATATTAAAAATGAGGCTGCGAATTGAAAATGGGTGATTTATTGCTCTTAGGAAGTGCCTGTTCTGTTTCTGTACTCTCAGATGACTCTGCACTTTCACCAAATTGAAGCAGAAACATTGATGTGACTTTCTATTTGCCGGTCCAGCCGGTGATGACCGGCTGCTTCTGCACTTCTGGGTCAGAGGCTTTGTTTTCCCACAACAGACACAACAAATTGTTTTGGATACAAACTTTCTGTATGAAGAGGAGGAGGATGGGGATGAGGAAGAGGATGGTGATGAGGATGAGGATGAGGATGAGATAGAGGATGAGGAGGGAGATGATGAGGATGGGGATGAGGAGGAGGAGGAGGATGAAGGGGGTATTTGTGCTGCCCCCATTCAGAAACACACCCAAAATGTTGCCCATTTAGGGAGATTTTTTTCCTCAATACTAAAAGTCAAAATATATCAAATGTTGGCAGCTGTTGAGAATAATTTCAGTTTTTAGAGATAAGAATGAATTAACTGATAAACTGAGACCTGTGAGTTCATCTGTTTATAGATCCTGAAATCATTTTTATGAGTAAATATAAATCCTGGTCAACCAAAAACACCAGCTGCAGCTTTAGTGAGTGAACATTTGCTGATTTTCTGTTTTACATCCGTGTCATTTAAACATCTCTGTGGTTAATGTTGGCTGCATTTGTTTTCTTTGAATAATAATTCATGGTCTGTTTCTTTGGCTTTAATGAGTCTATAACTGGGACGACACTGTTTCCTAACATGAGACGCTCTGTCACTTTCCATAACATTTGCACTTTTGATTTTTTCATGGCTATTTTTTTATCTTGAATGTTGATTTTAAGTGTTTTGTTTAGTCTCCGTCACGTTGCACCTCCATGTGAGACATTTGGTTTTGCGAAATGATGAAATATGAATCCATCCATAAAGACAACTGTCTTCAGACACATTTTTGTGTTTTCCTACTGCATGACGTTTTTATCCCATTCATTCAGAAATTGCAGTCTGCAGTGAAAGGCTCTCTCCCATTTGAGTTCGTGTCAGTATCTGTCATTTTCTGCATTTCAAAAAAACAGGCAGATAAAAAGGGAGTGAAGGAACCATGAATCATCACCTTGGCGTAGCCCAGCATGATCATCCTCACCAGGACCACGTTGATGTGGGCTCCCAGGGACTCGTCATGGTAAATCTCGTTCACCTGAGAAGCAAGAAGAAGAATAAGAAGCAGAACGGTTACACATATCTACGACTTCAGTTTCGCTCGTAGGAAAGGAAAGATATTTGTGTTCAATGAAGAAAATCTATTGATTGTTCTTTTTTTTTTGTAAATTACGAATGAGACAGCTAATTTCAGATTGCTGACAAGCAGCTGCATAAATATGCCTCCTGTGCAATTTTCCGTAAATGTAGAAAATTTGATGTACCTGTAAAGACTACGGTACACCGGATCTTTTTGGCCAGGTAGTTGCCATTTACACATGAAGTGAGAAGGTTTGAACTATTAGAGATGCAGCAAAAACTGCACTTTGATTATTCTTAAAGGTCCCACATTGTATGAAATGAGAACAAATCCGGTGTGGGTCTGTAGTAGCGGATCAAATGGCACAGCCTGTGTTCAGAAAATGTCAATGTCACCACTTTAAAGCAAAATGGAGATGTGAAATGAGGGACCCTTAAGACCATTACATCTCCTATACTGTTAATTCTACCTGTAAAGAGCGGTTAAAGACACACTAACTGCAGAGCGGTTACACAAATCACCCTGACAATCATCGTAACTATCCTGTGCAGCTCTGAAACCAATATTGTGCGGCTTTCTGAGAGCCAGTGAACACATCAAGGAGGATCCTCTTTTAAAACGTCCCAGTCAGCATGCGGCGCCTGCAGTTTGTGTGCTTGAATGTGATATGCATTTCACACATATGACTCAGTGTGTGACAAACAAGCAGATATATTGTGACTAAAGTACGGCTGATGACGGAGAAATAACGAAAGGAAATACACGAGAGAGCGTGGAGGAAAAAGAAAACACATTGAAGGCACAAAGAAAGGTGTGGATGTGATCGAGGCTTTTGATTCAGACCTGTTAACGCCCTGCAGCTCCTCTTTATGTAAAGGGAGCCCGGCCGGCGAAGGAATCTCCACAGGTAGCTTTAATAATGTTTTCCATCGACTTAAATTGGGGGTAAGCTCCGGCTCAAACACAGAGTTCTCAGTAGCCATCACGCTGTTTTACATCCCTTTCTATCAACGCTCGTCCTCTGCTGCTACCTTCAAATGTCAGAGCGAGTGAATGAGTGAATGAATGAATGAATGAATGAGTGAGTGAGTGAATAAAGAAGTTTCACTTCTGGTCATCAGGGCTTTTCTCGTTGGCTGTTTTTCCCAATAATGTGACGTGTCTTTATTTGACTCAGCTGCAAAGGACAGACTTTTATTTCAGACCAGATTCCTTTTTTTTAATATGTAGATGAGTGTTTTCACATTATTGTTTCAAAGTAAGAGCTCAAATGCGCTTCAGCGGACAGAAACACTGTTTTTCTGAACACTGCCCTTTGCATTGTTCTTTTCCAATTTTTTCTTACAAAGCCCACCAGGCAGCAAGTCCATTATAACAAAAGCAACACATCCTGGTCAGGCAGGATAAATTTCTGTTATTATTGTTTGTAATGTTCATGTTGTCCAATTTTTATTCCATTTATTTTTTTTGTTTGTGGTTTATAACAATGTGTGTTGGCCGGCCTGTGAAGCCAAAAGTGACAAAAGCAAGATGATTATTATTATTATGTTCACTAGAATAATAGTGAAAGCCACAATAAATTTGGAAATGGTCTTTGATTGTCAACAGACAACAATTTGTTTTTATGTTTTCAGCTTTTTGAGCCGAAGGTCGATGGTTTTAACGTGACGCTGTCCGAGGTTCTGAAAGCTGCCTGAATGAGCACATTTTATTTTTTTATTTATTTTTTTATATTTGTGTCAAAGTGAACAATGCTGCTGATATCTGGGACGTGTTAAATGCATTAATGGATTTACTGTGGAAATGTTGAAGGCATTGTGGTTTGTGCTGTCCCCCCACAACAAGGTTCCCGGCCTGGGGCCTTTCTGTGCATGTTCTCCTCGTATCTGCGTGGGTTTCTTCCTGGAAACGGATAAGTGGTAGAAGATGAATAAATGAAGATGCTGATGCATCAGGTTCAAAACCAGCAGCATGAAAATGGCCAGACCAGCCAGATTAAAACTGAGCGAGTGATTTTATTTTTTATTGGATCAAGAGAGCAGCATCTGTTTTACATTTGTCCTGTCTGAGGTCTTACGATGTGCAGATAGAGGATGAGTCTGAACCTTTCTGCCATTTAACGCACCTGAAAATCACATTAAAACGTCCAAGGCATCGATTAGTGACATTTAGAATGACATAAATGCTTCTGAACGTTGGACACAGCCGGCCAGATGTTGCCCCTCACAGCCAGTTGTTTATACTAAGCTCGGCTTCCAGCTCAATAACTAATCAGTTATAACTTAAAGTGGAATTGATTCATCAAAAAAACAAATGATTCCAGCTTTCCACTCCTGTTTGGACGCCTTTCGCTGCTTTCCTACCAACCGACTGACCGAACAGAATCACTGAACATATCAACGATTTTCCAGATTCTACTCAGCAACCAGGAGCATTTGGGCTTAAGTGACAGGCAGCGTCACGTTGGGTCTCATTTTGTTTGGGCCACTGAATCCTCACAGAGATTATCCGCCTCATCGCACAATGTCAGTTTTCTCCTACCGCGGGGGAAAAGACAAAAGCAAAAACAAACCTTCCAGCAGAATATTATCAGAAGCTTAATTGTCCTCAGCTCTCTGGTTCTAGCCTGATCGACTTTTTGAGAGCAGTGAAACAAACTTGAAGCTGCTCTATTCCTCGAGGTCGCCCCTTCGGAATCTAAAGTGGCAGAATTCAAATCACCCGACAACAAAAAAACAAACAAACAAACAAACAAAAAAAAAAAACTGCTAAATGCTGCTCAGCCTGAACTTGCGTCTTGTCAGCGGAGCGCCTCTGCTCTGCACTGTGAGCTTCCTGCTTTGGTGCGAGATAAAATTACACTGCATGTTATCTCACTGCCACACGCTGATCCGCTCGCTCTCGAAGGCCGCTCAACAACAACGTACTTGACACCACAGCAACTTCTTAACAGATTGCTCCACGTGTTTACTGCTGCGCCTCCTCGCTCCACGCTTTCTGTTTCTTCACATTTTGTCCTGAACCGTGTTCACTGGCCCGCAGCTCAAAACGGCCCCGGCACACCACCGGGGAAATGATAGGGGGGTTACGGACCTCCTTCGCTTCCGCGGCTGTCTGTCTTAAAACAGACTTTCCTGTTTTTCATCAGTCCATTAAACACCCCAAACTGTTGTGTTGGCTTTATGTCAGAGCTTTTGAGTGAAAACTTGACATGTTATATAGATTTTATGTGAATCTGAGCTGATAAATGTGTTAACAGGACATTACATAACATACACAGAGAGAAAGAATTTCATCACAAAGTGTCATCGGTGGAGTAAATATTAAATGATTGACAGGATTCAACGTTTGATGACAGCTAAGCGTTGATGCCGAGCTGAGTTCTGATGTGTCTGAACGTGAAGCCTGAACCCTGAATGAGACGAATGGAGTGGATGAAATTCTTATTCTATCAACCTGCTGCGGTTTAACTACTGTGTGATGAGCCAGAAACACACGGTCACCTCCCACACACATCCGTATGTTTGAACTGAGACAGTTTTCTTTACTTCCACGATACAAAATCTTATTTCTTTTATTTCAGACAGCTGTGTTTCCCCGAAGTGGAGGTCACGCCGAGGAAGACACAGAAGACAAAACCTTTGAGCTGTGCTGGACTTTATTAATACAAGACCTCAATAATGCTCTTGTGGCTGAACGGGAACAAATCCTTGATCCCGGGTTTCAAGACCCCGAGGAAAAGGAGGCAGCTGATATTTAAAAATCACTCCAGCTCACGTACATCTGGCTTCGCCTGCTTTTCTGAGGTTTTATTTGTAGGCGGATTCTGAATCAACTGAAGCAGCCGTGCATCATTTTCTCCGGCTTTCTTCATGATGATGGCTGAATAGCTTCCCTTTATGGCCCTGTCATGTAGATGTTGGGGTGACGAGTGATCCTGTCAGTAGTGTTATTACATTGGACTACATTTAGATGGCCATATATTCCAAATATGATGCCATGCAGGTTTAAATTACAGCCTGAAATGCTTCTTAACTGCAAAGACGTAGACGTGAGTGTTGCCGCAGTACCTGAATGTCACCAACAGAGGTCCATAAAAGTCAGATATTACTTAATGTCCCAGGAGACACGCTCATCGATCAGCCCCTGGTTTATTTGGGTAGGTTCTGTTTTACTTATTTTCCAGTTCGTGGATTTAGATTCGGATAATATTAGTTAAAATCTTCTGCCTCATCTTCTGACCTCAGAGAGGCGGATTATCATCCTGTGAAAAAGATTCAGACTCTTATCTCGACAGCTGGCGGGTTGATTTTGTTTAAAAATGCCTTTTCGGCTGAGAGCGGTCGGCTCAGGACAATAACTTCTCTTTTGAAGAACTTTATGGCCACAGAGGAGACACATAACAGCATCCAGCTTCAGTGCAACACTTTCAGGACTGATGTTAAACCAAAACAGGGCCGGTATCGATATATGACAAGCTGAGAGGAACAAAAAAAGAAGAAGAAGAAAAAAAAAAGAAGCGGGGGAAGCAATTTTATTCCCACCATCAGTCGTTATGTCACCCAAACAGATTAACGAGCATTCACCATCTTTTGTTTTAGGTTCCAGGGAACAGCCAAAAAAAGAAATGAATAACGGCAGGAAACCTTCAAAGCACAAAATCCATGTCACGACAACACAGGCGGGTCGATATATTATATCAGAAATCACAACAAAAAAAAAAAACAGATGCACTGTTCTGTTCTGTGTGTTTCGTGGAGATAATGGAGATGAAGCTTGTTGGAAGTTGGAAGTTCGGACTTCCATGAATGTGATGAGAGACTCAGAAACAGGCGGCAAAAACAGAAACCGATCCAACGGAGCTGTAAATGTGTCCGGCTCTTCTCTCTCTGGTCGGAGCCTCAGCCACTAACGGGGGTCAAATAATGACCGAGTAATGATGTTACAATACAATAAGAAACTTCATTCTGAAAATTGTTGTTGGTCGCATTACTGCTATAAATGTCAGCGATGGCAACCAACACACGCGTGCACACACACACACACACACGGTCTCCTCGTATCCTCATTGTATAGTGAGTAGTAGAGGGAAGGAGGTAGATTTTACATCTCACCCTTTTGCATATCTGGAATAAAACCAACATTTGCTATTGATATCCATCCAGAAATGAATGTAGGAGTGTAAGATTTTTAATATTTCGTTATCCTTTTTTTTTTTTTTTTTTTTTTTTTATTATTTCCTCTTCCAGATTCAAATGGTGGAATACACGAGATATTAAATCAGATTTAATAAAATGTAGCTGAATATCAGTCCAGAGAGGAAGATTTTTAAAAGGAGGCATCATCCGCTTATCTGGGGTCGGGTCACGGAGGGAAACATCATATCTAATTGAAATGTTAAACCTTCATTATCTCTGGGACTCAGGAGTGTCGATGAATGTTCTGGACCGGCAATGGTGTCAACGTAGATACGAATATACGAATATACGAATATAATTTATTGAATTTGGATTTAATATATTATTTTGATAAGTGAGGTATGAAATTATTATTATTACTTATGAGATTTGGGTGTCACTACTCAGAAAAATTAGGAGTCAAAATCAAGTCAAATGAGTCGAAATATAAAGAGATTATATGAAAATGAGGTGAAATATTCACAATATTTATATGTTATTTGTGAGAATTAAAAGATTTATGAGATTCTGGGCCAAATATGTGACTTCATCTGATTAGACAGCAGTTTAGAGAGAAGGACTTTATTATTTTTAGGCAGAAATAGGCCTCTGTAATAAAAAATAAACAGATGTCACATGTCTCGCAATAATGAAATATTAAGAATTTGTTTTGATTTTAAGGTTAATTCAGTCCATTCATCTGTTTTCCTGGGCAGACTCTCAAACCCAAACCCAGACTCCAGGAAACGCGTAACTGACTGGTCCTGATTGGCCGCCATCGACCCACAAATAACTGAAATCCTCTCAGCGGCTCCAGAAAAACCTCCATCCACTCAGCAGATGTAGCTCATCTGAAGAATGACGACGGCCAGCCAGGATCGAGTGCTGCGATTAGGATTGTTCTTTAAATCAAGGCAATTCAATTTAGCTAATTCATGTCAGCTTTTTCTTACACTGCTTTCATTTCCAAAACACAAAAACACACAATATGGGAACATTTTGTTCTGCATAAACAGAGTCTGCAAGAGGTCTAAGTGTATGAAGACTGTGAGATCAACGGAGGCACTTCTATGGAGTCACACGTGGACAAAAGATAAAAAACAACAGTGCAAAAAGAGTAAACACCATTCTGCAATCAACCTTTGAAAATAAATGTGTTTAAAAGGATTATCTTCTGCCTCGCCGGGTGCGAACCATTTATGAAATATTTGTGGCACAACGCCTTCGGAGGAGATTCATGACAAGTCAAAGGGGAACACAGTCAGTCCTGTGACTCGCTAAATATCACCCGGACAGAATCGGTCCTGCCCGCTCATACATGGAGGTGTCCGTAACAGAGCTCATTTTAACCCACGACTAACTGGCAGTCTGTCATTTTCTTGCTGTAAAATCGCTTTCACATTTTAGGTCCATTCAATTGTTGCCCCCCCCCTCAAAAAAAACCCCCAAACGGCTAACACCGTCTGTAGCTGGGGGATCCAGACCCTTAAGAGTCTGCATTCAAAGACCAACGTCAAAGCGATACGTTTCGGCGGTCCCATTTCAAATCTGTGAGCTGCTATTATGAATCCTCCAGTTTGTAATTTCGTTGTCGCCGTCTTGTTTTTTGTTGCAGACCTGCTGCAGACGACCAGAGGAGTGAAGCCTCGGCGGCGGGTGAAGAAGATCCATGAAAAGGAGCAAACGAAAGCACACGTGGTCGATCTCTTCGACGGTTCATGAGCCCTCTCTAACCCGACTCTCAACTCCAACGACCGTCTCGATCGATTCTCAAATAGCAACGAAGTTTTTTGAATCAATGACCCCTGATGGGAACAGAACCAAACCCCGAACAGATGCATCTGAACGACGGGATGGCGCTGAAGATTGAACAGAAGTAATTGTTCTTACAGAGGACACGTTTGTGGACTCTGAGCGTCAGGATCAGCTGATACAGCGGAGACTCGTATATTCAGATCACACTGTGGGTGTCACTTCCGACTGGAATGACTCTGGAAACACTAATACTGACCTGAAAACCCAAAAGTTCAGTTACTGGAAAGCATTTTACTTTATTTTTCTCACATTCGCTTGAAGACACTCGAAGTGAAGCACCTATTTGGGCAATTGAGGAAATATTATTATCAGCTCCTGAGAAAATACAGTACCAGCTTTTTTTGGCTGCTAGATGCAGCAATTAGTCACTGCCCTTTTTCTGCTTCTGGCTCGGCACCAGGCGGGGAGTGCGTACAAACAGCTTCAGCCTTCTGCTGCCGGAGTTTAAGTGGATGCAATGCCGAGATGGTGAATGTGCTTCAAAGCTGACGGAGGATAAAAGTGCCCCAAGGCTGCAGAGTTAGAATTCAAATTTTTTGTTGTTGTCAGCATGAGTGACCTTTTAACAATAAGCACCTCAATTTGAAACGCTGTGAGTATGAAAAGGAATGCTTTGTGAATGACTAATACCAGACCTTTGGCATGAAACAGGAATATCTCAATAAGTGTGGACAAATTGGGGGCGGAATTCACACAGTTTTCATCCTGATTAAACTTCCTGTGTTGTTAACTGAGTTTAAATGTCAAATATCATAATGTCTGCAGTGATGATTAAAATGAAAGGTTCTAGATTTCCTGAGTGAAAGTGGACGTAAACTCTCAGGCTGAAAAGTGAACGCCTTGTCCTCTGTAGTCTAATTAAGGACTCAGATTGTATTGAAGTCTATGGGAAAGTGGCCCTAATTCTCACAAATGTTTTCCTAATTTGTTTCAATTCTTCTTCAATTCCATGTGATTTTTTTAAACAATGGTCCCAAAGCAGCACATGCTTTCAGATGTGGCTATAATATATTCAAATTTTACATTTACATTTAAACAATGGAAAACAGACCATAAAACGGGGTGGGGGGGTGGTTATTGTGTGATTGCAGCGCAGGGCAGCTCAGATCCCTGTTTCTTCACATTCCACTCCAAACGTGACGTTATTGCAAAAGAGCTTGACAGAAAAAAAAAAATGGATCTAATCCACAGCCAGCACTCAGCCGTCAATAATATGAAACTGTAGAAATTCTCTTTCAAGTGGATTCCTCCCTGCTGGGAGTCGAGCTGAAGCGTCTCGCTCCGGTGACGACGGTACATTCAATCATCCCTCACGTGATTGACTTTGAACTCCATATACAGAGAGAGAGCACACAGTACCACTGATGTGTGATCATATTATTGAGATCTACAACAACAGTCCTTGAGGAGAAGGTCGACGCGAGGAGCCAAAGACTTACGATATTCATGAGAGTCAGTAGGTAGTTCTGCACGTGCTCTTTGCCGTGAAATCGAACCACCGAGTCGTCGACCCCCAGCAGGATCTCGATGTTGTAGTCGTCCTCCCCGGCGTCTCGGCGCCGACGGCGGCGGACGGTTTCGTTGACCTGCCGGGCCACAGAGTCCAGAGTCCCGGGTACATCCAGCTCCGGTTCTGTACAGAGACCAAGACAGAGGCCATGAACAGAGCAGAAAGTTAAAAAACAAGAATTAATGATAAAAGCTGCAAAATTTAACTTTGCTTTCATATCATTCTACGACCAGATCACTGCTGGCTTCTCATCACAAGAACAATTCAAATGTTTTTGTCAACAGCAGGAGCTTCAGGGCTTAATGAAGAATTCAGTTTGGATTCTGTCAGAAGATGAAAGCTGCATTAGAAGCCAAGTGTGCCGGTGCAGCTATCGGATCTCATTACACTTGAAGAGCTGAACAATGAGCATTAATAGCCTGCCAGCTCTTTTTCTGATTCCACTTCCTCAAGTGGTTGGGAGCGTTTGAAGTGTTTCTGTTATCTGTAAAGATTTTTTTTTTAAATCAAAACGATCTTATGATCTCATGCTCACTGTGCATTCAGATCTGCGCTCTGAATCCAATCGATGACTCAGTGTGTGTTTTGTCTAACGTGCAGACTACTGTGCCACACACAGCTAATGAGTCAAACCGCTAACTCACGCCTGCTAACGAAGACTCGGGACAGCTGGCTTTGTGACGGGACCGCTCGGAAAAACCCGGAAACCTCACAAGCTTGTGAAAGCCACTGAAAGCTCGCGTCGGGGGGCTGGAAATCTCTTCAGCTGGAAAAAAGGACAACAGGTCCAAAGCGACTCACACGCTGCTGAACTTCTATCAAGTCAGTCAAACCGCAATTCCATTTGTTTCAATGTGAATCAGCGGCTGTAATGGGACCATAAGACAAACAATCTACAGTTAGTTTAAGGCCTTTTTTTGTTTTCTTACTGTTGGAATAAAGATGATCCTCTGGGGTTATATAACAGGGAAATCAGACTTGACTTCTGTCTCCACTCACTGTGATAGTAAAGTTAATTATCTGACTTGACAGTATTCGGTCCCCCCGACTGAGTCAAATTGCTAATGCTTCCCCTTTTTTTGATGGAACGGCTGGCACTACTTAACGTGCCCCAAAATAGTGCTGAGCTTCACACTCTGAAGGCTGAGAACTTCTCTGTCAAGCCTCTCCGGGAGCGGCGCTGATAAGAAATCCTTCAGCCGGTGCCCTTGGTAATCCTGACGAGGGCCAACGACCCCTGAGTCGTGAGCCGCAGATATTCCGTATTTCACGCCTTGCTGCTTTACAGTACGAAGCACTGGAGATCAAATTTTCCCCCATAATGAAAAAAACAAACCTTTGCTTGGCCATAAAAGGAGAGGAGCGTTGCAGGTATCAAACCCCAGTGAGGAAAAACTTGATGACGATGTTGGTGAACCATCAGGGTGCATTCTTATTTGCTGTAACTGTTGGCCAACAGTGAGGCTGCGATCGCGCCTGCAGTTTTGTTTTATTTGGTCTCAGCCACATTGGAAGAGGTCATTTTAATCTCTCTGCAAAATCTTAAATTGAATTGAAGTGCATGAGCCTGCTGAGTTGAAACAGGTGTCATGACTGACTGAGCACCGCAGTTAACATTCGCTGACAGGAGCACCATCGCCAAGGAAAGATTTTCTGGATTTTTGTTGTTGTTGTTGTTGTTGTTGTTGTTTTTTTGGAGGACCAGGGGATGGAAGAGCAATCCCAAAGTTATCTTACTGCAGATCAATTATATTTGGTTTGGTTTCTTTCAGAGTGAGCCGGCTGTGCAGACAATGATCTGTTGGTGTGAGCCCATCCACTCTTTGCTTCTCCACTGCTGTTGTCATGTTGTCGACACTAATATGCACACAAAGCACACCCTGACTATCGATCATCGTCTCACAGCCGACATTGTTTGGCAAATATTCCCCACTTGCATAATGGCTAATTTCAATTGCTGCTTGTGTACGTTGCTTTTGCACGTATCGGTTGAGCATTGTTTTCATTCTTTAAATTGAATACAGCCTTAAGGGAACGCACACATCTTCTATTCGTGTAGCCTGCCAGCAAAACAAGCGTCGGACTTCGACTTAAATAAAGCGGGTTCACGTAGGTTCAAGCGGCCAATCTGCAAACAAACCGGGGTTGGTAAACAAAGGTCACATGGACTCAAAAGAAGCCTGTGTGTTAAAGACATTTTGGTAAACCGTCATCCTGCCGTGTCAGAAAATTTGGCTGTGGGACGAGTCAAAACAAATCTCCTTCCAGTGACTTTAGCTAAAACCTGACGGACGTGGCCGCAGTCTGAGCTGCTCTTCTAACTGATATCAAACCATTTGCAGTCGTGCCGTCTTATTTATCCACACTGCAGAACGACGATCAGTTATCTTAACCAGAACTATTCACTCTGTCACCAAACTGAGTGAACAGTAAACCACCGAGAGCCGATTCAACTGACAGCCTCTAAATTATGAAAGCCTGTCACTTATAAAAAATAAAATAAAAGTCTGGCAGATTGTGCCTGATTTAATAAATTATTCAAGCTAAAAGAAAAGGAAAAAAAAAAGGTCACAGGTTTTATATTTCATCAGCTTGTATGGTGCAGATACAGAGCTGGCAAATGCAGGCAAATCTCAAGCCATAAATAAAAACGCGGGCCACTTCTCATTTTTCCAGGGATGCTTAGGGCCGCAGACAGGGCCGGTGATTGAGTGGAGAGGGAGCTAAAATAAATAGTGAGAAATGGCTGCCACCTCAGCTGTGGCCCAGCTCCTACAGTGTTGGGATTGTGGAGTACATTCCTCCTCTCTGCTGCTCCCGTCATGACACAGGCATTCTTGTGCAGCGGCCCAGCAGCCCCCCCCCCCCCCCCTCCCCGCCTCACCCCCTCCTGAGTAAACAGTCTTTCTGAGGTCCCTACTTCAAACGCACAGGACTTCCCCTCAGCAGCGCTCCTTAAGATCGCCAGTGTGCTTCAGTCAGCGGCAAACCCGCCCCCGCCCTGTCGGTCAGTCGGTCCCCCACACCCAGTTCCACCACAGCCCAGTCCCACGGGAGCCCCAGCATGCAGCAGCAGCAGAAGCCCGCCCCCCAGCCCCAACAAACGCCCAGCTCCTGCCCACACGTGGCACTGTGCAGCAAGGTGGCAGCGAAGCCAGCCAGAGCAGCCACAGGCTAAAAATGGCACAGAGGTAGGCGACAGGCAGCTCGCCATCAGCCTCGGAGTGGAAATCTACTGTGTCTGCTGTGACGGCATTAATATCCACACTGCACCGTTCAGACGCTCACACATTCCTGCAGCCTCATTAATAAGGAGGACTCAGATATGCTGCCAGAGGAACGTATTATATATATATATATATATATATACACGTGTTGCAATTGTGGTTAAATTCACACACAAGCTGCTCTGCTGCGGATGAAGATCTTTAGTATGGAAAAACACCAAACTACTATTTAAAGCCACAATAAGCAGCGTTTTCTGCATTGAAATATGAGCTGGAAATCCTTTTATCTTCCTCTGTTCTGTAGCGTTGGCCCACATACTGTACTGTACCATCTGTGTGCATGTACGATTGAGGACGGGAGCTTGCATAATATTCACTACATGCAAAAGGAAAGTGGAGGTTCAGCTCAGTGATAACATCCCTTCAGAAACTCTGCAGCATCTCTCAGGAAATCTAGAAAGATTCACGTACGTCACACACCGAGCAGGAAACACTCGAAGCGTGATCTCACTGATCACTGGTGTCAGGAGAGCACGTTGGAGTGTCACCCTGACCACGGCTGGAAAGAGCTCAGTGAAAAAGAAACAAGACATTTACCTTGCGGGCAGGTGGAAGCGAGGGGGGGGGGGGTAATCTATCTGACTGTGAGACTACAAACCAAATAAAAATTACACACATCCATCACCTATTTATGCTTTAAACACTTAAAACTCTGTGCAGTCTGTCGAACATGAATCGTTTGAACTGAAGTAGGTCAACAATGTGTCTCCTGTCAAAAACTACCCGAGTACAGAACAAAAAGAGTTTGTAGGAATAAAGAACCTTACTTCAGTCATAACAAACTCAGTCTCGGGGGCAAGTACACAAAAATAATATTATCAATATTTAAAAAAGGCTGAACCGAAGTATTCCAGGCTTCATTAAAAGCTGAAGATAAAAAGCTAAATTCAAAGGAAACACAATAAACAAATGTGATGCTGATTGTGGGTAAAGTAAAAGAGAAGTTCTTCATTAAAGCCTGGCCGGCTGATTGCCCTCCTTTATCAACACCGACTGGAGCAATGGCTGCTATTGAAAATTCATGAATGCAAATAAGGCAATTAATAAAAGTCTTAGCAGTTCCCAGAACGCCGGACTTTGCACCTAAACTTCAGGAGCGGAGGAGCAGGTCCCCTCATTCATTAAAGATAACGCTCACCATGGGACGCAGCTATCAACGACGGGCGGCAGACATTATGCTGTGACGCTTCACTTATATTAATCAGTTAAACAATGTGCAGTAGCTGTTCGCAGCGACGGACGCGGTGCCGATCGGGGGTTTGTCCGAGCACAAAACGCCGCAGGCCATTTCCTTCTATGCAGCATCCAACTAGACTGATGCATGGCCTCCATTAGTCCAGACCGAGGAAGCAATGTACGACCGAAAGCGTCGATGCTACAAATCTTCTTCCCCCGTCTTCTCGTTTTACAGTAGCTATGAGTGATGTTTTGTTATTCCTTCGGTTTGGAGCTAAATGTGGCTCTTCACAGCGAGCGACGGTCTGGAATCAATGCCGACCCACTTCAACGCCACAAATCCTTCTTTCTAATGACAAACACAAAACAAAGTCGCCATCCTTCCTGAGCGTCGTGGCTTTGGCGGCACGGTGGTCTGTTCTGAAGCTGCAGCTGATTTAGTGCTGGCAAGTCACTTGTCATGTCAGGGAATTTTTCACTCCCCAGGGCACGTAAAGACTGGCGTAATTACACCGAGTTTTACGGCCGAGGTAATATTGTTTTAGCCTTCTTTTTCTTCCCCTCGGCCTCAATAAGCAGCAACAACAGCAGCCTAATTACCAGCAGCGCACCATAACGGGAGAAAAAGATGCTGGCGGAGACGCCACGCAGGTTTGCGGTTGTGAGCCGAAGGTGTGGTGGAGAGTTTAAAAGGTGCGTTTGTGCCTACGTGCATTCTCAGCGGCCCACCTGGAGCTTCTGTATCACCGTTAACAGCCTCTTGGGGAGTTTTAGGCATTAAATCGAAGCCAACACTTCAGCTCCCACTGGGCCTTGTATTAAAGCATTACTAATGATTTTCTAAGTCTTGGCTGCTGCAGCAAAGCAAATAAACTTGTAGTTTTTCAGCGCAAAAGCTAAAACGGCTGTAGGAGATAGAGATGGTTTGTCACGGAGGCTTTTACTCAGATTTCTGTCATCCACAGCTAAGACTAAGGAATCCAACCGGACTCTGCGCTTCCTTTTAATATATATATACATCTCAGCTCATTATTTTGCTTTTATTGCCCACAACTGTAGTTTTTCTCTTTTTTTTAAACCTTCATCCACATTTTTCATCGGCAGCAGGCAGGTGTTTTCAGTGAAAATCTTGAATAAACTGAGTGCACACTACCTGCCAAGCAGGCAAACAAAGTTAGCAGCTACCTGGTAAACACAGTGCAGCATTGAACCATATATTCCCCCAAGAGTCGGTGCAAACTAACACAGAGCAGAGAGCAGAGTGAACTTTGGACTCCCATTTGTCATGTGTCCAGAAACATGACATGAAAATAAATGTGCTGCCTTTTGTCAGCTGGGTGTAACTTTATGTCAATTAGCTCAACAGGTAAGTGTTTTCAGGGGATTTGATGAGTTTACAGATGGTTGCCCAGCTGGACAAAACAAGCAGGTAATACTGGTGCCATGCACTTCCTGAATTGGAACAAGCTGCTGGAAGCTTGAACCTGGCAGACCGTGAAAACCTGCGAACCACCGAGACGTCTGTCGATAATTGGATTTTATTTCTACACTTTTTATTTTAACAGAATGAAAAATGATCTTTACGTTCAAACAGAGGAAAAACTCACACGCTCATCAGCCACTGATGTGTCTCAACTGATCAACTGTTTTTTAACTTTACATATACCGCTTACAAAATAAAATAAAATCTGGCAGTCTGACAGCAGGCGAGACGCAGACTGTCCAAAGATGGTTTAGTCAGAAACAGCACACGGAGGATACGGAGTCAGACACCAGTGAAATATGCCCTCATATTCAGAAAATGGTCACACAACACAAACAGGAATGTGCTCCAGCCTGAATGAATACATTCAAATTCCCTTTTTGCCTTTTACGCTTCAGATCGTTGTACCTCAGATTAATCTGTGACGCTGAAACACGCTGTTTCTGAAACAAGTTGTAATACAAGTGAAACACAAACTGGACCTCATTAAATTAAGATTTCACTCCCTCATTAAATTTTAATTTCACCACCTGCTGGAGGTTTTCAGCATCAAAGTCAACGTCTGCTGCCAAAGTCAAGGACATCTCCAAAAGCTGCACTATTATTCTGCTGGAACTAACACAGTCGTGGCACCTTGTTGGGAAATATTTTGCTACTCACTGCTGGACTGTTGAAGGTTGTGTGCTCCTTTCTTGTATATGCATGTTGAAAAATAACACCAAAGAAAAATAAAACGAGGGGTGCTAATTCATCTATAGAAAGCAGCACTGTATGATATGTTGATATGTTATGCAAAGCGGTGAAAAAAAACTTAATTCGAAACATTTAAAAGGCTCCGTTTTTTGGATCATGGCAGGAAGTTTGTGCCTTTCTCAGCTAATTTAAAAAAAAAAAGTCAGATATTTAGTGCTGCAGAGCTCTTTTATGTACAACTTTCTTGGAACATCATGACATCAAAAATACATTTAATTTTCATTGGCTTGGTGCTTTTTGTGTCCCTCGCACGAACGAGGAGCTGCACTCTCGATGAAAAGAAGTCTGAGTTGAATCGCTCTCTCCACATTGTGTTTCTGCATCATGAACAGCAACAACATCAGCCCGTTCAGCTATAAACCGCACATTTTAACCAAACTACCAAAAAATAACAACTGAAAACTGTCTCAGAGTATTTCATCTGATTCATTCGTCATCAGGATGCGAATGGAAGCTAAAAGTCTTTCACCAACGCACTCACTCGCTTCTGAAGCATCTCTTGACCTCGCAGTCAGTCTGTTTGTCGTGAAATGATCATTTTTTTAATTTATATGTGAATCCACAGACCTTTTCCAGACTGTATTTATCTGAAACATGGCAGACGCTGTAAAGATGAGCTGAAATAGACTCGAATCACATGAAGTTGTTGAGTTTTTGGAGTTTTCTTTCTACCTTTGCTGCATTACAGCTCTGAATCGAAGCACCAGACTTCCTGAACATTAGCTGGAGTTTGGTCCTGAATGCTCCGACTGGTTAATGAGGTTAATTTAAGGGTTGATTGGATATTTTTAAATCAGACTTAGGAAAGTTTTTGTTGTTTTGTAGCAATAAGGCAACTTTAAACCAAAATGCATTTGAAAGCATTTAGTAACGGTGAAGCGAGAGCTGTACACATTTGGATAATTTGGACCTAAATCTAATTTATGGAGCGTTAGCAGCTTTAGGACTGGACTTGTAGTGATCTGATGTTTAGCAGACTCAACTTGATAGTCGATACACTTTGCATATTAAATAGGAAAAGTACAGTTTGTAGTGATTTTCTCAGTAACTACTTCAGTGTGAACGATGTTACATATTAACTTGACAGTAAGAGAGAGAATTTTTCCTCAATTATCAGCCTGAAACATTAAAAGCACTTCCGCCAATCAAACTCTTCAATAGAAAACTGTTGATTGATGTTTCTAATGGTCAAAATTTAGAGTTTAGAGCTCCAACGCTTTGAACAAATTACCACAGAGAAAGAAAATACAGAGTGCAGGGAAATGACATTATAAGTGGACGTAATTGAATTGTTTTAAAACTGTTTAAAACTATTAAAGCTTCTCTATCAGTTTGGCCACAGATCGGCTGAGAGAGGGTTTTTTCTTCTCAAATTAAAAAGCACCTTGAAGGTCTCCTGATGTGAAATTGAGTCTCCTGCATGATGTTTGTGTTTGCAGCGTGATTCATCTCAAATCTTATTCACAAATAGTTTTCTTTAATTTATGGTCACGTCAGTGAGCTGTAGAGCTGTTTGGGCGGCTTATTTTTATTTTTTTCTTGGACTTTTATTTATTTATTTTTTTTAAATCTAGGTCTCTCCTACTTCCAGTCTCATTGCCAAACTATGTGTACTATATCCCGGGTCATGCCTCACGCTAACACAAACACAAAGTGTGAATCTGTTCAATTCCTCTTTTAGTGGGAATTTCAAAAAGTCAAATTGTCCCTTTAACCCGAAACAGTTTATACTCCTCTCACAGCGGGCGTGTTTTCTCTTTTACAAACTGATCTAAATCTGTTGTTGTGTTGTTGCTGTTGAGAAACTTGTGCGGAGTGTGTTTGTGTGCGAGTCAAAAGGGGGAGAGAGAGCGATCGAGCGAGTGAGCGAGCCTCGGAGCAGACAACGGCTGGCCTTGTTGGGGTCGGTAAGTTACAACACGCAGCAAAACTTAGGCTTCATTCATGGTGTGGTGCGAACTGCCTTTTTGGAAGAAATGCTCACTGTATTTCCTTTCAGGGGAGTTCAATATATTTTGGTGACCTGCATCCGTTTTTGTTTTTTTTTTTTTCTCTCTTTCTCTCAAAGAACAAACAACCCAATGTCATCGTTGAAAGGTCAAGTGACAAACTGTTTCCACTCTCTCCCTCCCCAACACGACTAATTAAATGCTGACATGTAAGAAGCTAAAACGCTGAGACGTGAATGGAGCCTATTTTTACCTCCGAGGATGTTTTTGGTCCTGTTTGCTCCTTTCGTTGGCAGGAAATCTTAAAAAACTACAAATTGCAATAAAATTTTGTGAAGTGTTGGGTCACCGGCGTTACATCAGCGAGCGACCGCCAGACTGAGCGAGCGATAAAGTTAATCATTATTTTTTAATTATGCCATCTGGGGCCGTTCCTTCAGCCGCCCCCCCCCCCCGGTTAGTCCCAACATAGTCCGAGCAAACAGTTATTAAATACTGAAAAAACTAATCACCTGTGATCTTCCCACACCGTATTATACTGTACACACATTTTCTCTGTTTGTTAAACTTGAAGACAGCGACAGTAGAGAATGACAGAAAAAGCAGAAAAGAAAGAGAAAGAGAAATCATTCCAAAATAATCTTATCAGAAGGTCCACCTGCTGCTTCTATTTGTGGCTCTCTACAACACCTACTACTTTCATCAGCAGACGGATGGTGAGTTCATCAGTTAATGAAGACTGATCTGGAAAAAGCTCTTAATGAGGAAACGGCATTAAGGTTTTTAAGGAGAACACTACGACCTTGATGTCGCGATCATAATCGTTATAATTACTCTTTTGTCTAAATGACTTCTTCGCTAAAGCCAGCCTGACACAAGCAAACATCAGCTGTAAAAAACTCATTTAAAAAAAGCCAAAATAGAAACCTGAGGGGCAGCACAAACCCAAAAGCAAGAAAGCAGCACTGGAGACATTTGCAGCAACACTTGGCTAATTCTTTGATGTGCATGCTTTAATTTCCAGACATGTGGGTTGTGTTATTGCAGCTTTCTGATTCTTTCACAACGCAAACGACATCAGGACTTAAGTGTTGCAAGACTTGGGAATGCTAAACAAACGACCTTTTTGTAGGGTTGTCTCATAAACAAATGCAATCTTGATCTTCTCCCCCCCCCCCCCCCCCCCTCCTCTGGATCGGTAGCTGTTTCTCTCTAAAGGACACTGGATGTAGTATCACAACAAGCAACAGGAATTTGAAGTATTTGGCTCTCTGCGGTGGAAAGAAGAAAAAGATGCTCATGAGTCTCTTCCAGCTGCCATGTGACTTTTGGGAAGCAACTGGATGATTCAGAGTGAGTCAGGAGAGAAAACACAACTGAAAGTTGTTGCTCAATGCTCCCAAGGTCTTTTCCATCCAGCTTCCATCCAGATCCTTGGCTCGGGCTGGAGCGGCTAATTATCACCAGGTTTCAAATGGAAAGAACTCATCAGATGTGTTCAGAGTTCATACTTCTGAAGACGTAAGGCAATGTGGAAAATATCTCCCCGATCTGCTGTTTCATCATGAAAAGAGGGAAAGGGAGAAATATCAGAAGAAGCGCGAGCAGCCTCTTCAAAGAGTCACTGATTTCATACTGACCTATCAAAGAAATGGGATGTTTGGGTTGTTTAGAAATTGTGTCATCACATAGTTTACTCAGTGCATCAAGCTTTAGCTCCATTTTTCCTCAACACTCTCCCTGATATCTGCTCACGCATGCATCACAGCTGACAAGAGAAATTAAAAATTTGTTCGATAACGACGACCTTCATCTTTTTTTTTTTTCTCTTGCTACGTTGTTAGGATCAAGTTGGCGACATCCATCGTTTTTCTCTCATTGGACGCTAATTTAGTTGACTCTGTCTTAACGTTATTAGGAGTTTTAATCCTAAAACGTATTCATGCCAAACTGTTTTGTTGGGTTTGGTACAAACTCAAAGGATTACAGCTGTTGCATTTGTAAACATTAAATCCTGGAAGACTTCACCTGAACACTTACAGCAGAGGCCCCCACTTTGACATTTGGACCCCCATTATATGTCAGCTCATATATAAGATAATTATACTTTATCTCATCTCATCTTATATTTATATCTGAATCAGGATTTATCATCAGTATTCCATTTGGCCTCAAAAATCCAGAATGGGTCTGTTGTCATCTGTTGATTTGCAGTTTTTTTTGTATTTTTTGTTTTCTTTTTTTACGTATCTCGGACACACACATTTAGATCAGGTAGGTCGCTTTAACTTCTGTGTGCACGTCCTGTCACAACAACAATATAAAATCAGACAGATGTCCCTTTTCCATGAATTCCTCATCAAGCTCAA
Organism: Remorina albescens; assembly: GCA_034769265.1. Classification (NCBI taxonomy): domain Eukaryota; kingdom Metazoa; phylum Chordata; class Actinopteri; order Carangiformes; family Echeneidae; genus Remorina; species Remorina albescens. The sequence continues at coordinate 25,339,054 of CM068485.1, forward strand.
TCATGAAAGAAAGAGCGCAGACGTCTGTGTTTACATGCATCTCAGAGCGGCTTCGTGTGCCGAGAATTACAGCACAGCTCCGTGTGAAATCAGCAATTTCTTTGTTGAAGAGTCATTTTCTGTTTGGAGCACAAGCAATTCATAAAAAAGAACCAAAAAAACAAGAGCAAAGCTGCAACGATTACTTCATGAGCTGTATTTTTTTTGTAGTGCCGCAGTTTGTGCAGGAAACAAACAAGAAACAACACATTAGATCTCAGCAGCATCCTATAAACAGTATCTATTTGTCCAAGCTGTGGTGATTTATTTTTATTTTAACTCGCTGGATTGCATTGACCTGCTGCTGTTGGACTACTAATCCTACTTTGGCCACATAGATTACGAGGAAACATCCCAGATTTTTTGTGTCTTTAATCGATAACAGTCAATAAAAAGTGTTGACGAGATGCAGGTTAGTTTTAGACTAGAAGGGAAATCAATGTACATAACGAAAATAAGCATAAAGACTTATAATCCTTTTTCGTCCCCTCATCAAATCAGACATTACTGACATTAATAAATCCTGTTGAAACAGGAAAAGCAGTTGTTTTTTAAGAGATTTTCTGCAGTGATCTTGAATAGCAAAAGCAGAGCTCGACATTATAAACTATAACTATTCTACACGTTATATTGCAGGTTGAATCAGCATGTTAAAGGTTTTTTTTTTTTTTTGGATACAGAAAGTGAAGCACACAATAAACAGGAGGGATATAAAAATATATTTAGTGTTTTGTTTTTTGTTTTTGCGTTTTGTGCTTTACAGCAGCTTTCAGTTGTGGACTGATGAAAAAGGGGTTAACTTGGCGGATCTGAAAATAACTCCTCGGTGGTAAACTGGTAATTACAGTCGAGCCCACGTGGCATGATCTTGGCATCACCGACACAATGAGCCATCTCACAAACTAAAAAGCAGCTTGCGGTGACGTGCCTTGCTCAAAGGCAGCTCAGACTGCAGATAACCTTTTCAAAAAAAGAGAGGCGACATTGTGTCCCTCTGTCTCAGGAATGAAACTGCTGACCCTCACAAGTCGACATCACCACGCAGCCAAACCTTTTATCTTGTGACTCACCGCCGATTATCACAGAGCGTCATCTTTTTACGACAGCCGGCCAGCGACAAAACGTTCCAATTCTGTTTCTGGCACCGGCCGCTGGCAGACAGAAGGAATGAAGCCCGCCCTCCTGTCTGCTTCACCTGGAAACAGATGGTCGAACAGCATTCATCTTTCACCGACATCGCCGGTTTTGACGCAGCCTTCTGGAAGCCTTTGTGGAGTTTTTTTGCAGGTTGTCTGGGAATCAAAGGAATCCTGAGGCCAGCGAGGTCGAGTGACTCTGCTGATCCTCTGACAGCAGACTACAGTAGCTGCATCTGAAGATCACAGATCTTGGCGAGCAGACACCAGCCTGACTTTGCATTTCGCAGCTTAAATCATTGATTGCCTTCGGTCCAGACAAAACACGATTCAATACGACCTTAAATACGATTTATATGAAGTAACTACCTGATCCAACATCAATTTCCTCACAGCTGGAGCTGGACAGTGAAAAATGGCAACGCCGTTTTCTGACCTGCCTCCAGACTGAGGTGTTAGGAAAGAGAAATAGGAAGGTTTTGCTCTCAACAGTTGTGATACTTGTCAACTGCACATGTGAGCTGTTATGGTGATTAGCGTAATTATTACAAAGGTAAGCGGCTTGGCAGCTGCGTAGACGTCTTCTCCCTCCTCATCCTCAGTGGCCATTCACACTCAGATCGCATTTTAAGGCGAATTCTAGGAGGTTTACGCACGACAGACTATTAATTTTGCCTTTTTTTTTTTTTGGTCTCTTCCTCCTTTGAATGTTTCTCATTCCTGCCAGCTCACCAAATTCCTCCACACTCAGCCAGCCCCCACTCTGCTTTACACATCTGTGTGACAAATATAAATCACAATTTTCCCTCAGGATCTCTTTCTCTTTCTTTTTTTTCTTTTCTTTCTTTCTTTCGTAGAGCACGGCTTAGTTTTTTTTTTCTAAAAAGCTGCCCGGGCTCGCCGAGGTCATCGATACACTTTCAGACACGAGGCCTTCTCAGGAGTTCCTCACTCCATTTTCACCAACGTGTGAAGATTAAAGTGTTGCTTAGGGCGAATCCTTCACCGGTCAAATAGGCCAGATAACAGGAGAGCAGATGTCAGACATTTGCTCTCACTGTGATTCTGATTTCCCTCGGATCACACACACCCGTCTGTCAACATGACGAACATCTGTGTGTGTCTTTTGTGTGTCTGTGTGCAGTTGGGGATGACCAACATGTAGCAAGCGGCTACACGATGTGGCGCGATTGTCTATGCATATCACAAAATGACTAATAACTGCAGTTATTGGCGTGTCAGTCAATAAATCAAAGAGATAATTAATCAGCAAGAAATCTTATTAATCTAATAATGCCAAATTAATCTTCAAACTTAAAAAAAGGTGGAAATATGCTAGAAGTTTCTGTTTTTTTATTTTTTATTTTTGTTTATATACAAAAACAGATCTGCTAAACTAAAGTCCTAACTAAGTAATCATTTTAATCCTGTATATAATTGTCACATTTGCCTTACTGAAGTATTGTTTCCACCTGTTAAAGGTCCAGCCGGTCTAAAGGTGGATGTTAAAGGTCCATAAGGTCTAAATGTGGATGTTAAAGGTCCAGCCGGTCTAAAGGTGGATGTTAAAGGTCCGTAAGGTCTAAAGGTGGATGTTAAAGGTCCGTAAGGTCTAAAGGTGGATGTTAAAGGTCCAGCCGGTCTAAAGGTGGATGTTAAAGGTCCATAAGGTCTAAAGGTGGATGTTAAAGGTCCAGCCGGTCTAAAGGTGGATGTTAAAGGTCCATAAGGTCTAAAGGTGGATGTTAAAGCTCCATAAGGTCTAAAAGTGGACGTTAAGATAAGACAGTCACCTCTTGAAGCCTCAAAGAGAGAAGAGAGATGGTTTTTTTGTTCTTAAAACCATGAACATATCTTCTAATAGAAACCATCCCTTCAAATTAAAACACTGAAAAGGTGTAAAATACAGGACTACATATCCCATAAGCCCTCGGCCCTTCTCACAGATCTCACTTGGTCACGATGTCACTGTTGACGCGGATCATCGTGGTGTTTGAGCAATTTCTGCGTTGGCTGTTTGCTCTTTTCACCGTCTGTCATGGTGGGAAGTGAAAGTGGATCCAGTCTCAGTACAGAACAGATTTTCATCTGCAGCGGCAGTCAGATAAATGAAAAATTTCCCCTCAAACCAAAAACTATTTTAGCTCGTGCAAATGTGCGCTCTTTCTCTTGTGATTTTCTATAAAGCAGACTGTTTTCCATTATCCTCTCACCACACCTTTAAAAGCCATTTGTGGCATCAAGACAAAAATCACGTTTTAACTACACCGTCTTAATTCTCAAAACGAACCTGGTTTTGTCTTATTTATAATCAAAATACCCCAATCAATAATAAAAACAACTGTATAATTGCTCACCAAAAGTTTCCATCTGTTTTATGTTTGAGTACGTTTCAACAGAAGATATTTGAAACACATCAGATATTTCCTTTGTTTTTCTCTCTGTATTTTTGCAGTAATGTTCAGTACACTCTGATGTTTAAGTCTATATGATATTAGCTAAATAGTGCCAAGAAATGTATACTGTACCTGGAAAATAATAATAATAATAATAATAATGACAATTCTGACAATAATACCACTCCAGCTTCTGTAGACGCATGACAACAGAAGACTAATAATAGTACCTATCTATTCCCTGCGTCAGAGGCCCTTCTCTTCTCTCTCTCTCTCTCCCGGAGACTGATTGATCTGTTAAACCTAGCTGTTACAAACACTCTGAGCTGAGAGGAAATCACTGACGACTACAGACGGCAGAAACCTGCAGGGCGTGATACGAGTGGAAGTTTTCCCTCCCCGCTGATGCCTCAGTATACACACTTAAAATCTTCTCATGAGTGTATTCACGCCAGAGGCAGCATTTCACCAGCCCCAGTTGGAACAGCGACCCGGCAGCTATGTCAACTTATCCGCCACACAATGAGTTTCGCTTTTGTCATTCCAGTCACGTTTTCCATTTGTCGGTTACCTGACTCATTTTCTCTCCACAAAGCTCCTGGTGTGAATCCTCTCTTTTTTCTTCTTTAACTGTGTGCTGTGGGACAGCCAGCAACTTTCACACTGACAGAAAGAGTTCACAGGATGAGAGCTGTTGGCTTTTGTCAGGATAGATACCAGACTGCATTGTGTTGAGTCGCACAAATCCCCCAACCATCACCCTGAGGTAATTATTCACAGAAATTCATTGCAACGGTGTGACTTCATTCTGCCTTTGATAGCACAAAAACAACGTCACCACGGGCTCCATTTAGTGGATCAGTTGTTTTGGAGCTTTTGATCGAATCATATGGTCGTCATGGAGCTTTGACTCTTCATTGGTTGTCATGGTACTAACACTAATTAGCTCCATGGACATAAAGAAAAGATGGTGATTTGGATTAAGGTGATTACTTCCTCAACATGACACGTTCTCCGCCTCTGTCATGGTCACGATAACAACAAATTGTCGCACATTCGCTGATAATAGAGACAACACGAACTGCTACTGCCAGATGGGAATTGAACACGTCATCCTGTGCTTTGTCCTGTCACCTAACAAAACCTAAACAGACGACTGAGAGGCGCATGCTATTATTATTTTTTCTACAGGGCAGTCTTATCTGCGTTGCCATGGTAACAAACACAAACAGGAACCTACAACACTTCACTTTGGGTTTACAGAGTCAACAAATTGCCAAAAAAATCCCCTGAAAAGAAATCCTAAAGAGAATAAACAAGAATAACTTGGTGTGTTGGTGCAGACTGAGGTGCCTGACTTAAACTTTAAAAACAAAACATTTCTTCCAAAATCTGAAAACGTGTAATGATTTTGTTGAGATGGAGTAAAAACCGAAGCTCACTGTTAACCTCGAAAACTTAAGCTGAGAAAACTATTTCCAGCTTGGAGCAACTTTCGGTCTGATTTCAATCTGAGGATGAACTTTGAACCTTAACTTAGATGTAATTAATATTTTCCCACTGAAGCAGGTCCAGACTTCAGAGGGAATCTTCAGTGAGCAGGTTTGATGCTAAACCTCTTAAATTTGAAACATATACAACGATTTTTATTTTATTTTATTGTATTCTTCTTTTTTTTGAGCCCTGGCCAGATATGAATCTCTTCCACGAATCACGCTGTTGATCCAGAGGAGCTCTGTAAGGAAACACTGTTCTGGATGATTATTAGCACCTTTCCATCTGTAATCCACCGGCTTTTGTTTGCTTTCTTTGGCATCTCGTATCACAAAAATTTGTTTTATGGAAAAACAGAAAATGCTCGCGGCTGTTTAACTTGCGTGGGTGTCAGCAGAATCCCATTCCTACCATGCGAATTGTTAAAACTAAGAAATTAAGCGAAGGGCCGTAGAGTTATTTTTTCAGATTCCTGTTCCATAAACAGCGGGATAATCTTTTGTTTGAGGTGAGGCTGCAACAGGCTCGATTCCCACAGCCAAAGTGACCTTAACAAAAGTTTTATGATGGTAGATTTTATGATGTTTCCCAGTTTGCTGTGGAAGAAACTGCACGAAGCCAAGAACCCTCAGCCCTTCTGGGATGAAGTGGAACACCCAGCCCAGCTTTAAAATAATTAATTGATAGCTAAAGGCTAAAGGTGGGGTTACACTTCCTCAGTATGACATTCAATTTCAAAAAGCGAGACCTTTCAGGCTTTGTGCTGTTTTCTCCAAACTCCCTCCAGGGCACCAAAGCATCCTGTTAAATCTGCAGCAGGCCCGGAGAGGAGCTCTGACAGAAGGACAAACCGGAGTGACTAATGACTTGCTGTCAATGATCCGTAACCTACCAGCTCCACGGCTGACGCTAGCACAAATATGAAGCGAACAAGCAAAAAGGGTCTGAGAATGATTACAGCGTGACGGCGAGGAGATGGGAGAAGAAGCGTCTGCCAGAAGGCACAACGAGACATGATTGTGTCCGATAACAATGTGACACAGAGGCATGATGTGAGGACGAGTGTTGACGACAGCGCTGCAATACAGAAATAAGTAAAAGCTGTTTACTGAGAAAGGTTAGCACAATGCATGAGGTCAAACTCAACTTTAAAGCCACTGTGGATACGAAATCTACCAACAGAATGGAAATACAAACCTCTAATGATGGTTTCCACAACAACATGATAGAATAACTTATAACACCTCCTGATACTTTTGTAAACTGGCATAAATGCACCTCGCTGCTGACTTGGCTGGACGGTCCTCCATTTTTGTATCTAGCTAAACAGTTTTAACACGATGTTGGTTGGCACCTTGCTGACGTTGGTGTGGTTGCAGCCAATTTTTCCACCAGAAGAGTGGAAGCTTGTTGTAGCAGCAGATTAACGGCCGAGAGTTTGGACGACAGACAAAATATCATCAGCATGCAAATCCATTCAAGACCTACAAAACGAAATCAAATTTGAACTAGTGTTTCAAAGCAGGAACACATGACATCATTATCAGCAGCCCAGGGGATCGCTATCAATGAAGTGGAAGGAACTCCAGGCACTTCAACCCAGCTTGAAAGAAGAGCAGCTATTTCATTAATCAACAAAGAGCTAACACTGTCTCTTCCACAGAAACAAGCCCACTCCAGCTTCGCTGCAACATTCATCACAGTACTGACATGTGCTGACCAACGGAATACATCAAGGACCATTAGGCAACTTTAAAAACTTTACTTCTGCAAATTTAATCCTCATAACTAACGATAAATTAAGATGCTCCATCTTAATTTATCGTTAGTTATGAGGATTAAATCACTGGGCAGTGCTTTGACATCCTCCTTGAATGTGTCCTTAATGCTCTGGTGTCTAATTCAGGAGTGTTTTTGGTTTGAATCCATAAAAAAAAGTGACTCAGAGAGCAGGCAAAAAAAAAAAGGAGTCACTACATATACAACCATCATGCAAGAGTTAATTCCCCCAAAGAAATGATGGGCACCGGATAAATGACATGTCTGCAGTTTCCCCCATCTGTGTGTGTGTGTGTCTTTGACTTACAAAACACACACACACACACACACACCCAAAAACCAGGATTGCTGTGTGAAAATGTTGTTATAAAGAAACACTTTCCTCGGCATCTTTCCTTTCACACTCATTCACTCATTCATTCATTCATCTTCAACCGCTTATCTGTTTCCGGGTCGCGGCTTTCACACTCACCAGCTGCTCATTTGCAGACTCTGTAGCCTGCACAGGAAATAATAGGTGCACACACAAACTGAGACCAGGAGGGCTGGAGGCAGTTCTGTCTAACCCCTCCCCCCCCGCTGGCTCTGTGTTGTGAGGCCACAGGTGTAAGTTGACTCCTCCAAGGCTGTCACCACGGCTCATCACGCAATTTCACACCAACTGGTCAATATCACAGGCGGCACATAAGAGGAAAAATATCACGGTAAAAAAAAATGAAGTCAGCGCGGCTTCGCCTGTCTGTACGATTGATACCAAAAAGGTCACGTCTACAGAAATGTTCATCCAACCATCTCAGACCTGAAGGTCACTGAAAAAAGTGAGCAACACAGAAGGGTGTCAAAAATAATTCATTCTGGATCACAGGTTTTTTTGGAGATTGGACTGAAATCCAAATGTTCTGCTTCCTTGCTTCAAAATGAATAATTCAAATAAAAAAATTTGGGAACAGCGATCACATCCCCCATTTAAATTAAACCAGCGTGATATTTCAAAAGCTGTTCGTTACCCAGCTCTTTATTATTCAATGTTATTTCATCATGCTGCTCTGTGATATCTATCAGGCCTGACATCAGGCTGTGGAGCTGAGAAAAAAACCCAGAGCAGTGTTTTTATTTCCTACGAAAGCAGCACCTGATCAGGTCACAGACAGCTGAGCTGTTTACAGTCAGTTTTTCCCAACGCTGAGTCGAATCCAGTATTGTGGATTGATTGATTGATTGATTATAGAAGACCTCTTTACTTCATTTCAAAACCGATTGCCCCCGTGCTCGTGAATCTTTAGAGACAGTATAGAAAGAGGCTGCTGTGTTAGCGGCAGTAACAGACGTCCTGTGTTTTGTGCATCCTACCTTGCAGCTGATAGTCCACAGAGATGTCGGAGGCGGCCTGCAGCAGGGCCGACCTGCGGTAGACCACGTGGACTCGGCCCCGGTCCTCCAGCTCCTGAGTGCCCCTCTCCAGCGGCTCGATGAAGTACTCGTCGGAGTCGGTGCGGATCATCCCGGCCTGCAACGCAACGTCAGGACTGTGAAGGTGTAGAACCATCATCTTATCCGACTGTCATGTTTTTTAAAGAACTAACCTGAATTATATTCAATATAATAATGATAGAGCTTTCTAGATTTTTATTTATTGTACAGCAAAGGGACCTGATTCTGTACTGAGAGGAGAAAAATGTTGTCCCTAAAACCCTCAGAGAGGGTCATTACTCTGAAAAGTGCTGCCAAGCAGAGAGCCATTAGGTCAGAATCTGTAGCGATGCAAATTTATGGTGGCAAGCTTCCTGAAAAACTAATGAGGCATCTACAACTTCTGTTTCATTTGTATAGAGCAGACTGCAGCTAACAGATTCATAAAATATACAACAATCTGAAGTTGCTGTAATATTCAGGAAATTATTTTAAGAGGGAATTTTTCAGTTTTAAACGTTCATATGTTCTCATTCTTTCCCCCTGCAACTTTGTTTTTGTTTACAATTATCAGCTGGTTACTGGACTGCTGCACGCGGCGCTCAGACAGCTTCACATCATTAGTGAATCATTGGTGCCAAATTGTTTTGTGATGTCTCCCTGCAACCTGAAGATTTACTGCAATAAGAGTCCAGTCATACCCGTTCAGGGGAGACAGAAAGGTTCACACTATCCAGGGAACACAATAGTGTACAAACAAAGCGGCCGCACAGCTCATTAAATCCGAATATCGACTTAAAGCAGGTGACATCTACGGCTACATCTGTAATTACTCCACATGCTGCCCTGTGCATTTTGCAAATGTTGTCTATTGTTTGCATTTATCACACAACGGCTGCAGGTGTCGCCTCCACCAGAAAAGCTTCAAATCATTTGTGACACTTTGGTGCACAATCGTTTTGTGATGGCTGCCTGCTGTCCTCAGATTTCCTCCAATAGGAGGCCAGTCACGCCCGTGACTGGAGGATACGGAGATTCACACTGTCCAGCAGACACAGTAACGTACAGACTGAACGCACGGCTCATCAAATTCAAATGATGAGCTGAACCATTTGTTCATGTGTACGATTGATATCTGGCCGTTTCCTGTAATACAGATATTAAAAAACTTTCCCTTCAGAAACGTCAACTAAAGCAGTTAGGGATGCATATAATCAGCCCGTCTGCCACTGTGCACCTGTGAGGACAGAGCCGCCTCTCTCTCGCCTCCGGAGGAACTCTCTCCTGCTCTTGGTCGACGGGCCGATCCGGCTCCACCGCTACACCTCGCAGGCCTCTTCACCAACACTGAGAAATGAGTCCAGCACACTTGTTGGTTGCAAAACACCATATGTGCACAGTCTGACCAACTCCCACAGTCCCCGATGAAACCGAAAACAACCCCACAACCCCCCCCCTTCCTATTTACGTGTGCTGCTGGCTGGACTCCAATTTAAGCTCTCGTTCAGGTTGGCATGTAACTTTGATACTGTGAGCTGAGCCTCCCCGCTGCTGCTAACGAACACATTAACAGAATATTCATGTCCTGAGACCTACAGGTGGCTGTCCAGATTCAACTGCACTGCTCGCCACACAGATGACTCCTCGTTTCCCCGGCGGGCATAACAGCACACGATCATCCCCAAAATGTTGCTTTCATGCAGCTTTAGTCTTATTTGTTGAAGATTAAGAGTGTGTCATTTCGTCTGGCAAACACAACAGAGTTCATCTCCTGCCCAAGTACGCTCACCAGGTGAGTTATCTGTCGCTGGATGTTGACGTTCAGGGCAAAAGTCTTAAAGTTTAACAACTACATTGAAAATTAATCAACCTGAATCTGCTTGGATTGGAAAAGGGTACTGACTTGTATTTCATCCCCCAATAAGACAGAGGGAAAGTGTGAAAACAAATGATTATCGTGAGTACTCAATTTTTATAGACTTTTACTTTTAAGAGAGTTATTAAAAATCCACTCACATCTCCAGGTTCATGTCACAAACTACAACCTCAACTCTGAACATAAACTGACATTTTCCGACAAACACACTAATCCAAATGGCCGACCTCATGTTGCTTGTGTGATGGATTCCTAATAAAAGCCCTGGATGTGTGGAGCATGATGCAATCAAATCCACAGCAGAGACAAAACAAAACAGATAAATACTGAAATAAAATCTGAGGACGATTTACAGCAGGACGTCTCTTATTGAAATTAAAATTTGGTTATGACAGCTAGAAGTGATCAAAACCTGAATGTCAGGAAAGTGCAGAGGAGTGTGGGGGGGGGGCCTATACACAAAAGGATTTGTGACATCCTTTTTTTCCTCATCAACAAGAAAACTATCTCCTGCAGAGGGATGTGAGGCGGCCTAAGTGGCTTTAAAAAAGCCACGTAGCTGCCATGGAAGTCTTAGTTGGGGGTTACAAATGCTTACAAAAATACATAAATACAAAAAGTTTGTTTGTTAGTGTTGTTCATACTTGCAGCATGGATTTTTCCTCCCCGTATTTATTTTACACCTGAAGGAATCACTCGCAGAAACAGATTAAAAATAGTCTGTATGTCAGCAGCTGTTGCGGTTCGCTTCACGATGTGCAATTATTAATCCCCCTCACCTTAAAATCGGGCTGGGAAGAGTACGGGAGTTTACTTTGAACTACAATTTGGTCAGCAAATCCAGCAGCTCCGTAGAAACGCAACTGTCGAAAAGAAATGTGAAAATGCGACACATTAAACACATTTCTCTGCATCACGACAGAGGAAAAAAAAAAAATTCCTCCCATCTTATTTCTGTCAAAACACAGAAATTACTGAACTCTGGAGACCAAAGCAGCTGGACAAATTAATTCTCCATTTATCCTCAGAGTAGAGAGATTTCATCCAAAGGTGATGCTCTCGTCATTGTTTTTCCTGATTAAAACTCTAACGTTCAGGAACTACTTTAACTTCACTACAAAATTCAGAAATCAATTCAGCAAACAAAGTTCAACTTACACTGAAACATAAGGAAGGCTACACAACTTGTTTATTCCATCAATCTTTTTGTCAGAAGTGTCAGGAAATTGGGAAAAATTCTCATCTCTTTGTCTCAGTGGTTCCGGAGGCGTCCGGCTCATTAGTTAAAATGTGATGGAAACTGACCAAATCGACAAAGTTGTACGGATTCGTCCTCTGCTGACCGTCACAGGAAGTTCTGCCCGGAAGGCCACAGCAAACATTGCAACGACTGTCGAGATATTTCAGACACTCAGGTAGGTGGTCGTCCCAAAAACTGTGTAATTTTTGGTTTTACACATGCCAGAGAAGTTCCCTCTAAAGATTGGTCTATTGGCTGATTCAGTGACAGCTTGGCTTCATTTATCTGGAAGGATTAGAATCCAAACCTTCGGTTAAATTTAGCACAGCAATTACCAAAAAATGTTTAGATACAATAAGATCAATTCTTTAAAAATGAGGCCAAACATCTCACAGTCCGACTTCTACAGCTGGAAATGTTCCACAATGTCCACTGCCTTTGTGTTTTAGGATGTACAAATATTAAATGTGCCCTTTTTAGCTCAGCAGTCCTGCGAAAATGACATAACCGCAGCTCATTGTTACTCTGAACACAAACCGACAGCTCAGAGACGTACAATACCCAACGCACATACGCAGAAAAATCTCATGAGACTATGCTGCCGCCCGTCGTCAGACGGTCTGTGCCACCTCAGCTCTGTGGCACAATTCTTACTGAACCGGGGGGATTCAATAAGAATAAAATGAATCAATAAATTGTCTCTGAGGGAAATTTGATTCACTGTTCAAGTCTTTCATTATGCAAAAATGTCAAACATTCATTCGTCTTCTACTACTTATCCGTTTCCAGGTCACGGGGGGTTCTGCAGTCAATCCCAGCTCACACTGGGCGAGGGCGGGGTCACCCTGGACAAGTCGCCAGTCCATCACAGAGACAGACAGAGACCAACAACCACTCAGACTCAGAGCTACGGACAATTTAGAGTCACTAATGAACCCAAACTTGATGTCTTTGGAGACTCCACACAGAAAGGCCCGAGGCCGGGAACCGAACCCACAACCACTATGCTGCCCAAAATGTTAAACATTTCAGACTTGGGATCTTTGCTGTTGGTTGGTTAAAGTAAACAGATTTTAAAATGTTTCGCTGGGTGGCAGCACGAAGTGATGATACTTAAATTACACTACACCAGACTTGTGCCTACATTTGATAAAAAAAAAAAAAGGAATACAATGATATTTCTATTGTGGCTGAGCCCACAAAGCTGGTAAAAACTGACTTACTGCACTTTTAATTAAGGCTCCACTTCAAAAAGCACCAAAACAAAAAGAGACACTCTGCATAACCTCAAACAACTTTGTTTTTCCAACGACTAGCCTGCTGAATGTTACCCGGGTCAATTACAGGCCAGGTGATGTTTTTATTTGTGCAAAAATCTGAACCAAAAATCATCCCATCTCTTTGGCAAAGAAAACAAAAACATCAGGAGAATACACCTCTGAGAGGGAGTGAAAGTGTGTGTGAGGTAAAATGCCTGCAGGATGATTATCTGGCATCAATCCCACCATCAGTGCGAAAAACTGAAAAACGCCCTCTGTCACATTTACGTAAGACTTTCGAGTAACCCAAGGAATACTTGGTAGCTCGAGGGTTTTCCAGGGCACAAATTTTTTTAATAATCCAGTGTTTGGTGATGAGCAGTATCAGAAGAGACAATGGCAGGTGTCTGATAGAGGCTCGACTGGTTGGTACCCAAACACAGCCCTTTAAAAAAAAAAAAAAAAAAAAGAGGGATCAAGAGTCCTGTGTTCCATCAGTTTAATATCCCCAACATCAGCCCCGGCCAAGCAGACAGCACTCGTCTGCCAAAAAAAACATATGGGATTCAGCTGAAGGGCTCCAGTTTTTCAAAAACAGTCCCTTTCAGTCTAAACTTCTTAAGGAGGCTGGTATGAACGTGCTTTCGTTAAGAGAGAGAGAGAGAGAGAGAGAGAGAGAGAAAAAAAAAGTTGAGGTACTCCAATGTTGAAAAAAGGTCTGGATTCAGCCAGGACACTGCCACCTTTCACCCTCGGTGTTGTTCAAAGGTGTGTTTGCTTTCAAAAATGTGAGCAAACCTTCGTCATCATTACCTGCCATTTTCATCCCCATCCTTTAAGGGGGAAAAAACACACAAGTTCATTTCTTATGATTTGAGAAAGTAAAGGGGGAGGGGTACACTGAAAGTCTTCAATCCCTTGAAGAAGAGGTACAAAGTATTTCTGAAAGTGCTTTTGCAATCATAAGAAGGAATTTCCCCCCAAAACAAACAAACAAACAAACAAAAAAAAACACATATGTACTTATTCGTGTCTTTCTTGTCATTTTTCTTGTATCTGAGTTTGAAGTCCAGCAGCTTCTTAAAGAATTTTCCTTTCTGTTCTGATGTTTGAACAGAATAAAATATCTGCAAGAAAACAAACGCTTAACAGATAATGAATGGAAATTAAGGAGAGGGAGGCGAAGCGGTGTTCTGTGCTCGGAGAAACAATATGACTATTTACTTTCGGGCCTGTCTTTTTGTGCAGAGCAAACATTTACTGAGGAGGTGTTGAGGAGTCTGCACTTTAAACTGCACTTTAAAAAAAAAAAAACAACCTTGCACCACTGAATAGCTCTCAATGTGCGACTTGAAACGACAACAGAAAATGTGGGCTCTTGTCGAGTTTATATAGGTCATGATTAAAAATGCTTAAAACACATAAATATCAATATGAGCTCCCCGGCAGCACACACTGGACTCAGCGCTGGACTCGCTCGGGAGAAAGCTTGGAAGAAATAGCTTGGCTTTGCATATCTTGGTGTGCCTCCCCTCCTGCACCTCAAACCATATACCCAAACAGCTCTGGGGTCAAGCCTCTGCAACAAGCCTTGGCTGAGTCAACAAGGAACATTAAGAACTATTAGTGAATAAAACTCTTGTGCCCGACTACAGTTCACTGCAAAGAGGAACTGGCTGACTTTCTTTTTCTAATCAAAAAGGATATTTTCTTTGCTTTTTTTCCCGCCCTGCCTCCACGCTTCCACGGCAGCTCCAGATATGTCAGGAGCTGTGCACGTCCAGAGCGCTCTTTTATGTCTCAGAGGCCAAAAGTTTAGGCCGCTGAATTTTTGTTGCACTCCATGAATCTCAGCATTGTGAGCATTTCCTCGGGCCAACCAAGGGGGTTCGTAGAGGAAGCGTTAGCTGGACTTCTCAGCTAAAGCATCCCAACACAGGCGGGCTTTTGCTCTGAAAGAATACTCCAACTGATGCATTACCCATCAGGCCCGCAGTGTGTTTACATTTGCAAGTTTCTCTCTCTCTCTCTCTCTCACACAGACACACAGCAGCGCCTCACCCTGTTGGCTGGCAGAGCCGATTATGCAACATGACACACATTAAGAGAAAGCCAAGTTTTTTACAGTGACCACCGAGGGGGCGGGGGGTTAAAACCGATGGTCAGACATCAGGTCGGAGCTAAGCTCAGGTCAGCTCCGGTGTCAAAGTCAACCAGTAAACAAAATAACAACAACAAAAAAGTAGAGAAAACGATCGTCTGTCATGCAACAGGGGTTTTGTTCCAGCTGTCCTGCTTCATGGAAACAAACGAATGTGGCTTAAGCTGCATTTCATGGTTGCTTTGAGGTCTTTCCAGGCAGCTTACGGTTTGTTTATCACCATGAAACAAAAGCTGGTGCTTTGCGGCATGTCGACGTAGTTCAGACTGCAGACCAAAGAGTCACATGTGACACAGATCTTTGGTTCCGTAATCAACGGGGATTGGAAAAACCTGCGCGCAGCACTGAGCCGCAGGGACATGTGGCAGCAAATCAAACAGATTTCTGTTTGAAATCACGACCTGTCAGCACAACGGTGACAATAAAGAGGGACGTCATTTTCCACTTTTTCTTTTTTAAGTCTTAAAGAAACTGGCTGTGATTTCAATTCTCACGACGCTCTACTGGAGTTACAGATTCCACTGCGGCGGTTTCCGACGGTGCCGTGCACAAGTTTCGTCACGCAACACCGTCAGGAATAACGGTGCGTGGTGACAAGCCCAAACACACAGCTGCAGTCATCAAGAAGAACAAGGAGTCGTCCGGCAGGTGGTTTGGACACCGAAAGATCTCCCCACAGAGCCCCCCAAACCCCTGAGCTCAACATCATGAAATCATTATTCAGGAAGATCACATGAAGAGACGATGCTTTGTACAATCTACCTGCCAAGTGCCTTGGAAAAGTGTGTGCAGGTGTACTGAGCAGAAGAGCTACTGTTTTTTTTTTTATAGGTGATAATGATTTCCTAAAGTCCCAAAAAGTCTAAATGTCGACCTCCACGTGCTCTTTGACTATAAACCAGGTCTAGATTCTACGTTCTTACTGTGTTCAGAGAAACGTTCACAGCCTGGATTCAGAATCTGAGCCATAGAAGAAAAACAATCGAGAACACAAGACGGGTATAAACAGTACCAGAGTGGTGTGAGACCGTTACACAGCTGAGGTCAGGCAGGTCGACATCTGATAGTAGTTCAGATCGAAGTGATGCGTGTTTCTAAAAAGTGAAGCCAAACTGGATTTATTTCTCTGGACAAGGAAAGGTGGTTTTCTTTTTACCCGTTATCATTTTTCTCCTCTGCCTTTTCTATGGTAATAATTACACCTTAAACTGTTTTCAGTGACCCTTCAGGAGACGCGTGCTGCTGTTTTAAAGTGATTATCTACGCCGCATGAAGTTCTGCTTTGCTTTTAACTGATAAACATCCACATGCGGGCCTGCTTGTGAACAAATAAGACCAAAGAAGAACTACGCTGCTGAAGCTCATTAAAATGTACGGCTTCTCTCGGACAACTATCCGGTCAGGAGGAAAACTTGATTGGCCTCATTGGTGCTTCTTCATACACTATAATACTATACTAAGTGTTCGCTCACCCGCCTTGACTCGCGTATGAACTGAAATGACATCCCATTCTTAATCCACAGGGTTTAGAATGACGTCGGTCCACCCTTTGCAGCTATAACAGC
Source organism: Remorina albescens (assembly GCA_034769265.1). NCBI lineage: Eukaryota > Metazoa > Chordata > Actinopteri > Carangiformes > Echeneidae > Remorina > Remorina albescens. Next base: position 25,355,409 of record CM068485.1, read on the forward strand.
TTCAACTCTTCTGGAAAGGCTTTCCACGAGGTTTAGGAGTGTGTTTATGGGAATTTTTGACCATTCTTCCAGAAGCGCATTTGTGAGGTCACACACGAGAAGGCCTGGCTCTCAGTCTCCGCTCTAATTCACCCAAAATCTCTTGGTATGCCACCACACCATACCATCTGGTATAGGGTATGGTGTGTAAGAGATTTTCACTGTGAGGAGAGTGAATGAGAAGATTGAGCGTTTCTGAGGCCTGGAGCTCCGTCAGCCACTGTGTGATTTATTTTAAAATCAGTTTTAGGAGGCAGCTTGTTAATTTCCTTGACTGTCCCCCCCCCGGACACGTCTGGACAAGAAACAGATGGAGAGATTGCGTCCTGAAGTATTTAGTCCAAAAATACTTGGGACATGAGCTTCCCCCCTTCTTTGCCTTTCAGGGTAACGATCCCACAATAAAATATCTGCAGTATGTGAACCATCAAGTCTGTGACAAGGAAACGCTGTGAGTTCATGAGGGAAAGCCAGAGTCATGTTGGAGGAGGAGGAGGAGGATGATGATACAGTATACACACTCTTCTGACATTTCGAGGTCGGCCACATTCCTTCGCTGTTTGCTCTCATCCTTATTTTTAAAGAGTCGTGCGCTGTACATTTCATCCACGTGAAAAAAAAAAAAAAAAAAGAGAGAGAGAGACTGACATAACCGAACAACCAACCAACCGACTGACCGACCTCAGATGTGAGCCGGCATCCTTCCTTCTCATGACTGTTTATGACGGACGTACTGTACTTGTAAAAAAAAAAAAAAAAAAAAAAGTGCCGTCCCTTTTACTGAAAGCTTCCAAGCAGACCAGGTGTGTTTGGAGGATCAAACACTGTCATTAGATCTTGTCAATGGAAGCAAATACCTTCTTGGAGCCCCATAACAACAAAAAAAAAAAAGTGAAACAGTTGAAACGCCATCTTGAAGATTTCGGACAAGCTCTTTATATTCACGTGGAGAGGATGCGATGGATGAGTTTGAGGTTTTCAGACTTTGATCAGACAAATGTGTCTTCAGAAAAAAGGCCCTCAAAATATCAAAGAGCTTCGAAGAGTCTTCGCACCTCACAGATGAAGACTTTTCTACATTTGCACAACTGCACTTCGAATTGGTCAAAGTTTGTGAATGTTTGCTCTGACGGAGAAATTCCACCAGTTACTGAAAACTGAGAAGTTGCGCTTCACAGCCAATATTGGGTCACTACGGCAATTCCACCCGCGCTGTTGCCGGAAGTTGGCGAATCCTCTCCTTGTTAACCGTTAACACATTCTACAAACTGCTGGATATCGAAGGTTCTGCGTGTTCTGGAAAAATTGGTAAAAGCACTAACTGACAGGACGCTTTCTGAATCTGAAAAATCCAGGAGGACAACGGGAATCTTAGGTGTTAAAGGGTTAAAGCATCAGGGCCCAAACGTGAGACCAAGAGTTTTCTTTACATTCAGACAGACTGTCCATGAGAGCAGGACGTATCAAATCCTGAATAACTGGAGTCAATAAATGTTGTAACGGGCAGATTCTGTCTTTTCCACTGATCCTGTATTCCAACATGGCCTCTGCTGCGACTCTGACAGATCCGCTTCTGGTCCTCACCTCAACTTAATCAGGCCTTTTTCTTCTCTTGTTGCAGCGTGAAGGTCGTGTCCCAGATCAGGTCGGCTTCACCCCCCACGCTGCTCCTTCTGCTGCTGAAGCAGAAGTATCTGCCTCGTGAGCATTCAGCAGTCAGTCAGGCTGCAGTAAAGACTTCCAGACAGCAGCCTGGCTATAATTAAGAAACAGTAAAACACACACCTAGCGAGGGTTCGGGCTACCACTTGAGATCAAAGCCCGCTGGCCCTCAACGACAGGCTTTTTCATCAGCAGCCTCTGCTCTGGAGAGCGTTTGATGTGGAGTTACGCAGTCCTGCATGCTTTGCATTTAGGCTGCAAACAACACGAGTGACGATCATGTTCTGCAGCCAGTTCTGCCTAACATTGTGTGATTTGCACCGTGTCGTGTTCTGGTTTCACTGATTTTGACCCCACATCACCTTTTTTTTTTTTTAAATTTTATCTCCAGATTTTATTTTTTGACCCTGTAATGATTTTACCAGTTAACATCAGCTTTGTCCAGATTGTGTAGATGTTCAACTAAACGCAGCTTCAGGTCCGTTTCCTGCTGTAAAGGGGAAAAGTTTACAATAAATAAAGCCTTGTAGTGATTTTATGGTTCACAGCCTCCTTCCAGCGACAGAAGGTGGGGAGAGAACTGGCACCTCTTAAGTGCAAACAGAAAGACATTATGTCCATATGAATACTGATTTTGGCCTTTTGTTTGTTTTAAAAATCAAACTATCCATTAAGAAAATAGTGGATATTTCACTGTATTATTGCAGTATAGAAAAATATGGTACTGATGGTATAGTAGTGCCATAAAGTGCTTTAGCTAATTGAACCAATTTTTATGAAAAAGAATGTCAATATAAACTTGACACAGGGTACATGTGTTGTTTCCTGTTGTGTGAGAGCAGTGATAACATCACTTCCTGTAAATTGCAGTGGACAGCACAGAAAATGCCTCCGTTCACAGAAAGTGTCAAAAGAAATTTGGAGTAAAATCACAAAGAGCGGCAGAGTTCATGTCTGGGTCCATTTTAATCACTTACACACACAAACAACAAGTGGTCAAAGTAAGAACCGCGAAGGACTTCTTGGGTTTCTTCACTTTCTTCATACATATGGTAAAATGCTTTTGGTTTTCACGGAAATTTTTCTTTTTGTTTTGTTTTTTTCTTTTTTTTTTACACTGAATGATGTTGACAGCCTAGAAAATGACTCCGTTTATATAAAGTTGAGAAAATAAGATCAGTAAAACGCTGTAGAAAATATTCAGATTGGTTCTGGTTGTGTTTTTTTTTTTTTTTCCCTCCATTCATACTTGTCCCAGTGTGACCATTCATACTAAATGCATGAGCTGCGCTGGTAACAGCAGCAGCCGTCTCAAATCATCCTTTCACTGAACAAAGCGACTGACCTGCCGTCTTCAAAGTGACATCCTGTCACAACAGTATTTACAAAGCAGAAACTCTCACATCCTGTGTGGCCCCCACTCAGTTCTGGATCTCCTGCAAGCTTCAACTATAAATTTCTTAAAGAAGAAAGACTTGGAGAGGCCGAGACTGCCCGAGTGATGAAGGGCTTCCTCCTGCTCCAATCAAAGGAAACGACCAAAATCCTGCAGCGCAGGACTGACTGGCATTATCTCGGAGCTTCGTGCCGCCTTTGTGATATTTTTAGAGATTATATTTAGCATTTCAAGGAGAGACGCCACAACTTGTTCACTTCAGAAAGAATGAAGCATCTCAGAAAAAGAGCAGAGATTTCCTAAATGCTATTTCAACTGAGAATTCAATTCAAATCTCCAGGAAATCCCTCACTTTGGTCTTTATTTGGACGTGCGTACTTGTTTGTTTGAAAAAAGGTAATTGTGAATTATATTTCTGCAGCGAAAGCAGCGTCTACAGTAATTTCCTCCATGGAGAGTCATTTTTAGTTGCACTGTTGGTAGTTCAGTCTGTGATAGACGGTAATTTGTATCACGGACTGATGAAGATTTATAAAAACCAGCAGCTTCTTGCATCACAAAGATTCTTCATGATTTCACTAATAAAAAAAATCAAGTATCATCATCACAGAGGTTTTTTTTCTGTTGTTTTTTTTTTAATCATTTAGTTCTGATTTTCACAGAAAAAAGTGAAACAAATAGAGATTTCAGTTCATTATGTCCTGTATAGACTGTGACCTTGATTAAGGCCAGATTAATCCCCTACGGGGGCCCTGGGGGCTAAAATTAGTTTGAGGGGCCTCTCTTGAGTTTGGAGGTTTTTGATTGTTGGTCCGGACGTAAAAAAAAAAACTCATCCCATATAAGATGTTATTAGGACTTTGTTGAGTGGAAACTATCAAGAGAAAAAGAATCAGGAATTATTTTGAGGATTCATTTATCAGCTAAAAAGGGTTTAAATGAAATGCGGGAGGTCAAGCCTGTCTTCTGGGAAGTTCAAGTGCTTTTTCTGTTGCTCTTCAGAGACAGGAAAACACACTTTGACCATTTTAGCCTCCTCTCATTTGGACTAATGCCTGGTGCTTTATTCCGGCCTCGCTCTAAAACTCCTTTGCTGAAATTGCCTCACTAAATATAATTCAGAGATTTCATTTGTGTCTAAATGAGTTTTTCCAGCCTCAGGAGGTTAGTAACTACCTTTTAAATGTTAAAAACAGCATTGTTTATTAGAAATAAGCTTTCAGGGTCATGAAGCACGTGTCGTCGTATTTATCTTTGACTGATTGATTTGGCTCACTGATGTCTGTTTCACTGCAGCAGGGTTTGCTACAGAAGACATTTTTTGATGTCCTCTGTTTGAATTCTTCTTTAAGCTTCATCGCGGTACGATTTTTGACGTTCACTTGCAGAGAAACGGTGCCGGTTTGTCCTCTGATGCCACGTGATGGTTAGATTCAGGTTTCAAGCAAAAAACCCAAAACAATACCTGTCAGCTTTCCTCCTCTAAGTCAACACTATAAAAAAAAAAAGAGCTCATATATCATGACAACCTTCTCCAGCCAGCTCAGCGTCAGTATCGCACACGCTGCACTTATTTATTTATCTTTTTTTTTTTTTTGCTGGCAAGCAAATCTGTGAAAGCCTTCACACTCTCACGGGTGCCTGTGAGAATCTCTCTCAACATGTGCTGCCTTGTTACAACTGTTTTAACGTGGAGAAAATAAAGGGAACCCCTGCTGAGCACCTTCTGGCCCAGATTCAAATCCTCAGGGGTTTTACACACACACACATACACACACACACACACACACAGATATCTGCAGACCGCCACGTCTCAGCTTCATGTCTCACAACGATTTCAATTAAAGTCCTTCAAGCACTTTCATCGACAGTCACCATATCAATGTATCGCTCCTGAGGGGCCGAAGGACGACTGCAGTCGGCACCGCTGTGAACAGATTAAACTGCTTGCCATGATAATATATAATTTAAAAGATAAGATGGTGTTCTCTATTACCACCTCTTAGCTTTATTACCCCTGAAGAAACTCAAGCCAACCATTAATTTATCTCTCAGAAAGTGTACCATTAAGGCGTAGTCCAAACTGCAGTGGCCCGGGTTTGGATCCGACATGTCTCACTGAGACTGTCACATTCACTCACACACCAGTCTTCTACCGCTGTGGCTCCATTTTTCTTACATTGGTTGTCCTCTTGAGGGGCAAGCAACTACAGCCAGAACACACAAACCAAAACACTGACCAGTTAATGAGCGACATGAAATGTCAGAAAATCTGATTTCGTGGTCGTCTGTCTAATAGTTTCTGAGATCTCTCACTCAAACTCCCAAAATGTCACACTGATCCATCAGGTAAACTTCATCGTCCGAGGACAGTCATCAAATATCTGTGCTCTCTCTATCTCTGTCATTCCTGGAGATCCACCAGGTGTGGTGTGGTGAAATATCCACTGCGTCAGGTGATAAATGCTGTTAAGTGCGGCTGCATTTCTAATTCCTGACATCATGTTTGAGGACACGCCTCTGAGCGGCGGGGGGAGTCATTTATTACGTTCAAGGCTCTAATGAAGCCTTTACTCTGTCAGTCCGCTGAAATGGAAATAAAATTCACCAAAATTAAACCAAACATGAGGTAACTTACTTTTTATCATTAGCTCTATTTTGGGGAAAAAAACTGGTTTGAGGAGCAGCACACCTGTTTCTTCTTAGTACACTTAGGCAACATCTGACCGCAGCTACACAGACGGCACTTATTAACGGGATAAATTCATCCTTCCTTCACTTTACTCTGCAGATCCGCTGTTTAGAATAAAATGCTAAAACAACGGCAGCCTTATATTTCTAACATGGTGGTGATTCTGAACCGAAGAGTTTTGCTCCGTCCTTCATGTTGCTTTTTCCAAAAAAATCTGGACTTTATTTGGTTTTGGCTGGAGAAGATTTCTGCCCTGGTCATTTCCCAATTACAGCTCAAGAGTTTTATGAGGGGTGATGGGGAGGATAGCGCTGCAGACTTTTGTGAGGCACAAAGGCAACTCATGTTTTATGTTGGGAAGAGCTCGGGGGGGCGGGGGGGGATCTGCCAGGTTTGTGGTTGCAATGGATAGGCACTCACCCGTGACAAACTTCTGTACAAAAAGCAGTTCCGTCTGAGAATATCTCCAGGAACAATGTGCTGTAAAAATGTCGAGTGCTGACGTAAAGAAGGGCTAAACTTAAGGAGTTACGGACGTCTGAAAATCCCCTAGTGTCACTTGATAAGGTCATGGCACTTTTGGAATGAAAAGACAGGCTTTAAGGGGGGCGGGGAATTCAGGGGCTTTACGGAGAAGGAGGACTTACCAGTCCGTCGCAGTTGTTAATAGCAACCGAGGCCCCGGGGACGTCTGAGATATCCCCGATAAAGGTGCAATCCGTCTTCAGCAGCTCGCGTTGCAGTATCCTCTCCTGCACATCGCTGGCTTCAGTCTGGTTGGTGCCGGTGACGTCGCTGTCGCTGACGTTCACGAATCCTTGGACCTCGTTGTGCCACTCCACCATGGCGCCGGGGGCCACCAGCCTGTTGTTGGGTCGCAGGCGGAGGTGGAACTCCTTCCCGAAGGCGGTGATGTTGAAGAAAATCTTCTGCTCCGCTTCGCCGGAGGAGAACGCCTCCCTCTTGACGCGCTGCTTGTGCGTGGCCGACAGCAGGTGGGACAGGAAGTGTCCGTGAGAGTCGGTGCTGAAGGGAGTGACCAGGCCGTACTCCTTCAGGCGGCTCCTCAGCTGGTCTGCAAAACAACCACAATGAAACCATTTTTTTTTCCCCCATTACAAAGCAACGGGAAGATAACAACACTTTACACAACATACAACACAGAGCACGCTTTATGAAGCGCTCTGAAACTCCAGACAGGAAAATTAAACTCGGCCCAAGTCCGGCCCAGATGTTCTACCACATCTGATCCTGCTGTGTCCCTCCAGTACTGAGTGACAGTGCGAAGTCAGAATCGGGAGTCAAATTGTGTAAGTATGATCTGAAAATGGGACAGATTTGAGGCCTGGAACCAGCTGAGCCAAAGTAAATGATATCCAGCCCAAATATTGTCCCTCCGGGATTATACTTGAGCCATGACATGTTAGTTAAGTGTTTTTGACCAATAAATGACTCATTTTGACTGATTATTATCTGTGAATAGACGTAATATCAGCTTTCCCCAATTTATAACTGTCCTTATTATTACTGTCATCATCAACATGAAGTCAAGTGGTAATTCTCCTTGGAAGCTGGATTTAGTTATAACTGAATGAAATGGGTATCAGAGAGCCACAGGCAGGAAGTCTATGTGAAATTGTAGCGTGCATGTATTTAATTGTTCAGAACGGCGTGCGTTGGACAACATTTTGGCAGAAGTTACACCAAAATGTCTCTGTTTCTTCGCCTTTCCCTTCCAGTGGCTCTGATTCTGCACTAATCCATCAGCGTTTGGTTGAAGCCGCTGCGGTTTTTCTGTGTATGCTTTCCTTCTCCATTACAGATCCGAATTTCGTCAAGACTGATGCCAGTCTGTCTTTTAGGTAATGAAGCTTTTAGATCTGGCAGCTCAACAGCAGGCTGAGAGAGTGTCGGGAAAAGAAAATACGTCTTTCCGAGAGCTCTTCCTAAGCTGTTACGGCCTATAACGCGCCCAAAGTAAATACCTCGCACCAAAAAATATGTATCCGAGACGGGATGGTAATCATTATCAGCCCTCAGGGCCGTGTTCATCGGCAAATTTGTGGTTGAGTCGATTGTACGAGGAAATTCTGTGGGCACTTGAGAGACACGCAGTTTTACAAAGGAAATTTCCACCCAACGCTGGTTTGCTTTTAAAAAATGTGTGCAATGGCAGACGCATTCAGAAATGTTTCGGTGGGGGGGGGGTGCAAGATGAGTATTGTAATTATCTTATAGGTTTTGACTAGAAGACTTTCAAACAGGTGTCATTGGTGAAACTTAAATTATACGTTTCAGGAAATTACATGCTTAACAAATCATAGTGTGCACACGCTGTACATGTGATGGCAAAAAAAAAAAAAGGACATCCAATTTGTGAAGACAGTGAAATATCACACAGTCGGTTAGATGGTGATACTTTAACAGATTAATCCAGACAGCCAACAGCATTCAACAAATCTCCACAACCAGAGCAAATTACAGCCACATACCTCAGCTACATCATGTTAACTTTACTCCTTCAACCGATACAAACGACACGGAGACAATTATTGAAAAACGTTGTACAACATCTGTTCGGCTGAGGTTTGTTCAAATAGAGTATTTCACATTTCCCCACAGTTTGATGTTTTTGTGAGAATGCTGGTGTGACAAATCTTTAAGGGATGAAGAAGCTATAGAGCCACGGGTCAAAGAGAAGCCAAGAATTAGCTCCGTTCATTATTTTGTGTTTGACAAGAGAGACAAGAGAGCTGCTTAATCCTCAGGAGGCCCAGGTCTAATCTCAGGGGCCGTTTCCTCTTCTCGTAAGAAAGGAAAGAGCGGATCTCTGTACATTCAGACATACAATGTATTTTTAGATTTTCTGAACGTCCACTTAACCATTCAACTCCGACATTTTTACGGATTTCAGCATTTGTGACAAAATAAGTAACTATCAAAGTTTGGGAACTTTGGGAAAATATTTTTAAGTTGCAGGTCTTAAAAATTTCAGGTTGTTTTTATGGCAAGTATATTTTTTACCTGCAATACAAGCCGCCTAATGACACAGATGATGATTCTCTAAGTACATTATTGGAGGTCACATTGGCATCTGATAAAAACTATCAATTAAAGCAACAATTTAAACAATTTACATGTATATATATATGAGATATTAATTCATTCAGACTAGAGACCAACTGACTTCTCTTGACTTGATTTTGATTAAAAACGTTAACGATATAAAACTGTGTTCATGCAGATGCTCCCAATAAGAAGCTGGTTGAAAAACAAATATGTTTACGTGGCCTTTAAATTCTTTTCTGACTCATCCATAAAGGTTTGGTTCATCTCCGGCTCATGAAGAGGCATCAGGGGTAAAATTAGAATGTTTTCTGCCTTAATTCCTCTTCCTCTGAAAGCTTGACATTTAAAGGAACATTTATTTTTGAACAGACTCCTACGGAAGACCGACTAACCTGAGCTGCAACCCTTTAACCAAGAAGTGGAATCCATTTTGTTTATGTAGGAATAAAAGAGAATAGAAGCTTACTATTCCGAGTAAGTACAGTTGATCTCTGCAGCGATTTGCCTTGAACAGACAGGCTGAAAAAAGTTGGAGGTTTACAAGGTCAAATTTAACTCTGAACATGTAGCTGTTCTCAAAGGGGTCCCAATTTTGAGCAAAAGACAAAAATCGACTGAGCTAAGAGCTAAAGAGCTAAAGAGCTAAAGCCAGGCATCACTTCACAGTCTGTCTCTCAGAGTGTTCCTGAAGGTCAGTCAGTCTGATGTCAACTGGCTGACAGAAGCTGGCACAGACCTGCTGTTATCATCATGTCAGAAAAGACTTACAATCCAAACCTGTTCAAAATCACGACTCCGTCAAAGTGATGAAGTCTTCAAACTTTTATTTTGACAGTTCTCACCTCATCTATTGACTTCTTTAGTTGCAAAAGTCCCCAATTTGAAATCATGCCATTTAGCAATAGGCGCCAAATTTTAAACACTAAAAACAAACACAGACTGGAATTTTAGATTATTATTATTATTTTAGACTATTTAGATTATCTAAATATAATTACACAGTTTTCACCTCGAGCATAATTCAATAAAACAAACGTGCTGAACGATTGGAACATTTGGATTATAAAATGGTTTTGAGACACGTCTCTCCTTTCATGAGGTTTTCAGTGAATTGTTGCAGCTTTAACACAAAACTTGGTGTAAATATATCTGTTGATGTCAAGGTTATTAGTCTTCTTAGGGCATTCATTAGTATGTTTATGGGCAAAAGATATTTTCTGTCAAGATCGTTTTTTTTGTAGAGTTTGAGGCCTGAAAAGAGTGACTTGCTTCATTATATGAAGTATATTAATGGATCAAAAGCGCCGTCCACAGCTAACGTCGGGGCCCTGACCCCTGAAAAACTCAGCAAATGTGCTTTCAGCTTTTTGTCTGACCACACTCTGCAAAGCAAAGCAAAGTTTGTGGACTGGTTTTGCAGAGCCAGCATGCAGAAAAGAACCAAAAGTAAAACTGGCATCTCTCCCCGCTGCCACGGTCTATTTTGTGCTCCTGTGAGAGAAGAAATTAGTGTCTCTCTCCCTCCACTGTGATGGATTTCTCCACTTGCATGATTTTTGACCGTCGGTGCAAAATGGCAGCTCCCCAAAGACGCCCGTTGTTCTTTGATTGTGAGGGTCTGACACTGGACCCTGACATTTAATGCAGAGGTTTGAAATCTCTGCTAACAACCAACAAAAACACATCTAAGTGCAACATCTGCTTGGCCAGTTGTCCAAAGCAAGAGGGACATATGAGCTAAGAAATGCAAAGTTTTTCAGCCCCAATGAGAAGATGCCTACTTCAAAACTGGTGAATTTGCAAACAAGAAAACTCTCTTTCACCTTTTCAACTACTTGGTGCTTTATGATAAATACCAATAAATGGGCTTGTCGACTGTGACCATGATGTGAATCATACATTCGACCTTTCCCAGTCACCACAGCTCAACCAAATGACTGTGGAGCAACTGGGAGGGACGTGCTGCGCAACAATCCACCACATAGGACACACAGCCAGCTCAGAAACACAGCGAGGAACTCACTGGAGGACTCATGTGCATTTTTTAGTACCTGACACATCACTGTGACCTCAACGATGTGGCTGATGCATCGCCTCAGTTTGAAAACCACCGAAACTCTAACGTAAGCCATCTCAGCGTCCTTCAAATGTCCAAAGTTTGCTCGAAAGACGAATCAGCGAGTCTGAGGAGGGATGAGATGCAATTAAGACTACAAAGTGAGGAGATAACGGCTCAAACCTTTGGACAGGCGGGCTTCAAATTCATTCACAACGTTCCACTCAAGAGACACGAGTGGCCTCTCACATCGAAGGTCGGGAAGGGGGACAAGCTGGATATTAAACTGACTTCAAAGAACTAAAACAAACCACAAAGACTTCAATATCCCGGATGTTGGACGGGTAAATGCGAAAGTGTCCGTGTACCAAACAGTAAATGAAGGATGTTAACAGCACGGAGCTTCAAGACTTCAGCTGATGACTTCAGCTGTTTCATTCTAAAATTTAACAGCATTGGTTAACCAACCAACTTAACCATAAATGAATCGACTCTGGATACAACAGTTCTGGGCCACTTTGGGAGTTTTTCCTCTAGAAGTTGGTGAGATCTCTTCTGTTTAGTCTGTTGAATCAGACTCTGGTTCATTTTCCCCCTTGGTGCAATTCGTTTGGGCAGAACACAACAATCAAGTGCTTTGTCACTGACCAAAACGCCCCACCACAATCCTTCAGAGAAACTAATTGTGGAGCGGTTTGTTTGTGGTGGGAACATGACCCGACAGCGACGTGACCTAAACTAAGTACGAGGCGGACTCTGCGAGAAGCCAGGTGCACTTTGCATGCTGAGGGTGAGCAGAAGCAACAAGAGCTGGCAGTTGGTTTGACGGGAGCTTCTTTTACTGGTGAAGCTGAGGATATAAACAGTATATGAACAAATCTGCTCGCATGTGATTGCATGTTGACCTTATCTCATGGCGCAGAAACGACACTAACAGAGGGCGAAGCGGAGCCGACGGCGGCAGACGGAGCAGTGGACGGGTCACCAGGAGCTGTCATGGTGGCGTTTGAGGGCCCTGGAGGTGTTCCGGAGATAACAGCGGGTGTAAAAGGATCCTACGTGGACGCTGTTGCAGCTCACTTGTTTCTTAACCTCACAATGAATAACAGATGTGTAGGATTTAGAAGTGGAATTTTCTTTCCTGTATAACAAAGCCCTTGAAGCAGTGTGCTCCTGTAGCAGAAGTGTGTGTGTGTTTGTGTGTAGGGGGGAACGGTGGGTTGGTAGAGAAGGGTAGGAAGGTAGGTAGGAAGGAAGGAAGGGAGGAAGGAAGGGAGGAAGGAAGGGAGGGAGGGTGTATTACAGAGCTCCTCACACACACACTCTCCTCCCACTTTGATCTCGGAGCACCAAGTTGTCCTCCTGAGGAAAATCTCCCACTTTTCTCACAGCTCATTTCTAATGATTGTACAAAGAGGAAGAGGAAACGGAGCAGGACTTACCCTCTCTATCTACTTCACCAGCCTGCAAGAGAAGAGAGAGCTGGTTAAAAAAAACCAAATAAAAGCTGCAGGGAAATCATGAATCATCTATCTGAGAGGCAGCAGAAACACAAACCGCCCTGCAGCTTGTTTTAACACAAATAAATAAATAAAAAACACACACAGCCTGAACAGAAATGCGTCTATTGGACTTGTCTTATGTAACAGGCTACAGTCATGCGTCTGACAGAGGAAGCGTTTGTGCGCAATAACTGTGCGTAAAAAAAGTGGAAAGAGAGAGAGCCGATCGGCTTCGTACCAGCAGCTGCGTTTCTCCCAAATATCAACCAGGAAAAGTGAAAATGAAATCAAACTTCTCTTGCGTGCAGACACTTACCTTGGCAGCTGAAGTCAATACAGATCCTACAAGCAGGAACGCTAGTGACAGGACAGCCATCACGAGTCTTTAAATGATAAAGAAAAACTTTATCCCAACGTCAAATTAAAAATAAAAAGAATTCTAATAAAGGAAAAAATAATAATAATTATTAATTAAAAAAAAAACAACAACAACAAAAAAAAAACTTTGTACGCAAGCGCGAGCCGGCTCATTCAAAACTTTATCAAAGTGTCTGAAGAAGGCAGCGCCTGTTTGAGTTTTAAAAAATAAAAATAGGTTTCATTAAACAGGAGTGAGGCGAGTTGCGACACTTTGTCAGTCAGTCACTCAGTGTTTTTTTCAGATTTTTCTCTTTTTTGTTGTTGTTGTTGTTGTTGTTTTGGTTTTGTTTTGTTGTTGTTGTTGTTGTTGTTGTTGTTGAGAAAGTTTGGGTGAAGTTAGTAGGACATCCCCTCCGCCTCCGGCCGGACAGAGCTGCAGTGTGGAGCTCCGACCTGGCACTTTGCTCCTCCGGCTAATAAAGAGCAGGACCAGCCCTGTGTGACGTCGGCACGCCCCCCCAGTCCAGAGACATGGAGGAGGAGGAAGATCACAGCTTCATGACTTTAATCCTGGGGAGGAGAGAGAGAGAGAGAGGAGGGGGGGGGGGCTGGTCAGGACTAACACAATGATAGAATTAAAAAAAGAAAATAAAATAAAAGAAAGAAAAAAGGCTGTAATCCTGTGAGTCCTGTACCTGAACACAGGGAGGAGGAAGAGCCCCCACCCTCCTCTGACTTAACAGGACTGATCAATACATATCACATATCTCTATATCAGGATCGAAATCAACAATGACTAAATGTTTTTGACATCAGCCTGGATTTAAGGTGAAGAACTCCTGGGGCAGGGGATGAAGATGAGGGGGAAGAGGAAGAGGAGGATAGTTTTAAGATTTTCAACAGATGCTCAGTGAGAACGTCAAATATTAAAAAACTTGTAATAGTATGTGCAGATATAAACGCTTCACAGAAACAGCAGCATAAGCACGAGGAATATTTCACAATCGGAGTGGAGTGGAGTCAAGTTATCTCGTGACCCTTCTGTGGGGTCGTGAGCCTCACGTTGGACACCACTGCACTGACTGTACCTACCTTTCCTCTTCTGGACACATGGTGGGACAGGAGGACAAGGACAGAGAGAGACGTCCAACTTCTGCAACCCAACCTGAAAAAGGAATAAATACTGATACTGCCGACACAAACAAAACCAAATCTGTCATGTCAAACAGCTACTTGTTGATTATCAGTAAAACTTTTTTTAATTTGGGGATTTAAATGATTTTATTTATTGGTGAGTTGTTGAACTTTTTTTTTTTTTTTTTGGCACCATCGCTCATGTTTCCCAGAATAATGTTGTGAGTTTTATAATATTCAGACTGAAAAATGTGTTTATAGGAACCATTCATGAGCTGACTGAAATCATCCAGAGGGCGAGAGCCGCATGTAATATCGAGTCAGGGGAGGTCACAGTCATCTAAAGAAATGTGAACTAAGTGTTGCCTCATTGTGTGTCTGTGGGTGGTGGTGGGGGGGGGTTAGGTTGTAAAACATTTGTATTGAATGTCGAATTAACAAGCAGCCACATAGTTCAGGCTCACACCTTCTGAATAGCAATGACATTTATAAATATTGATGGTTCACAGTGACGAGATATGTTGCTGCTGAAACGCCTCCAACCTCCAAACTGGATTTGAGGAACCAGGTTCAGATTCTGAGCTGCTGCCGGGAGCAACAGCAAAGTATAAAGTCCTGCATTAAAACTGTGTTAATACTGAAATTGGGATAAACGTCAGAAGTTGTTAGGTGATACGTTTGGAGAGAGGATAAACCAAAAAGTTCTGCTACACAAAACAAAAACAGAAGATGATTTATTTTTTTTTATTTTTTTTAATATATCAAAGAATTTAACGTCTTCAGGTCACCAGCGGTTATTTAAATCAAAATATATGAGAAGTTTCTCTGTTTAAAGTGGTTTAAATTTTAAAAATGATGTGAAAATAATAAAACGGCCAAATTAAATTCAATAAACGTGAGAAAACAAGTTTAACAGACTAAAGATGTTGAGTTGGATCAATAACTGCTGAGACAAGAACACACATGAGGGAAACTGTCTGGATATATTTTAAAATACAATAAAAAAAAAAAAGGGGTCTGGTTTCTGTACAAAATCAACTCAATGAGTTCAGTTACTTTATTTTATTTTATTTTATTTTATTTTAAACAGAAATGGTTTAAAATGTGTCATTTTCAATATTTGTGTTAACTTAATGACACACTTTTCTTAGTTCCCCTGAATTCCTGTATTATATTTCACAAAACAGATTACAGTCGTCATATAAATGGGGGTAAATAATTCAACACGCAGGTATTCAACTCATAAAATGGAAAATAAGATACTAGAAGCTCAATTTTGTACCCAAGGACAGTAAAATAAATGGAATAGTGATCCAGTAATTCTCCTGAGGTACACATAAAACCTCCACCAAAGGCTGGTTTGGTTTCTGTAATGGTTTCTAGGCGCTTTGACCTTTGACCTCTCTGTTAGCTGCGTGTTTTGTTCCTCAATGCTGCTCTGAAGGTGAACTTTTCTGTCAGTAACTCTGAGGGGGGCTTTTATACCTGCTGGACAGAAATGGCTGCGCGAAATAACTCTCTGATTCATTCGAGGAAAAAGTCAAAAACAAAGCAGAGAGAGAAGAAGATGAAGAACAAATAAGATGAGAAGAACAAGGCGAGGAACAAGAAGAAGATGAAGAAAATCAGAGAGAACTTCAGAAGGAACACAAAAAAGAAGATGAACAACACCAAGCAGAAGAAGAATAAAGAAAGATGAAGACGACGAAGACAGAGGAGTTAAAGAAGACGAAGATGAACACCAAGAAGATGGAAACAAAAAGATGAGGATGAATAGGAAGAAGAAGAAGAGAGGTCTGTCCTGCTCTGTTAAAGTCTGGGGTCCCTGTTTTGTCTTGTGCAAATGAACCAACGGAGCGATGGCGTCGGCATCACACATGATCATATTTTTCACAGTTTCTATCGGGCACGACGGCGTAGACGTTACAGAGCCGTCTCTCCATTTTCCTTTCTGGTGACCAAAAGCTGCCTCTTCTGATTCAGGCAGAGCGTCAATAACAGAGCGCCGGCGGCGGCGTTTCTTCGCGTTCCTGTTTGTGATGGAGTCAGTTCTGCTGGCTCGGAGACCTGCAGAGAAGGAAACACGATGAACCGGCACGTCTGCACGCCTCATGGCCTCGCCGCCGTGGGAGGGGACAAAGGTGAGAGGAAGTAGGTGATGAGAAGGAAACAAATGAGGGGACGAGAAGATGAAGACTCAGAAATGGGAGATAAGGGCTGCTGGGAGAGAAGCAGGAGAGTTTACTGACTTCCTGGTTTATCGACATCCTGTCCATCCCGCCGCACAGACACACACAGACCCTCAGACTTCCTTCATCTGGCCTCAGAGTCCAACATCTGGTCTTCCTCGCAACCGCGGAGCCAGACAAATAAGTTGCTGTTACAATTGGCAGTGAGTCACATGCAGCAAATTGAAAGCAGGCCTCTGTGCCAAAATGGGATTTCTATTCAGATAAGTGTGATGAAACATTTTACTCAAGAGGGAGCGGGAAGGAGATTTCACTGTTTCTTCTTCATGGGTTTTTTTTTTTTTTTTTTTTTTTTAAGAAGATTTTGAAGAGGATGTCGCTGGAGAGAACAGATGTTTTCTGCTTACACAGGTGTGGGAACGCTCATTGTTCGTCATTCAAGCAAAACAGGCGCTCCCTGCGATTCCTCTGAGTGGGAAAATTGAAATTTCTGCTGTGTTCTTTCAGCGTAGCAGTGTAACACAACTACCGCGTTGTTATTTTTTATATGAGTGGAAAACAAACACGGGGCTCCGTCCATTTCCTGTTTTATAAAACTCTCCGTCTGCCGTTCAGGACATTTAAATGAACTTGAGTGATTCTTGCACTTAATGGTGACTTCTACATCTCAGGGGGGAAATTACTGCAGAGCTTCTCAAACATTTCACATAAAGGAGCCTAAACTGATGTAAATTAGACCACAGACCGCCCTTTAATAAGATTTTCTCCCAGGAAGTGTTTGAAAACTCAGCCCACATCTGTCCGAGCTACTTATGGAAAATAATGAAAAAATATTCTTTCCCCTTCTTGCTGGAGAACATGAGGAAGTCCGTCAAGGACATCCAGGGGTCTCTGGAGGCCACTTAGAGAACCGGTGAAGCTGGTTTGTACGTTAATCCCACTACATTTATCTGACAGCTTTAACTCCTCCATATTTTACAGCTCAATGTTTTCAAGATAAGGCTGAGCTTGCAAAACCAGTTTGATTGTTTAAGATAAAACGCTGAGTTCCTTTCACTCCACGAGTTTCTATTTAAAAGGAAAATCGATTTGAAGATTCAAAAAGTAAAAACCACAGCTGTTTTTAGTACAAGCTTCAATAAGTCCAACTGTCTGTCACAGTTCTAATATCTGCTGATATGATTTATATACTTCATTGCTTCTACTGTATCATAAAAAATATCATGATTTGTGTGTAGCGATAGAAAGACGTGACCTCGTGGGCGGCAGCTCGTAGCCTGTGTAATTATTTAAATTGGTGGAGTGATAACTTCAAGTTCTATCTGCTTCACTCTTCTGGTGTCCAGATGTTGAAACAGCTAATAAAAGGACAGTTACAGTCGTTTTTCCTGCAGCCACTTCCCGAGAAACACTCCAATCTGGTAACTATCCAGTTAGGAGTTAATGATATTTATCAGTGGATCTGGTGAAAAACTACTTTTACTTTTGGCACTTCCGAGTGCAGTTTCTTCTTCTTCATGTGCAGAGTATTTTCACATTTTGTTTGATTTGTTCTTTTATTTGATTGAATTAAAAAAATTTAAGATTAAAATTAAGTCACAGACATCTGGACATTTTCTTGAGAGACAGCGAGTCCCCTTCTGGGGTTCTTCTTCTTCTTCTTTTTTTTTTTTTTCTCTAATTGAAGCAAACGATTTCGCCACATATTTACAAAAAGCAGACGTGACAAACAAATATTATATTCGGGGTGAAAAGCCATTGTTTCTAAAGTCTTTAATTACGGCCTCTGCGTGCGTTGGGTTTGGGTAAGTGGTACTCAGTCGAAGACAATGAATACATGGCTCCACCACCTGATTTTAATTTGTATAATTTTGCCCAATCCCCAAGAAAGAAAGGACCGAGCCATCAGCCAGTCCAGACTGGGGGGGTGGTGGTGGGGGGGGGGCAGCTAACCTAATTACAAGACGTAGGTATGTGCTTTGAAAGTTGGTTTCTCTGAAACGACAACGTTGGAACAAAGCTGACCCCCACTAGCATTATAAAAGGGGGCGAGCTGGGCCGTTTTCGGAGGAGGCATCTGGATTGTTTTCTTTTCTCTCTTTCACGCTTTGTCCCCCGAGAGACAAAAAAACGCTCCCCGACACAATGACTCGTGACGTCTGACGGCGAAGTTATGCCGGAGTCACAATGTGCATCTAAGGTGGCGAGCGGAGCAGATGCCCCCCGTGGGGTCAGCGCGGGTTTTTGTCCCCCAGTGACACCACAACAGAGGGAAGGTGGGGTAATAAAATTCCTCTGTACTAAAGGAGACATTCCAGCAGAGGGAGGGTGTGTGTGGTGGGGTGGGGGGGGCTGGGATCTGACATAATTTAAAACGTGGTTGTCATATTCTGAATGGGAGCCCCCGCCGTCCCCCTCCTGAGGAGAGACCCTTTTTGTTGTTGTTGTTGTTGTTGTTGTCTGCAGCTCTCTACATGAGCCTGTTTGGAAACTGGAGAGGCAAAAAGGTGAAGGTAGAGTGTCGCCGCGTGCAGGTGAAAGGAGGGGAAACGATTAGGGACAAAAATCTGTCACCTTACTGGGATGTTGGCTGTAAACAGCTGGATCCATGTGGGTGGAAAAGGGAGCGCTGACTGGGAAAGACAAAGTTCATGAAGCTCAGCACAAACTGGATAGTTGTTCATGTACGTTAATGTTTCGGCCCCCTTTTTTCTCTAACATGCCTGAATTGTTATCAAACGGAAGCTGCCGTTCTGAAGAGGAGAGATGTGATATTTACAGTTAATTATGAGTGATAAGTATTTGGCTGTACAGACGATAAATAAGTCCAACAGCTTTAAAAGGGATGAGTAATATGAAGATAAATAAAGACCAAGGAAGAGAAAATATTTAAAGTCAAGAAAAGAAACTCTTTTTGTAAAAATAATAATGATTTTTGAACACGGAGTTTGTTAAAGAATTTTTTTTTAAAAACCAATTTCCTTTCTTTTTTTTCTCAACACATTGTGTAATTTTATGTAGAGACAGCGTGAATCTATTATTTCCTTCTCTTTTTCATTTGCTGATTACCAGTTAACGTTCAGCTTTGGATCAGTTGTTTATGGCTGAAGGATCGTTTAATCAAAAAGCATTAAATGGACTTCACACTGAGACTTAATTCTCGTCCCTGTTTCGAAGGTCGACTGAGCAGCGGCTGAATCTAAAAGCAGATATTAATCAGCCCGACTGTGAAGAGCAGCAGGTTCGTCTGTCACCTGTAATCTCACTTAAATCTGTCGAATCCGGATCATTTTAAAATGTTTTTTCTTTGATTTTGTTAATAAAATTCATGTCACCATGCTGATTGTTGTCTTATTTCCCTCTTTTAGATTTCTGTAAATACATTCAAACCTTTTGATGGTTTCCTTTTTGTTCTGCTCATCTTTCCTGTTTATTTGTTATTTCTTAACCTGCTGAACAGTTTCTGACCGCGTCAGCGCCACAGGAAGTGATGTTTCTTCACATTATTTTGCGGTTTTGTTTTTTTTTTCCCTTCTTCTTCATTGAGTGAAGGAATGAAAGCCTTTCCCAGCACATGGGAATGCCACCACTGGTGTCCTGCATTCCTCAATTCCCACCATCCCTTTGCCGTTTCCAGGGAAACCGAACCAGCGGAGCCTCCGACAGTCTGTGAATTTCAACGACCCTCAGATCTAACTCGGCGGGAACGGCGGCCCCAACTAAAACTCTCCAACCTGAAACATCCTGATGTCACTGATATAACTCAGAAACAGCTGACTGTATGAAATAATTCTGCTGGGGGGGGGGGTTATTTAATTATTTTTGAATCACATTGGAGATTTGGTGTGAGTCCAGAGTCCTCACATCTACAGATCCTACATCTGAGAGCCAATTGGAAGACAGCAGTATCCTCATATGTGAAATACGTCACTTCATTAAAGCCCCCCCCCCCCCTTTTTTTTTTTCATGGTCAATTTAACTCTTTTTGGTTCAAATTAAGAGGAAAGCCACATAAAAAAAAATGAGATAATAGCCAGAGAGACAGGAGAAAGTCTTCGTGGTCTACCAGGCTCCAGTCTTTTCTAAAAACATTTACAACTATTATTCTTTGCACTTGGTTTAACCTAGAAATGACTTATTTATTATTATCTTATCATTTCAGGAGTTTGTAGAAACTATCCAGAGATAAAAGATCCGTCAGGTGAATCAGAAAAGTAACAGTAACAGTGCCCGTTTGTCTCTCTGGTGTAAACACTGAAGGCAGATAATATAACAGATTGTTTGACAGTGTGTGAAAATGTTTTGTCTCACTTAGCAGCCTCAATTAAAATCTACAGAAAACACACAGAACAGGAGCTCGTTCGCCTTTCTTCGTTATCGGCAAAAGTCGTGAAACAGAATCTCTCTGGAAAAGTTTCTACCCATGTGAGACGTTCTGCTTCATTAGCATGTGAACCCTTGTCAGATGAAATTTCCTGATGATTTTATGGCTGTTGGACACACACACACACACACCGTCAACCAGTGGTCCTTTCTCAAAGCTGCAGTCATCCCTTACTTGCTGCAGCATCTCACACATACCGCTGAAACAATAATGAATAATGAAAGTGGAGGGTTGCCCCCCCGCTCTGCTTTCATGACTCTCACTTGGACAGAAGAAGTTCAGACGTAAACTGTGCCCAAACTGTGAAGGTGAATAATTTCTTTGGGCCCCCATAAGGAGTCAGAACTGGGTAATGATGCCCCCCCCCTCGCCCAGTCTGATTGTTATCCACATCACCTTCTAAACAGAAGATGAAACAGAAGACCCCCCCCCCGGGTGCTAGTCATCTCCACAAGCTGCTGCGTTGTGCATTTTCTCTCCTGCTGTACAACACGTCCGCAAAATAATGTAGGCAAGTTCATTCAACTCGGGCTTTGTCGCTGTGAGGTTGTGTAAGTGTGTCTCTGTGTGAAGTGTGTTTTTGAAGATGACGTGAACTGAACCATCCGTCTGCTGTTAAAACAGGAGGTGTTGACTGTGAGAGCTGACGTTTTACCAAACAGATGCTTCGTTTATTAGTTTTTCTTTGATTGACTGATTAATTACGGGCTCAGAGAATAAGAAAAACACTAAACTTGTGAAAGGAGGAGTCTGAAAATGGCTCGCTTTGTCCAAATAAAAGAATGAACCAGAATCTGAGGCTTCAAATTCAACGTCAGGTTATTCGGTCTTCATGAGTCTAATGATGTCGGACGTCAGATTCAGTTTCATTGTCGAACAGATCTCATCATCACCGTCATATTTTCTGTCATTTTTTATTTCAGATGTTCTTAGTATGACTCGCAGACTCTGAAATCGTCTGTTGTGCTGCCAAGGTCATCTTTATTTTTCCCTCCAACACATTTAACCTTTGAGGAGCCTTCGCACCACTCGACCCAAACCTCATATTTACCAAAGGAACATTTTTGCATAAGCAGCCCAGGGCAGCGCGTTTACACCACGGTTAACGCATACATTAATAATAATCCAAATAAAAAAGATATTATTCACTCCCAGAACTGGAAAACAGTGAGGTGCTCCCGTTATGAAAAGCAGAAATGAGTAAAGGCCAAGGCTTTGCATAAACACATGACATAATCTCACACACACTGGAAAGGAAATGCAGACTTCCAACGTGAGGAAAAGGGCAGTTCAGACCGCCAGCGACCTCACAGACTATAAAACAGATTTGAGAATAAATTGCGTCACAAGAAGGCAGCTTTTACCTTTTATTTTCAATTTCACCTCAGTGTTAATGCAGGCCAACTTAGATGCTTTTATTTCTCTTTCAGGTTTTCAGTGTTTGGTGAAACTTTTTTTTATTAATTAAATTCATAAAAAATTCAGTGGAGCATTTATCTACTGTTAAGTTTCATTATATTGCAGTCAGGGTTGGTGGTTTGATTATTTCACTCTGGGAATGAAGTGAATTAGCCAGAAGCTGATTAAAATGCTGATTAGATTGAGAGAAATGACGATTATGTGATGATTTTAACAACCTTAAAGTCACTAAATGACAGAAAATTACACTGACTATTTTTTACAAATGTTATTAATGGTAATTTCCATAACTCTTACGCCTTTGTCTGTTATCATCCTCCTCTTTTGGCTTGACAGCAAATCTCCAATCCTTCTTATAAATGAATAAAGAATACCTTTACCTGAATCCTGCAGTATCTATGTCTATGACTCATCTGGCTGTGTCTGCAGTTTCCAATTGAAGACTTAATGGTTTAACTTCATGTTAAAGTCATATAAATATAAATTACTTCACTAGAAACACAATTTTTCTGTTGCTATTTAAATACATCATCAATCAGCAGCATGTGAAAAGTGCTCCTCTCAGTTATACGGATCCAGATATCTTCAGAAACGCCACTGCTTGTTAAAATATCAACTATGACAATTTGGCAGAATCTCAGGAAGCCAAAGAGACTTCAGATTTAGATAGTGAGCTATTTGAACAGTTGTGGGGGTTTATTATACTGAGAGTCATTCTGCTCGTTCAAAAAGGAGCTTAACAGGAAGGAGGCGTGGGTGTGAATTAATGGAAATTTGTCCAAGAGGCTTCCAAATGAGACAAATCCTAGCAGGTTAGAAATGGAAATGAAACATGTTCAGTTGTCTCAGAAATTTAAATATTCCTTGTAAACATACAGAGCCGGAAAAAGGAGTCAATGACAGAAGACCTGCAGTTTTTCCAGATGAGATAACATTCAAATACACCCGCTACCGTTCAGCCAGCGCGTACATTCAAAACTTAAAACTAATTCCACATTTGGCCGATAAGCTGGATCAACAGATCAGGCAAACAGTTTTGTGGTGAAATCGACAACAAATAACGAGGCAGGTCCAATTCCCTGGGGTGTGAACCATGTGGTGTAACATGGGGCTTGGATCGAGTAAAGACAGCAGCCAAACAACAGAAATCCTAATTTCATTATTCAAATAACGACGACAGCTGTATAATGAAAAACAAAGCAAAACAACAACACACAATTCTGCCGAAATATGGATCCATTCTTCCACTCTTAACTCATGCAAGTTGCAGATTTTATGCACGATATGATATTCCCACTAAATTAGTTTTCTGTGTATGTGAAAACATTACTAATGTGGAAAATCTCCCAAACAAACAAGTTCCACCTTCACACAATCCAGAACAAGCAGACTACAACAAAAAGCTCCTTGCAAACGCTGCATATGTGTAATGAAACAGATCAATCCAGTTACTACTGTAATTCTCATTTAATCCAAACACTAATCTCCAGCCAGATGAGTGAACAGACTGCTGGATA
The DNA here is from genome assembly GCA_034769265.1 of Remorina albescens. NCBI lineage: Eukaryota > Metazoa > Chordata > Actinopteri > Carangiformes > Echeneidae > Remorina > Remorina albescens. Next base: position 25,378,828 of record CM068485.1, read on the forward strand.
ATTCAATGACAATGAATTCAAACAAAAGTTCAAGAACGGGTGGAACGGAGTGCTGACGTTTTCCTCCTAACTGGCTCACCACATGCAGCAGGAACACCAACATAGTCTTCTTTTAGCACATCAGCTCCATTCAGGACCAGGACATCCAGCATTTCCCCCAAAGTCCTCCTTTTCTCTTCAAAATGACACATGCAGGCTGAAAATATAAATTAAATACTTTCTCCTAACTTTTTCTTCTGCTGCTTAACCGTCCAGAAGGCTCTTAAGGTAATTTATTATTGCCAATGCTAAGATTTGTTAAATCATTTTAGCCTCCATTAAAAAAAAGTTTATCATTTATTTCTCTCCACGTCTGTTTGAAAATGGAGGTAATAAAAATTGATGGATGCCACCTGCAGTGGGAGGTATGTTAATATTTAGTCACAGCTGATCTGCCTTTCTACAAATTAAATCCATTTTGTGTTCAATTTGGACGTTTTCCTGTTGAGCATAGCAGTTATTTGAAAAAGAAAGATATTAGCAAATTGTCCCAACTGTCCAAATTTCACAGTTTCATTAATTCAGCAGTATTATTGGACTCAGACCCGTGAACGGACCTTTTTTTTGTAGTTCTTGTAAGGATCCAAAACTAAATATTGTTGGCTGACTTGTTGAAAAAAGTGAACAGGTGACCTCCAAAACATCTAAAATATTTAAAGTCTGGGCTTTTAATATTTGAGTCGCAGTGTAAACACCATACATCTTTAATAGATGGCTTAAGGTAGTTTGGAAAATACTGCCAGAGAGATGAGATGATGAGAGATGCTAAGGAATATTTTCACCTTATCTTTTCAATTCATCAATAGTTTCTACTGTAAAATGTTGTGCCACCGCAGAAATTCTCAGATTTTTTTATTAATCTAAACTCATCACAAGTTTTGAAAAAACAGGTCCTTCAGTTAAAACTGCTATTCAAAAATTGCTTTGTTGCAAATAAGTTGGTCTTGGCTCATAAAGTTAGTTTAAATTGCCTCCGATAGCCTCTTTTGAGCTGATTTATTCCTCAAGGAGCGATGAGGGGAGTCTTTATAATTAACATTTAAATTGTGTCCAATCCTCAACACTAATGTGGGCCATTTTTTCACGCCTATCTTAGAAATAACTACAAAAATAACAAATCCTGTCTGGGCTGACGCCTCTCCATCCATGTCTGATACCCTGACTTCGAACTTGAACTGTTTTTATTATTATTGTTGTTATTAACATTATCATCATTATTATTATTATTATTATTATTATTATTGAGACTTGGTATTTATGTTTGTAAATGTCACACATATTTTCCTACTCAGACATTTAAAACATGGTTTCACCAACATATTGGAAAGTTAATAAAATGCCCAATAAATATATCCAGCTGTCATTAAAGAAAACCCTGGCACATTAATTGGGTGTTGTAATGTCACTTGCAGGTGGGTAATGGTATCCTCTCTTGGCGGGACCGGTATAACGACCACATCTAATATAAAGCACAACCTGTAATTTAGCTGTGGTGAAAATGACATCACGAGTGATGATTTAAATTATAGAGGAAGATGGTGAATATTTCATTCCCCTCTTAACTCTAATGCTAACTGTGTCCTCGGGGCTGTCAGGCTGATTTCTGTAATGATTCCAGCTGCCTGAAGCAGAAACCGTAGAAAGGGGGTCTTAAGTCAAGGAGGAACATTTTATCTTTCTGAAAAAATAAATAAATAAAAATTAAAGATGGCAAAGTCCAGCTCTCCGTCAGATCCATCTGTAGGACATGGGAAAAAATATGACTTGTTCTGTTGTACGGTGATTTGTAGTCACTGCAGTAAATATGGATTTAATTGATAAAAGGCAAACACCTGTTTTTAAAAAGTCTATAGCACAACCCAAGAAATGAAGAGGAAGGATCTGCCTGCAGAGCTTGAATAAAGGAACAGTTCTGGGAAAGGCATAAAAAAATTCCTCCTCCATTGAAGCGCCCCAAAAACATCTGAATAATTCTAAATTGGACAAAGATTGGACCAACGTCTTCCTGGAGCTAACCAGGAAAAGAGCAGCTCGGTAAGAGAGGTGGCCAAGAACTCATTCAATCCTCATTCTGGCTCAGCTCCAGAGATCCTGTGTGGAGATGGGAGAGACTTCCAGACTGAGAACCACGACTGCAGCGCCCCACCGATCTTTGGCCAGACAAAACCTCCAGTCAGTGAACAACACATGAAAGTCTGACGGAGTTTACAAAAAAAACAAACAAACAAACAAACAAAAAAAAGCATCACAAAGTTTCTGAGACTGAAACTTATTTGGTCTCAAAAAGTGAAACCTGCCCAACAACCCGGTTCAGGACCTGGATCAGCATTCCACTGATCAGGGCTGAAAGGATCACAAGTACAGAGAAGCAGAGAGATTCCTTGAAGAGACCTTAAACGTCCAACAGCACACAGCTGAGACACCACTCTGGTTTGGGGGCATCGATCGGGGTCAAGTCCGTGTTTCCACAGGAATTAATGAACTTTTCTCTAGAAAGACCTGGAAAAGGCCGAGAGTCTCCTTCCCAACTGACAGCATCTGGAGAGAAAACCCAGAAAACTCCTGGATGTCTGCATCCAAAGGATTGTTGTGTTAAAACACTGAAGCCTGAATGTCTGCCACATGATAAACACCATAATAAACCACCTTCTCACACCTCACGCCTTCAGAACTCATCTGCTGTGAACTGGACTCAACAATATGTATCTCTGGACAAACAGACCTCTGCGGTTAAGAAACACATCCCATGAAAGAGGCAGAAAATGGAGAATAATAGCTGATTTTGGGGGGGGGGGGTTTGCATTCATACACAGAGATTCACAGCTTCACACTGATATTGCTCCCACATGTCAGACACATACCGGCTCGGCCACAGACCCTGCAGAGCTGCTCGCTACCCTCATCCCTTTGTGCTGATGTTGGCACAGACCGGCCGTCACCAAACCAGCTTCACAGGAAAGTCCAATATTTGAACTTTTCACTCTTATTCCACTGCAGTGTGGATTGGCTGATGGTGCGTCTGACCACCAGACAGAGGAAATACAGAGACTAGACTGTCAGTGTTAACACTTCTACTCCCTGCACTGCTGTGGGAAACATTAGTTTAACAAGACAAGGTCAGAGCCGAGCGTACGGCTGCACCGCATCATACTTGCAGTCTGCTCAGCGTCAGCTGGTTTCAGCCGTTTTTCCGTTTTCAGCACGTACACACCTATTTTAATGCAAATTCTCAAATATTTACATTTACTTGTTCTGTAAGTATGAAATACTGACTGGAAGACGGGATGCTAAAATCCACTAAGATCATTTTATAGCTGTGACGGACAAATCACAGCACACTTCAGAAAGAAGTTTTGTGGTGATTTTGGCTCCATTTAACCTGGAAAAAGATCTTTCGTGAAGGAAGTTAGCAGCCGTGCCGTCGGCACAGAGAGACGTCCAATCCTGGAAATCATCTTCTATGGAAAGTACCAAAAAAAAAAAAAAACCCATTTCTTGTTAGATGCTTTTTTGACAAAGTCGATATGCTTGAGCGTTTTAAAGAGTTGTCAACGCTTCTTTGTGCTGAGCCGTTTTAAAAAGAGGAAAACACCGACAGGGACACACTCGCTGAAAATGATGTAACTTGATCAGTCACAGTGAATAAGGCTGGCTCTGCAGTCCAGCAAAAGAGTCAAAACAAAATAGCTGCCGAAAAATAAAAAGGACGGCCATCTTTCCATCATCAGTAATGATCACTACACTGTCTACTTTAATTTGTCCCGATTAGATGACACAGAGCAGAGAGAGATGATGCGAAATGATGGGAAACATCCGGATTAAAACTGAGAATATTTAAAGAAGAGCTCATAAATTTATAAGAATATCCCAAATATATATATATATATATATATATATATATATATATATATCATTGAAAAAATAACAAATATTTATCAGTCATTATATTTCGAGAATAAAGTTGTCATAATATTTAGAGAAAGACATTATTTTGGAAATGAAGACATTTTCTTTCAAGGAAAATGTTTACTTATTGAGAAGGAAGTCATATTTTCCAGAGAAAAGTGTCAAATACGACTCAACTTTTTCAATTATTTTATAAAACCAGTGCAGAAAGTTGCTTCTTCTTTTTCCTTTCCAGACACAGAACATAATTTCTTGTTTATTTATATGTAAAGCGGACTGACATGTTTTCAGTGCACTGGTTGATTTATTTGCATTAATAACAGCCTCTTTTTTTTTTTTTTTTTTTTTGCAATGTACCTTCAGCTAGTGTTTATAAGTTTGGCCAACAGAAAACAACTGTGGCTGTCTTTAGAGCTGCTGACTGAGATCCATCTGAACTAAAGACAGCTATTAAGCTATTAAGAAACCGGCCATAAATGAATAAAATGATTTTTGATTTACACGGTTTCTTTAGTTCTTGAGCAATTGGTGCTCTCTCTGATGAGTTCTGTGTGGGCAATTCAGGTGTAGAGTAAAAGCACCCTGAATAAACTGAAGCAGACTTGCAGAAAAAAATAACTGCACTCTGAAAAAGGTGCAATGTAAATAAATTAGTTAACTTCATGCAGATTTAAGTTATAATCCCTAATTGTCCTCAGATACCGGCCACTTTTCAAGCACTCATGACTGACGGCCAATTATACGAAACATTCAGGATTAATTGTTTGTGTCATGCTTAGTAAGAATTTAATTTACGGTATTAAGCTGGGGACAGAATTGCCTCTATGATAGAAACCCAGCTGTACATTAGTTCAGAAGCTGCATACTTCATAAATCTGCATTTCTAATTTAAAAATCAAACAAAGGAGAGAGCTGGCTGGTCCCATTTTTGGGTCCTTTTGTTTCAATAAAAATGTAAAAAAAAGGTAAAACTGACGTGTCCTGGGCCTCAGTGCAAGTTCAAACATGCATTTGAAGTGTTCATCATGGAAATCAGCAATAAAGTGTTCAAGAGCTTCTGTGCAATATCAGACCTCAGCATCCTTTTGCAACAAAACTACCAAGTCAATTTCTTAGGTCTACAATATTGTGAACAGAAGTGAGACATCTTATTACCTCTACCTCAGTTCTATTCCTTTCCAATCTGAGCAAACAGGTCTGAGACACAGAAGTAGCAAAATCAAATATTAAAGACTTAAAGAGAAGATTCAGAGATACAACAATCTGCGTCATTCCCATATTTACAGCCTCGCTACTCATAAATTGATACTGAGCTTATGTTTATACAATCAACCTGTTACACATTTAAAAATGTTCACAATCCTCATTTCTGTTTTCAAACAAAAGTCTTCTCCAAACAATATGCCCAAACCTTCCAAATCACCTTTTCTTTGGGACTCATAACTCCTCTGTCTCTCTCGTTTTAAAACATAGCGTGTCACCTATGCTCTGAAGATGTTCATTATTCAGATTGTTTTGTCTCGTCCAAATGCGTCACTGCTTCAGACCAGATTTTAATGGAAGACTGGGTGTGACTGTGAATGAAATTTTATCTTTAGAGCCTTCGTGTGAGAACAGCAGATACTTCACTTCTCTTTATTCCTGCAAATCCTTTAGTGTGAATACAACTGAATAAAAATATAATAAATACATTATACCCCGTTTGTCCTGAATTGTTTGTTTGGAGATGCTCAAGTTAGTTAGATTGATTGTGAAGTGCGAGGACGGGCTCCTTTTTTCTGTCTCAATTTGCATTTCACTTTCAAGTGTTTGGTTATTGCTCTTTGTCTGAAGGAAGACACAGAGGAAGGCGTCACCTCCCCTACTCTGGGTTTGGATTTCTTCTCTTGTGCAGGTTAATTTGCTGCTCTGTCACACGGCTGTGATTCCCATCTCATCCATGTTCAAAGCCACGTTTATCAATCACTTGAAGAATTGCACCACGTTTGGACATTTGAAGCTTGTGGCCACACTTCTGAAGGACAGATTTGGACGGGTTGTCACGAGGCCTGGAAACCCTTCACATCCTGCCGCGGATTCCTCATCCCCTGACTGGGGGTGTTTAGAGTTATCGTTCCCTTGCCAGCTCGTATACACACTTCCTGACCTACAAGTAAGCCCATTTCCCATGAATGATGTATCACCCTCCGGGATAATTAGTGCAAAAGAAGAAGTCTTAACAGTGTTTGGGAAAAATCTGTTTATCAGTCATCTCTGCAGCTTCATGATTGAGATGAAAATAACTATGTGTTTTTAATTCAGGTCGATCACTTTCACCACTCTGGAGATTAAGCCATGACACAGATCAGCTGCTTCCTTCAGCTATTGAAGCCTGGCATTCCTTTTGTGGTTCAGTGTGACTACTATGATATCCTCCATGGGGCTTACCACTTTAACCGTCTTCTCTTAGCTTCTGTTAATCTTTATACAGTACAACGTCAGGACAATGCGACATGACAGATGGAATGGACTTTGGCGACCGATCTCATTGATTTGTCTCACTTAACTTGAATTGGGGCCTCTGTCAAATAATCTGCAGGGACACTCCTGCCTGTCTTACGCTGCCACTGCCTGGACGTGCTGGAGAAAATAAAAAGGAGGAAAGTATAAAAAAAAAATAAAATTAAAATCCACTTTGAGTCCTCTTTAAATACAGCTCCAATAATTTAATGAATCGTTACGATGATCATACCCCACGATGCACCACTAACTGAAAGGACGAAGTTAAACTGCTTCTTTATTCTGTACAAGTCAAACCATTTAAAATTCATTAAACACTAAAATGTCACTGTAACTGAAGACCTTTTCTTTTTGTGTGTAGCTCACAGTGACCTGACATCATCACAGCTCAATTTTAATTGGTCAGTAGCTGTTACAACTTGCCCTGGTCTCCTCTAATATTTTTTTTTTTTAAATGCAAAATCAATTATTTAAAGCTGTCATAATTCAATGTCTTTAGTTTTTGTTTTTTTTTTTACATGATGTCATTGTGAGTTTATTTTAGATTTAGTTGTTGAGACTGCTGGTTTTCTTTCTTGGTTTTGCACCAAGCAGCAAAGTCAGTAAATCATTTAGCAGGGGATGAGACACATATCACCCGCAGGAGTTGGCAGAGACCAAACGCAGAGCTTAAAGGGAGTGAATACCAGACTTACATACACAAGGAATGGGGCAGCGGTGTCAGTACTTTCACCTCAGACCAAGACACTCTCTGGGGTTGAATCTACCATCTTGCCGCAGCCTCTCTCAGTTGGCTTCCCGCCTCCCATCCAGTGTTGGTTGGACCTCATAGGATGAGCAGAAGATCTGCATGACAGATGGACATATCGACATCTGTCAAGTGGGCAGAAACACAACAACTGCTGAATATCTACATGAGCAACTGTTTGCTAATAAGTCTGTTCTATCATCTTGACAACTGAGTTAAAAAAAAAATATCAGTGGTGCGTCTACCGCTCGTTTCAACTGCCATTAAAAATGAACTCCAAGTTCAAGTTTAACAGCTCCCATCAACCACCTTTTTTAAACTTTCAGTGGATTTCCAGTAACACAACTCAAGACAAGCCAAGTGTACACAGGGGGTGGAAAACTCAGCCAGTTGTACTGCTTTTTTTGGGGGGCAATGACAAAAAAAAAATAAAATAAAAAAATAAACCTCTGATCCTGAAGAGGAACTTTAACATCAACGACACCTTAAGGAACAATGTGGAGAATACTAAAATGAGAAATATCATATCAGATGTCTTAACTGATAATTTCAGTAATGATTAAAGGAAACTATCATAAATGGTATGCTAACAGCTAAACAGTGATTTTGGACACTTGATAATTTCACAAAACAAAAAAGTCAAAACATTCTCAGACTTTTTTCCATTTCATTACAGACTTGAGACTGAACATATGAATTACCTTGATCGCATTTTCAGAAACACAACTCCAGAGTCATGCTGATGGTTTTCTGTTCCTGGCAGATCTGCAAGTATACAGTCACAGGTGAGCCATAACTTGATAAGATGCTTGTGTCTGAATGATTGAATGGATTTTTCTGATTTGAACATAAACAGATGTACTTGTGTTCCAGACAGCAGCTGCTCCCGACATCTTCATGAATCTCCATAGTGCCATAATATGACATTGAGATTTCCTGGCAGTAAGAGTGATGTTGAACTTTTTCCTCGTCTATCAAACGCTCGTTATAAGATTTTCTAGAAAGCAGAATAGGAGATTTTCTTAATGATGACATAAAAGAGACTTCTGGCAGTGGGTTTAAAGCAGCAGGGATGCAGAGCTCAGTAAATGAGTGTGGAGAAGATAATGGCTATCAAACACGGAGAAAATTATTCTTATTTACACGAAAAAGACAAGATCCTTTCCTCTTTTCTCTTTTGCTCTTGAATAAATAAATGTTAAAAAAAAACAAAAAAAAACCCAACTAATTCTGACTTTGTTTTTTCCTCCCCACCCACACAATCTTCATATTTTATGTTCACACAAACAAACAAACAAAAATTCTGTTCTTATACCAAAAAGTGAAAATTAAAGAAATGAATGAAAGGTTATCCAGTTCATTGTAAAATTTGCATTTAAATTAGTCTCAGATAGACAATAGTAGAGAGGACCAGGGATGCTAAAGAATAAAACAGCTCCTTAAATTCCTATTTTAACAAGCATTAATGTAGGATGTAGGATATGTACTACGACTCGTGAGGTAAAGCAGGTCGTCCAGTGATCACAAGACAGATAGTTGTTGTTTCTGTTCTTTAAGAGTAGAAACATGTTATACAAGTGCAGTTCAATTAGAATAAAGAATGGAAATAAATACTTGATCATTAATACAGTTCATTTATGAACTCTAAAAAGTTCTCTATTGCCATTTTTAAACTGACTTCTTGATTAGACTTCCAATTCTGTTAATTTATATATTGACACCAGTATTTATAACATTTTCAGAGTGTATTTTACATGTATTGATGGATTTAGAGTCACTAGTTTTATATGAATTCAAACAAAGTATTTATTACTTTAACTGGGACATCGCTGATCCTCCATACAGTAGAGTTTATTTCTAAGGAAAATGTCTTTTTCCTTTCCCAGCAGGGACCTGAACACCTGAGCGACACAAATAAGTTCCCCCAAAATTCGAGTCTACTATGTTGACCATCAATCAACCATTATTATATCTTACTGTTCATATCAAGTCCTGGCAAATATTAAAATTTATGAGCCTAGAGAATTTTATTCAGTGCTGCACCTCCTTTTGAAAGTACTCTCTGAATTTACAGTAGGAGCCCAGAATAGATAAGTTGAAGAGTAGGTGCTCTCTGTGCACACCACATTACGTTCAGTTATAGTATGCATAATAAAATGTACGGTATAATCTCCGCATTTCAATGAGGCCACGGTGTGCAGATCTGGACTCCTCTGCTCAGACATTCAGTGTTAAATGTTGAGGGATTCTGCATGAGAAACAGATAAATGCCCAAAAGAAAAGAAAAACAAAAAGAATTTGTGATGCGATTTGATAGCCCGAACATAAATTTCCCCCCTCTTTTGGAAAAACAGTAGATATTACTCTTTGACTCGCTCTTTACTGACTTTCCTGCCAGTTAATAAGTTTAATCCGGTCAAATAAAGCTGCTGTTTTTTGTGTTTTAATTGAAATGAAAGGATTACATACAGGCAAACTAGATAAACACATAATTTCCTTCAACATGTTGACCTTGATGATTTTTTTCCATTGTTAAGAAATAAAGCATTAGTTCTTTAACAAGCAAATAAACAGATTTAGCCATTCAGCTGATGAACTAATGCATGTAGTGATGTATATATATATAAATGTCAGAAATGCAGGCATGTTAGGCCCCCCTCCCATAAAAGGAGAACTCATTGTGCTACCAAAACCCCAACAGACATCAAATCATCCAAAACCACAAAAAAGAAGAAGAAACACAATAGCCAACGTTTCTAAAATAAGAGAAAACAAGCCAAATATTGGCGAGTGATCTGCCAGATAGACACTAAATCCACCGTCCTGGGAAGACCGCTAGACAAAGATTGTAATGTGCGGACAAAGAATTTGCACAATGGACAGTTTTTTGTGTTTGTTGTCTGCTGCTGAAGATACTAAAGACACACAACAATTTCAAGTCAGCCCAAATATAGTAATACAAGTAAAAACTGGGTGCAAAGTTAGTTAAACTGCGGCAGCTTATTCTACACATTCTTCAGACGATAAAATGTTGTTAAAAAGATTGTTTTGGAGTTTCTTGGAGTTCATTAAGCCAACACAATTCCTCCTGGTTCTTGTAGACAGCTGAGTGACAACGACTGAGTTTTTGCATTTCTGTACTTTTACGGTGCATATCCTTAAAACCGAGCTGTCGGCCAACAACTTTTTTCCTTTAATAACTGTCGATGAAGGCTGCATGCCAAGCTGTTCTGGACATTGAGCTTAACTGACTTATTTATAGCCGGTGTTTCTTTCAAAATAAACATATTTGATGGTTAGTTGTGATTTTTTTTTTTCCCCCCTTGAAGCAGCATTTGCTTTGAGAAAGTCTTCTTTCACAGTCCTCATGTGATCTCCATGAATCTCTTGTTTCTGCAGACCCCAGAGGATTGCAGGAATGCAGATGGATGGTTTGCCTACATGCCTGGTGAATATTTGGTCAGGAGGGTATGTGTGGCCAGGCTGCAAAATGAATGCCTGTCTGCTCTTCAGAGGCAGCTCATCATCTTTTGAGTCGTTTAGATCAGTCCACTTAGCAGATTTTTTTTCCCATTTCTTTCTCTAAATTGTTCGTCTGCGTCACTGTAGTAAAGTGTGCGATCATTTAATACACGGTATAGAAAAAAAAGCTTTTATTGGCCTGAAATATGAAGGAAATTCCTTTCAAAGTGTGACCAGCTTCACCTGAAATAACTCCCGTTCTACCTTTAGAGTGCTACGTGTTTAGTGGCTCAATGCATAGATTTGTGTTTTCTAAAATAACAAATCACAGCCGCAGGACGGACCTCATCACTGCATGTCATTGCCTCTTACACTTTTCACTCAGAAATAGAGGAATGTTTGCTTTTCTCACAGAAACATTCAGTTATCAAGCACCAAACTGCCACTTATCTCTTTCATGATTAGAATCAAAACTGATTAAAAGTATGTTCTGCTTTTGGTGCAGAATTATTTCACTAAAGGAAAATGTCCACTGGCCAATTCCTTATTCTAAAAATACGTGTGAATAATTAGTCAAGGCATGACGGGACTCTGCACAGTCGTTTGTGAGGAGAATTTCGCCATTTCCATTTTAAAGTTTTCAGTCATAGTTGTGTTGTAGTTAGTAATATTTGCAGCCTGGAGTTAGCAAGCCAATCCACACGACTGTAAGATTCTGAAGTCATCTCTATTCACAGTTATCAAAGACACCTCTCTGTCTTTTACTTCAACTTCTTATATAATTATAAAGCCAGTCTAGGTTTTATATTAGAGCATCAATGTGCTCAGTCCACAGTGAAATGCCCTGGTATTAAAGCCAGAAACACATTTTTCAGGATCAACTCTCTGATAATTTGACATATTTGGAATGAGTTGTCCTCCTTTCCAGACAATTCATATAATACCAGTAAAGCTCCATTTCACGCAGCAGTATATTCTAAATTGGGACCCACCACCATCTTAAATTCCTTGTTCCGTGTTAAAGGAGGGGTCTGCTTTCCCCATGTGAGAGTTTAGGTGAGGTGATGCCGATTTCACTTCATATTTGAGTAACTAATCTGTCGGCAGTAATGCCTGACTAATCTTCTCTTAAGAAAAGCCATCACTTGGGGTCATGCATGAATTAAGCTTAGTAGTATTTTACTCCGTTGTGACTGGTTTCTCATTCAAATACACTAGCAGATGGCTCAACTCACTCACAATAGTGAAGGCGCATCATTTGAATAATATCAAATAGTTGATATATTCGTTAATGCTAGCAAACTTTAGGTTTAGGAGACATAGCATCACCCTGAGAGCTGAGTCTCTGCTGGCAGCTACGTTAGACTTAACATCTTCGACTGAACCGTCTGCCGTCTACTTGCATTATGGAAGAGGGAGGTGCCGGATTTTTATTTTTTATTTTTTTACAAGGTAGAAAAATGTCCGAAATCTGTTTGAACCTGCTCATTGTATTGGGATATGTGTGGTGGCTCTGTTAGCAAAGTGAAATAAAAGAAAACACCTTAATTACATCAAAGCCCGGATGGCCCAGCTGCAGAGAAAATGTTATCAGAAGGTTGAAGCGCTGAGCCAACAGGCTGCGATCGCCTCTATTACAATCGAGCCACCTGCTTTGGTGGCTTTTTCTAATCCTGCTTTTCTTTCAGATGTTGAATTCCTCCTGAGCACATCAGGGTCAAATGGTGGAATAAAGAGATGACTTGAACACTGTCCACACGCCACAATTTCACCTCATCCCATCTCCTGCAGCCCTTCGTGCCTCAGTCACCAAACACACCACATCCTGACCGCTGTCGTTCAAAGATACTGAGAAATAAAGTCGAGCATGGCACACATTGGCTCTTAAATGATTCAGAGTACAAGTTTTTTACCGTCTGAAAGCAGACAAAAAGTTTCTTTGACACGGTCACCTTCACTTGGAAAAGTAGAAATACACTCAGTCAGAAGTTTTGTCTTTTCAGAAACAATCTCACAGGGTCAAGTCAGGAGCTGCCTGTTCTGGAGCTTTTCATCATTTAGAAGTTCACTGTGAGGTGAAAAGATACACTTTATCAAATAAAAAGGTGAAATCTGGTAATTTTTCTGAAGAGCTATGGATGTGACGAAGCTGCAGAGAAATCTCTCTCTTGGCTCCCTGCAGACTTTTAGTAGTTTTATCTTATTTTTCTTTTAGCTTGTTTTAGCTTCGCTCACTTTTGAGGGGAAATGCTGGAAAATGACAGACAGAGCAGTTTGTGAACACAGTGGAGCATTTATCAACTAAAGGCCCAGATATTTCAGGAGCTGATGGCAATGAAAGAGAGGGCTGCGTATGAATGAATTTTGGATTTCAATCTCTTATTTCAAGCTTGAGCATAATGCTAATTCACAGATGCGACTTTAGTCTGCGAACATTAGCTTCAATTTAATTCAAAAACAGAGATGAGGCTCAATAAGTACGACTGAAAAGAGTAAAGCACGGAGCACATTTTACCGACATCAACACCACACCAACACAGAGACCCCTGAAGTCAGGGCACACACTGAACAGAAACGACCACATTATTCATATTCTAATCTGAAATCTTTACATCTCCACTGGAGAACAGTTACATAGCTGCATGAAATCAGGTTTTTTTCTTTTCTACAGTAAAACTGTGATCCTGACAACTTCTACCACCCCTCAATAGGGTTATGCACTGCCAGTACACCTGAGGTGAGAGATCAACTTTGTAAAACAGCAGCACAGATATCTTGATGAGCCTTACAAGCTCATTTTGATATGTCCCCTTAAATAAAGACCTGGCATCTGAAGCCACATAAGTCCTGTCCTTTTTTTAAAACTTGAATAATAATATTTATGTTAATTTGTAATTTTAAGGTGAGTATTGAATATTACAGCTCAATGTGCTCTCAGACAGCCGGAGTGGAGGCAGGAATTAGCTTTACGGGCCAAAGAGGTTGCCAGTAACACAAAACAATTAAATTAAATCTCAAATCGGGCCAATCAATACCATCATGAATAAATCCATTGGGTTTTCACCTGGTCTCACCTTCCTTGTGTTGTCCACGTCATCTGGATGCCCGACTCTGGATTTTCTGCGTCAAGGCAACGACTTCATGCCAGTCACAGACAAGCACCTGTGGAAAGAATTCAGATATTCCCAGTCATTTTCCTCACATCATACACACATATTACACACTTGTGAATTCACATGCCACACCAGCACTGATTTCCCTCGCTGCACAGCCATTACATCGCTCTTTCTCCCCAGCCCAATGTCATACCCTTCAAACATAATTACCTAACCACCTCCCACTCATGGTGGCTTCCTGCCATGATGTTGATGGGATGGATGTGGGCAGCTTGAATGCTCTAAAGAACCCTGTTTAACTCAGTCACATCTTTGTGTACAGCCTGATGTACATTACTGTTACAGCGGCCGTCACAAAGAGGTAAGGGATCTCAGAGTCTTTTCTGGTCGTCATTTTAAACAGAACACAACCTCCATGAAGGAAGCCCTGAAAGTGAAGAGGAGAGTCCACTCAAAGGTCTGCCAGTTAAACTGACAATTTGAGGGTCTTTTTACTGTGGGACTGCCTAGATAGATGTTTTCAGGACCCAAAAAGGTTTTTCCCAAAGAGTTCAGGATGTGTTTCTTAGGTGCAGAAGGTACAGACTTATTAAAGCAGACGATGATACATGTTTCACAGTTGGAGCACATTTAATCTTTGGATTTGCATGAAATTCACCCATTTAGATCACCAGCAAAAGCTTAACAACTACATTAGAAAATATATATTATTGTTGTTTTTTTTAAACACACAAACACACAAAAAAAAGAAAAAAGATAGAAACTAACTACAGCCAGCTACTAAGGTGCATTTTAGCAAATTAACATCCATGAAACTTTATGGCAAAAATTCTTAATCTTGTGTTGTGATACAGAAAGATAGAATCCCAGAACCCCAGTCAGTTATAACAACAAACAATAAATTAATAATCACAAAAGTTATCACATTGTGATTGAAGTATTAATAATAGAAATTCTGATGAATAGATGATTTCATTTTTCAAATGAAATCTACTTTAGCAGAGCTAAAAGTGGTGCCACAGATGTTAAGGGGGTTTAACTTCCTGTTCTGTTTACTTGCTCCCTTTTCATTAGTGTGATGCACTTAGATGTGGCGGGGGGGTACAAAAAAAAAAAAAAAATGAAAAAAAGATACTTGGCTTGTCTAATGCTGTTTACGTCCAACCATGAAATTAGAAATTTGTTGGGGTTTTTTTTTTTTTTTTTTTTGATGGATGACTGAAAAGTTTGGCTTAACTCCAGCACATCTGCTCTTCATCACAGGTGAAATTTCATGTATACATGTGTGGGATGCTCTTCAGTGCACTTTAGTAACATTAAACCACCTCTTTTACATTAAGTGAACTAAGTACTTTTGTCTTATAGATAGATACTTTATTAATCCCCGAAGGGAAATTCAAAAAGATTAGTCAGGACTTTTAGGGCCAGGTTAGTCTCTTCTACTTCACGATCTGTTGTCAGAACCCATCTGAACTCCAGACTCCAGAGACCCAAATGATCTGATTCTGACTTCTTTCCTGGTTCATGCCTCATCTAGTTCAACGCTTGATGAATAAACAAGATGTCCACGGGGTTTTGTTTTCACCGCTGTCCTGACAACCGACAAACTGTTCTGATAAAATATACTGGCAGTTTAAAACTAAAATCTGGTCACTTTTACTACCTTGTTTGTTTATTTTGGAGTAAGAAAAGTAAATTTTATTATTATTTAACTGCTTGAGGAAAACATTCAACATTTTCAACCTTTTTTTTTTTAAATCACCACTTCTGACTTTGAGTTTAAAAAGCGATTAGTGGTAGTAGTAGGGATTAAAAGTCAGGTAGTGATGTTGGTTGTTAAAAATAAATAATAAATGTACAAAACCATGTTGAAAAATGGACAGTGTGACCAATATGCTATAATAGTGAAAATAAATCTAGATTAGTATTTAAAACGAAAAAAAATTATATTTATATATATATATATAAACACTTTTACTCAAAATTTTTTCTTGCTGACAAAAGGCAGAAGACTTAATTAGTATCCAGACAAAGCAGGCAACTGCCTTTGAGCCCCAGACTCCCTGAGGGCTGGAAGGCTCCAAGTTTAATACGCATGCCGGTTTGTTATAAATTTGAATACTTGGATATTAGTTTGGAAACATGTTCTGTAAAGACCTGGAGCACCGAGGCCACAGGCTTTATGTGGCCACATCCAGGCACAGAGGTTAGAACCAAACTTTTGCTTTAATTCCTTAATTATTTCAGTTGCTCAATCAAAACTAATTTCCATGGACTAAATCCAGCTGTTATTCCAATTGGAATAATTAATCCAGGATTAATCCAGAAAACACACACACGAGAGTAAACAATGTGAAGGATGAGGCCATACTGCTGCAGCCAATGATTCATGGATGGGGAAAAAAATTATACTCAGCCAGAGCAACAAAAGAATGTGTATATATATATATATATATATATATATATATATATATATATATATAGATAGATAGATAGATAGATGGATGTTTTTTGCATCCAGAGATTCAGTTATATCGCATAGATCATTCAGTGTATCAGGAAACCACCACAACACAACTAAGGACACACAACTTTCAAACCAACAGGTGTATCCGGAAACACCTTATCGTCAGATGAATCACTGTTTTTCTACAACTAAACTAATCTAAGCTGAACTAAAACCAGCTTTCAGAGAGTAAATAACATTAATCAGGGAGGACTTTAAAGAAAATTAGCATCCAAAGTCTCAAAATGGCGACCTCCTCATAAACTAGCAACACAGACAAGCAGCAAAATGTTTAAAACTTTTAAAGTGGCTTTAAAAATATAATAAAATCTCTGTTATCCACGTTAATTACGGAATAAATCAACATAAATCTTACCTTTTAGTTTTTATTTTAAACGCTCGCCGTTTGAACTGTTGGAAGTTTTTATATATATAATTGGACCAATCAGGAGCCAGCAAAAGATGTTATCGGGTGGAGTGACAGTTTTTTCATCCAATCGGAGCTGAGATCCAACAGGTTAGGAGGCGGGGCTTTTTAATCAATGTAACGAATCTGGTTGGATGATCGCAAAGTTGATGTGTGAGTGCGTATCAAGGTAGGTAGACCGTTCACTGTGATTGTGACGATGGAATCTGATTTTAGTTTATCTTTTAATTTGATCAGAAAATGAGTAAATAAAAAACAAAATATTTTTCTGTCTGACCGTCGGAGGTGGAAAAAAGATTCTGTTCTGAAACTTCTAACAGAAACTATAAAAAAAATATATACATTTAATGATCTATTCCTTCGTTAATCAATAAAAAAACTGATTCATCATTAAATTAATTTATGAAACAAATATCTACTCCTAACATCTTGATTTATGTATCGGAAAGTTAATAAATCCGTTTTAAATTGGTTTAAAATGCAAACAAACGGGTTGTCTGATAATGAGAATGAAAATAATTGTAACCCGAATATATCTAAAACATTTTTTATTGATCTGATGCTACAATCACATCCTTTCATTCAGGACTGAGAAAATCTGCTGCTAGAAGATTATTCAAAGCATGGCTTTATATTTTATAATTTTATTTTTTTTTTAGAATAAATAATCAACAGCTCAATGATGAATGCAGGCCAAACGTAATCTTTGCTTAATGGTGTCATATGAAGTTCATGCCTGAAGCCCACTTCAGTCCTCAGCTCTGTGATGTGGCCTTCACCGGCTGCAAAGAAAAATGAGCCTTTTCCTCGATCATGCGTTAAACTGATAGTGAACCCCGGAATCCGACGGGACACAAAGCCCGTTCCCGCTCCTGCTTTTAAGTTGTGCAAGAGTTAGCATTGATAGGGCCCGTTTCCCGCCTTTTGAGCACAGACGGGGGTTGTACCGCCAGACAAACAGGACTCTCTGATAACAGAGAGCACCTGGCCCTTTCAGATCGCCATTCATGAGTCATTAGGAAGGACAAATCCCTGAATCAGTCCGGGGCGGGGGGGCGGGGAGGTTGGAAGGACCTGCATCTGCCTCTTCTGCCGCTGCTTGGAAATGTGATGATGGTGGGGCGGCGAACAAAAGCTGCAGGCCGGCACCTGACTTTTTCCAGCTGACATCTCTGGCACTGAGACAAGGATTAACCTCCAATTTGCCCCTCTCTTCCTGGGCTCAAGTCTATCCCAACAGCCCGGCGCTTCAAAGGGGACAGATAAAAAGGGAGGCGGGGAAGGACGGGGGGAGGCGTTGGACGGTCATTCTTCAGAGGGAATTGGCTTAGCGAAGCTCTGTTTAAAATGGCAGGAATACAAAAAGGAAAGCTGTTTTGATGTGTGAGGATCCAGACAGCTGTACAGTACGACAGCCCTTCCTCTGTCCTCGAGTGACTGGGCCGCACAATGAGGCCGCGATGCCTTCAAAGACCATACGGGCCGTTCGTTCGGCACAGCAGTGGTTTGTGAAAACAAACACAAATAAAGGATGACATTGAAGAGGAACTAAACTGATCTTTATTTACTTGTTTCCCCCTCGTGTTTTTGAGAAACTGGCACCACCTGTGGGCAGTTAATAGAAACACATTGACCTCTGAGACCGACCCCGACGGAGCGCAACACTCAAGACTGAGCTCTTTTTGATAATTATTATCATTATTTTTATTTTAATAGGCAGGAACTATGATGAGGAACACCGAGACTGGGTCTAGACCTCCGGCAGGTATCCAGGACCCGCTTTGATCCGTGCTGATGTCTCCAACACTCAGATAAGCCGCCACACTTCAGACTCGACCTGAAACTCCGCAGATCAACGCACTTGTGTTTCTGGAGCTGAGCCACAAAAACACAAAAATGGGGTGTATAAAAAGACACGGAGCCAGCTTCACCATGTTGTTGCAGGATTTGGGTTCTGATCCAAAGTGTCACTGTGATCTCTGCGCTTCGTTTGGAGAATTTCAGCCTCGAGGGAACACCAGCTGTTCCTGTGTCCTGAGAAACGACCATTCTGTGGTAGTTTGAGGCTAAGACCACGTCTCAGCAGGAAAATGAGAACTTGTTGCTGCTCCGGAGCTTTCACTCATTTCAGACGGCCTTCATCAGCCAACTGCTTTGCGGTTTTGGTTTCAAATCTGAGGTTCAAAGGTGATTTCTGATTGTAGATCGTGGTTGAGTGGATGGCCCCTTTAGTGGCTATTGATCACCTCACATGAACCTCAGGGCTCAGAAATAAACCCTGAGCTCAGTCTGTCACACCAGGTCTCCAGTCCATCACAGGACCAACACACAGAGACAGACAGAGACCAACAACCACTCACACTTTAGAGTCACCAATGAACCCAAACATGATGTCTTTGGACGGAGGAAACATGGAGACTCCACACAGAAAGGCCCCAGGCCGGGAACCAAACCCAGGACCTTCTTATTGTGGGGAAACAGGAATAACCACTATACCGCCGTGCTGCCCAACTGCAGGGATTGTTTTTTAATATTTAATCCCTCACACATACACTGTTTTATTTACACCACGTCCCCCGACTGGGCTGCAGGACAACAACTGGAGACTGAGCTGTTGTTGCTGCTTCAGGTGTGTTTTGGTCTGCAGCGGCTCAGTGAAGACAGAAAGCTTTAAGTGTGATTCTATCAGCGAAAAGCATTTTATCATATCACTGTAACAGCTGTTGGCAGCGAGGCGGCTCAGACTTGTGGCTCCGGGAAACCTGTTCCCCGTTAATGCCAAAAAAAAAAAAAAAAACCCCAACAACTTGAAAGTCGGTGTTGGTGCCTCTGAAAGTTTGGTTCAGTTTTTTTGTAAACTTTAATAATTTCCCTTTTAAAGGAGACCTGGATTACGACTGTAATCAAAAAACATGAACCTTTTTTCTGTGGCCATTTCTGTGTTATTTTTAGGCTTTTGCATAAAAACTGAGAGCGTCTGGCACAAAAATCATAAATACTTCTCCTGCATGCTGTCAGGAATCATCACACACCTGGAAACTTGACGTTAAGATCATTGTGCTGGTGAATTGACGTGGGTCAATTCATTGTTCCACTCATTTCGACAGTTCCTGCTGCTTTGTTGGAATGAGTGAATACATTCACACGTTCATCTCAGCAGGTTGTGTCACCATAAGTTTGTGTTGGTGAAAGTCCTTTAAAGTGAAATTAAATGAACAGAGGCGGGCCGACCTGACACAGGAAGTCGGTAAATCTCATCAGATTAAGTTTTATATCATGATAACACAAACAGCATCCACGAGAAACAGGAAAAAAGACCAGCACTCTGAAATATTGATGTCCCACTTAAAGACCATTAATGAATTGGCTTTAACACTTTTATAGCCCATAAAAACTCCAGCGCAACAAAAAGTATCATCAGAAAAATGTGTAAAGCGTTACGCTGTTATATATTAATGGGTTTATTACTCACATCCTCCAAAACAAAACACAAATAGACATTTCTGTGCTGAAAATCTGTGAGATTTTATTCGCCCCGGGCTGTGAGATAAACCACAAAGACACTGTGCAAAGAAAGCAAAGATTAAGTCACACTTATGGAGAGCTGGCGAGCACGTACAAAAATGATATATCTGCATGTACACAAAACAGTTCATGCTACAAACAACATAAGAATCAATAAAATGAAAAGCAACAAACACATCAATTCACCCCAAATGTAGAAATCAATCAGATGTTTAAAATCTGTAATTCAGGTCTGATTTTTTAACCGTTAATACTGTTTTCTTTGAGCTCTTAGTCAACTGTTTTTTTTTTTTTTTAAACAGCTGAGATTTTATTATAATTATGAATATTTTTACAATCTGTTTGCTGCCATGGGACTGAATGGTGTAACGTGTTCAGAAGCTACATTTACTGCTGCGATAGATGCTGGTTTAACTCAACAAAACAAATCTGCTACCTGTGACTCTGAAAGGCCGCCGTCTCCATCCAAACCGCCCAAACGCACCTTTTTTTTTTTTTCTGCGTGAGGATATTATACGGAGTCACACGGCAGCTTTGGGGGGAGAAAAAAAAAACAACCTGGTGGAAACACATGGACCTATCTACATGATGCACCGCTAATGAAAGTCAGGTTACATTTTTTTTTTTCATAAAAGCAGTTTAAAAAGCATCCAGTGACTGACAACATGTCATTTTTCCCGTAAGATACATAAATCTTACACATTTGTCTGAAATATCTTGTTTCGTTTGCCAAGCCCCGAGTCAGCGACGCCTCATCGGACGAGTTTTTGAAATCCCAAAACGGGTCTAGAACTTAAGACATTAATCAATTAATCTATTGATGGACAGAAAAACGTATTTATTTAACTTGTTGATCAAGAAAATAGAGTGAGAAACTGTCGCCTGGTTGAAAAGTTTGAGCATTTGAAGAATCACCTCGGACTGTGATTGTCATCTTGTTGATATTTTTTGGTGCTTGAATTAATGAACAATTGATTTCTTTTGTAACTGAGTCTCTTCTTTCAGACAGAAATGGAAGAAAGAAAATGGCAATCGTCGCCGTCAGAGTTGAACCTACTGAGAGTGGGCGAGTAAAAAAG
This sequence comes from Remorina albescens, assembly GCA_034769265.1. Lineage (NCBI taxonomy): Eukaryota > Metazoa > Chordata > Actinopteri > Carangiformes > Echeneidae > Remorina > Remorina albescens. The sequence continues at coordinate 25,400,135 of CM068485.1, forward strand.
CTCATTTGTTTTCAGATAACTCGTGTTTATGATTGGAAAACACGTAAAAGGGATTTTTTACAGACGCTTTAAAAACAACATCCAGAAAAAACTTTCAGTGAAATCATTTTCCAGTTTGTTCTGACTACAGTTAATGTGTTCGACAAACACAACTCGTAGGCAACACTGGCTGTGTAAACTTTAACGCATCCAGCAGGATTTAATGTAGAGACAGAAAAACTGAAGTCGTGGTCGTCACGTTTGATTAACTCTCCAACGATTGGAGTTAATGATGAGTTCCATAAACTGATGAATCTGATATTTTTCAGCGTGTTCACTACTGATGTGCAAAAGAACAGTTATTCTCGTTTTGTTGGACCAAACAGCCCAAAAATACTGAACTCATCTACTTTCAGGTTGGATTTGGAAGATATTTGGCACCGTGCAGTTTCTTGTTTATCGGACTGATCGTCTCGGCTCTGGTTGGTATTTAAATAGTCAGATATGCTAACCTGTAATTTTTCTTTATCCTGTTTGTTTTTGGTTTAGAAAGATTAAAAAAATATAAAAACACCCCCCGATTCGTTTTAAATGTCGTACCTTGGTCCAATGATTGGACGATATCCGATTTGGAGGCGGGGCTTGGCAAACGATCAACTTCTCTACGTTTCAACATTTGGCACCGCACGAAGTGAAACAGTCAGACAAAAAGGTAAAAAATTTGATTGCCTTTCTTTTCAAAATCACCAATGGTCTCCAAATTCACTTGGAAGTCCTCGGCTACATATAGAAGTCTATGAATATATTTGTTTTTAATCACGTGTTCGATTTTAAGTTCACTTTTCTAAAAGTGCAAGCAAGCAAGTACAAACAGAGCAAAAGCGCTTATGGCACGACCAAATCTTTTTGTTTCTTTTTCATACAGAAGTAGTTAAAGCATAGAGTTAAAAAATATACTACAAAATAGTTTTTAAAAAGAAGAATATAAGCAGATTGGTATTGCTGTAGCTTATTGATTATTAGTAATACATTTCCGAGCGTGGGGGGGGGGATTACAATACACACTGCAGACAGACAGGACGAATGAGGCAAAATAAAGAAAACAGTAAGGATTATTGTCCTTTTTGTTCATAAGTGCTTTGAACAATGTCCTCACATCTCGGCCCGTTGGCTCACTCGTCATCGCTCTTGCTCTTGTCTGACTGCTCCTGAATGAAGAGAGAGAGAGAGAGAGAGAGAGATTTAAAGGCAGGAGGGGGAGGAACTGCAAGAGTGTGATGAAGGTTTATTATCAACAAGAGGCAGCGCAGGTCGTTTATGGCTGATTATACAAATCCTTCGCTAACAGATCAGCTCCTCAGAGCAGGGGGGGATTTGAAGGTGAAGAAGTCCTCCCCGTTTCTGAGCTGAGTGGCAAAAAAGGACGAGGGCTCAAAACAAGCTTTGAGAAATTCAAGAGGGAAAGATCAGTTCAGTAATCGGCAGTGAGAAGAGAGATAAATGGAAAGAGACAAGAGCTTCCCTTTGAGCACGATGCATAGAGGCAGATGATTTTAGACAGCTGAAGAGATTCGCTCAGGCTATTGGTGCTCTGGTGAAAGACTTATTTACATTCACCTCAAACACCCCGAAGTTCAGATCACTTGAGGCTTGAATTAAAAAAAAATAAGTGAGACAACTGAGAATAAAATCGAATCTGATTCCTGTAATATAAAGATGGAGCTCTGCTGTTTTTGATAAAATCTTCAAATTGTATTTCACTAAGATGGGTTTCTACCTGTGTGTTAGCAGGAGATAACCGGCTGGTCTTTAACACTCGGATTTCATCTGAAGTGGTTTGTTATTGAGACAAATAAAAATCAGACTTCCCTTAAAATGTCACTTTGCAGCCCAAATAAGTAATTCAACTGAGAGAGGACCCAAAAAACAAAACAAACTCCCGACCGCGTCACGTCTGGCTGAATGAATCAATCGGGACTACTTGAGCAGGCGGCAATAACAAAGCTCTCAGAGATCGCTCAACGCTCCGAGATAAAACCTTTCCACATCTTTGGCTGAAAAAACATCAACACCACCTGGTGGATCAGAGACCTTAAAGGCTCAGAGCTCACTGTTTCTGTTTTTAATGGGAACACAGAGGAAAACAAATATAGTGCGATAATAAGAAGAGTCAGGAATACAGTTTCCTAACTGAGTGTGACTCGGAATCAGAAGGGATGAGAGGTGATGTACTGGGAATATGGCCGACGGTATTAAATAACTGTCAGTGCAGTGTTTCATACAGCGGTTTCATAACTTGGTGTATAGAAATGTTACGTAAAGTAAATGCTGCTCATTCCAGCCGTAAGCTCACTTTTATTTTAATTTCTGCCAAACATCTGGCTCATCCCATATGGGATCCCGAGACGAGGCACGGGATCATGGGAAATATTATGTCATGATCATCCTGAGCCAAAATAACTGAGATTCATGGTATTTTTGGAATAATAATTATGGAAATATGCTTCAAACTCACCAACATCTACAGGTGGAAGTGGGATTTCTTTTTTTTTTTTCCCCACCAAGGACACGCAACTCCAGAAAGCCCTTTCAGCCTCTTTGTGCAACACTTTGATCAATGATTGTGTGTTTTTGAAGCCTAGAATGGGTCGGCAGCTCCTTCTGAGCTTAGTGTAACTGCCGTGTTTGTGGTTTAGCAGCACAGTGCCGGACTGGAGGGAGGACAGATTACGAGATTTGTGCTCTGAGAGAAACTACAGCAAAGGGAAAAAAAAAAGACTGCTTGTGCTGACGTCCCTGCTGATCGGAGCCAAAGCTGATAAATATACAAAATAAACTTTTTCCACTGTGGACTAACGTCTGATGTTAGCAGGGCCTTTTTGATCCATGGAAAAAATGTTTAAAATGATGAAACAGAGAGGAAAGTCTGTGGTCAGGCCGCTGACTGACCAACAGGGGGAAGTGGGGGCGGTTGTCGATCATAACAAAGACGGATACGTTAGTGGTGGTTGCCATGGCTTTAATTTAATTCCCCTTTGCTGGTTTGATTGGGTGCTGAAGACAAATTAAATCATGTCAGACTGTTTGTTAAAGAGCTTGAATGCAATAGAAGAAGAAATGGAGAGGTTGATACATAATGGAGCATTAAAGGATCAAAACAAAAGACTAATTCATTTCATAACCAGTTTGATGCTGCGAGGGAGTTGGATTTTTTTTTTTTCCCATTACAAATTATCGTACACAGTCTGTGTGGCATGGAAAGGAAAATACAAAGGTCACGTCATGGTCATGTACATGTGTAGGAGTGAAGGAGAATAATATAAATCTACAAATGAATACCTAAATTAGGATAACGTACACTGTAGGTGAGTAGGTTATATCACAGAGGACAGAGCTTCTGAATGGCTCCAGAAAAGGCCCCCACACCTTCTTAAACTTAAATTACACCCAGTGACAGAGTAGTGAATCTTTCCGAGGCTCAAACAGGAAATAATGTCCCCCCCGCCACCGAGTGTGGGTGGGCGGAGCAGCGTCCCTCCTTCTCAGCAGTATTGCGGGTTAGGTTCTGGAGTGATGTTGGCGTTTGAAAGACCTCACTCCAGAATTTTTCCAGAATAAGACGAATCCAGAAAATGTGAGAAAAGGAGGCTTCTGTTATTTTACATCTGTCGCAGAAGGAGTTCAGCTCAATATAAAATGGGGAGAGTTTGGCTTTAGATATGTGGGCCCGATGCACAACCTTAATCTGTAATATACAACGAGGAGCATAGAAGGATGTGGGATTAATGAGCCTGAGGGGAGTCTGAGAGTGAGTTCTGTTTCATTTTCTGGATCATTATTCTCCTCCTATTTACATCTAACGCTCATTGAAGTTTGGCTGCGGTCGGCCTGTTCGCTGATGGAGAGGTTGGACACGAGTTTGTGACTAATTTAATCGTCACTTCTCTATCACACTGATGTCTGTTTGTTTCCAAACACTGAGCAAATCCATTCGTTATGTTTTACTGGGAATGTTCAACCTCTGCTTGTTTTTTTTTTTTTCCCGCTTTCGCAGCACCCAGCGTCTCAGGTGTGAGATTAGGACTGAAACCAGGAAGATCTGATATCTATGTTATTGGATAGTTGTGATTTATGTCAGAATCACGTTCATATGTGTTCTCTCCGTTAGCGAAGGTTCGCTGTGTAACATTTTTTAAAGTGCTGCACAAACAGACGACCTACATTATCGTCCTGATCGTCGTCGCTGTCGTCGTCGCTGACCACCGGCTTGGCCTTCCCGCGGCTCTGCCTCTTCTTGCCTTTGTCGTGGCTCCTCGCCTCCTTACTCAGCTTGATCTTAACCCGCACAGACTTGGCTGAATGGAGCACAAGAGGAAAATAAGCGGAACTGTCAAGTTGAACTGAGTTAACTCAAAGCACTGGTGTTATCTTTGATGGAAAAGAAGTTTTCCACCCACGTCTGGACTCTGTGGAGTCAGAAGATAAAATACAGTGGCCTCAAAAAGTATTCAGAGCTTAATAACCTACGAAAAAACGAAATCTAATTCACAAAAGCTTTCAGACTCTTAATTCAGAGGTTGGACACTGTCTGCAAGAGGCACTCAGTGTTAAGAAGAATTTTCATCCAGTCTGCTGTTGCTGTTGGGAAAACAGCTGTTCTTAAGGTCAAGAATGTGTTTTAATGTCCATTAGAATATCATTTTATTACTACAGTCACTGTGTTTATAGCGTAGAATTTAAATGAGACAACACAAACGTCTTTGTGTGTGTTTTTGACTGACACAGTAAGCCCTCACCTTCAGCTTCTGACTCGTCGTCGTCGTCATCCTCCTCCTCGCTGTCCTCATCGCTGTCATCGTCTTTAGCAATCTTCTGCCTGGCACTCTTGAACACAGACTGAAGGACGATGGAGTCCTCGTATATCTGCAGGACAACGATGACGACAACAACAACAAAACAGACCAGATGATTAAAAACAAGTCCAGCAGGATGAATGACATGACAGAGAGCAGAAAGAATTGAGTAATAATGAATTAAAAATGGTGGATAAAGAGTTTTAAAGAGACTTTATGAAGGTAAACATGAGCTAACGTGTTCTCTTCTTGAATATTTGGACTAAAAGAAAGAAAGTCAAAGGACTGTTTGGGGGTCAGACCATGTCTGATGGATTAAGGAAAAATCTAAGTGCACTGCAAGTAATTTTCGTTTTTAATTAACCAAAGTGACCCATTGATTGTCCAACCAAAACAAACAGATTCAATTTAAAGTGATATGCAACTTAAACAGCAGCAGATTTCCACATCAGAGAAGGTGATACAGGAGAACGCTGGAAGTTTCCTTCAGTGATGAGACGCGACTCCTCCGTTTATTCACAGCGTCGCCTATTTTATCAGTCCGACCTCGAGCGGTGAGCAGTCTGCCTTTTATTTATAACTGAAGCGTCACCCTCATGCTGCTCAGCCAGTCAAGGTTTGAATAAATAGAGAAATAAATATTGCCTCATTAACAGCTGACAAGGCGTCTACCAACCTGTATCTGTAAATACTGCACTATTTATATGGTGACATTTCCACTTAATCTTTAGTCATCTATAGCTCATTCACACTTTCCATTAAATGTCGACTTATATTTTATTCATTTTCACATTTTATTTATATAATAACTCCAAAGCCGTACATGTTATTAGCTACATTTCTATTTCTATTATGTTGTAACGCCTGTAAAGAACCAATTTTCTTCCACTGTCAAAATCAGGTCTTTTTCCTGAGTGTTTTGTTTTTGCTCATTGACAGTGACGTGCATGACTTTTTTAACACAAAATTCTGTTTTCAGGTCATCTTCCCGGCCTCTTGAATGTAATACCTCTGTGACATCTTGAAGGGATTTGATCAAAATGTTAATTTGAGTGTCTACTTCAAAAATCTTTTTTTTTTTTTTTAACAACCATTAATGATTTTAACACAATTGCCAAAAGGTTTAAAATTAAGATAAGACATCTAATGTCCAAAAAGGTCAAGGGTCAACTTCACTGTGACATCATCATCTGCAGTTAAGTCCCTCCAGGCCATTTTTCAACACAGCAAGAGCAGATTCGGACACTTCCTGTAACTTGGTGTGAGACTTTTCTCTGTAGACCTGGACAGAGTGGGTCCAAGGTTCTTCTGTGGATTTTCTCTCAGTCTTCCGTCTCTTGTTGACTGTCTGAATTAGGCAGAGTGAAGGTTGCTTTTCTGTTAGCTGAAAGCTGGATGGTTAAAAAAAACACCTCTGGAACAAAAGCAGGAATAAACCCCGAGGTTCCAGAGGAAACATCAGCGTCACGATGCCCAGAGGACACGGACTGCACCTAAAGTCGCATCAAGTTTTCCTCGATTTTTCAAAAGTTAGTTGTTTAGGCACGACGAGACAGTGGAAACATCTAGACCACTGTGTTTCCATCGCACACAGTTCAGGACCACATGAAAACAAATCTAAAAGTAATCAGATTAAGTAAGTTACTGCTGGTTCTTCTGACCTGGGAGCCCTCCAGGTTGAAGGTCTGGGCATTGTGACAGAGCAGCATCACATCCTTCTCCACGTCTCCCACATTTCTGTATTTATGATTTCTCACACGTTCCTGTTGACAGAAAAACACCAACATGGAAGAACAGCTTGATTCACAATCATCTGTCAGGTGTCAGCGTTTTCCCCAACCGTGAGACTCCAAGGTTAAGAATCTGTTCACCTTTTCAAATATTTATGTCTGACAGTACCAGATAAATGATTCATGTTTTATATCCCGCCCACCATCTGTATAAATTGCTGGATTATCGTGTTCTTCCTACCTTGATCTTTTTGAAGTCCACAGGTTTTCTGATCAGCTCATAATATTCTGGGAGCTCTTTCCTGGACGGTAGTTGGACGAAGACCTCACTGAGTTGTCTGCCAGATCTGGAAATGAACATATGGAGTCATTTTAAATGTTTAAATTCGACACAGGGGCTTTAAATGGTAAGGTGATGCGACGACAGTATAAGAGTTCAAAGGATTTTTTTTTCTTTTTCTTATCAGCAGGACTCAGTAGTGAGAGTAACAGCTAGCGATGCTCATTGTTGAGGAAGTGAAGACGTGTCGGCTTTTATTCAATCAGTCCAAAATGAGTCAGATGCTGTTGCTAGAGTCCCAGAGGTTTTCACTTCTTACCACAAAAATATTTTCTTTTATTCTATAATTTTTATTTCGCTAATTAGTGGATTTACCCATTTCACAAAACATATTACAAGTTCCTGCAGGCTAAACACTTGAAACTGCCTTGAATTTAGCAGAAACTGATTTCAAGGCTGCTGGTCTCGGATGACTTTGATATTCAGCCGTCACACTGCCGTGCCTCTGAGCAGATCTGCTGTGTAAACTGTGCTGAAACCACAAAGGTGGATGGTATGTTCAAAACGGGTTTCTACATCTGCGGCGTGTGAAGTGTGATGCCTCTCGGTCCAGCGCTTTGGCAGCACGGACTTCTGGGAACAGACCGAGTTGTCGACTTCAGTGGAAGACAAAGGAATTAAGGGGAACATGATCCCAAAGCCTTTGAACTGGGATTTGATGTGTGTGTGTGGCTTACTGTGTTGGACATCAGTGATTTGTCGCCCGTTTTAAAATGGACGTCTTCACAGTTACACCTTCCTCTGGTTTATGGAGGACTCCACTTTTGTCTGACGTGTTAAATTTAAGTCTGACGTTTGAAATAAATCCAAAGTGGAAGCTCATAAAGTTATTATCTCTGATTTCATATAAAGATACACTAATAACAACCGCTTGACATCGTTAATACACCCAGAACATTTTCTGAAGTTTCATCAATCCACCCATCCGACGTTGACCAAAAAGAATTTCATTTGGATCAGTCATAAATAAAAAAATAAATGTTAAACATATATATGCACCTCCTTTCATTCACTTTTTTGTTCCAACAGTAAATGTTAAATTTTTTTGGTCATATTTAGGACAATTTTAATCATATATGACTGAGTATTACAGCCCTGTATCATGGCTGATTTCAGAGAGTTATGTATGCATCTGAAAATTTGAATTCTATTTATTTATTGTTTATTAAAATCATTTTCTAATGTTTATGTAGGTTTATAAATCTATAACTATTTATTGATGGGATAATTCTTCATTCATGAACTGGTTCTGTTCTAACACCTATCAAATTATGAAATTAAGGATGCTTTCTAACTCTCCCTGAGACGTCCGTGGCCTTTCAAAGGAAACAGCAGCGCCTGGATTGGAAACTCCAAACCGAGCGATGATTGAGATGCTCCAGGAAGAACAACCATCAACTGAAGGAGGAAAGAATCCGACTGCTGGAAAGGCAGGTACCAGTTTCCTGGCATAGTTTCTCAGACAGGACAGTTTTGAGTAATAGGAACACAAATGCACATGTTCCTACATGCGCGGGTGTATATAACAGACAACACATCAGACACACACACACGAATAACACTCATATGCTGACTTTGAGGACTGTTGGACTGGAAGAATACAAGGATGTCTATCACACTGTTCCTAAGACATGACTTCATGTCTGTTTTATTTATTCTGCTGACCGGAGAGAAATCTGAGAAAACTTTCCACTGGATAATCAAGGCAGGGCCAATTTGCTGCAGCCTCACAAACAGAGAAACTTCTCTGGACACAGAAGCACAAGCTGAACAATTCATCAAAATAAGATTACCAAAAGCAGAAAAAGCCGAGCGCAATATCCAAATTGCAGCAGCAGCACGGTCTTGATAATGTGTCACGATATGGTATTATAAATGAAGCTCTGAGGTGCTGCAGAGAGGGCCTAGGCATACCAGTCATATTTTCCTGACATACGGTAATAAATTTGTTTGGTACAAATCCCAGCAAAAAGCAAAACAAAACAAAAAAAATTCACTTCAACATTTTGATACAACATATTGTATTATTTCATATTCATGATTTTTCTAGTTGTTGGTGGCCAAGTCATGAGAGTTTCTTCAGTTCCTGCTGCATTCTTGATTTTAATAACTTTGTGCTTTTTAGTGCTTTGTTCGTGTTTGTATTGTTTGTACTCTCATTAACTCTGATTTGGTCTTATGCAACTCTCACACTTGTTTTTGGTAAATTTTATCACCTGTTAAATTAGAAATTAATTGCAATTGTTTTGGCTTTTTCTTTTTGTCTTCATTCATCCCTGATTAGCTGTAAAAATTATTCATAATAACAAGAACAGAACAATCAGAGCCACAACATGAATTTAAGTTGAAGGAAAAGTAGCACTTCAGTTGCAAATTGACATTATAAACTCTGTAATGGATGTAAAGGCATCAAATATCATTAATGCCATTAAATTAGGTTTAGTTTCTAAATAAGCTTACAGTTAACAGATGACTTTGTGTCCTCTCTGGCAGCAGTGAAAGTCAAAAGGAAAAATTCAGCAATAAAGAGCCATTAAAATCTAATTTAGTTGCTAATAAAAACCTTATCTCATGTTGACATGAAAAAAAAAACAGGGACTGCTAAAGACAGAAAGAGCTGCCAACACAGGCTCTAATAGTAACAAACCAACCTGTAGATCTCCTGCTGACTTGGTGCAAAACCTGCATCAGGACCAGTTCAACACCTCAGTAACCTCCACGTTCGCAGACGAACCACCCCTGTTTGCTTTCACTGACCCAAGCGACTGTTTTCCTCGCCACAGTAATGGCGGCGGCATTTGAGAGCAGAACACATAAATCAGAGCCACTGTCCTCTTGCTCTTGGTCTGTATTTGGTCACGAAACAGGCAAAACAAATGGCCGGCTTCTGTGAAGCACGAAGTCACCAAACTCCATCATCCATCAAAAAAAAAGAAAAAACAGCAATAAAAAAACCAATAATGCCGATAAAGGGGAACGTGGTGCTTCGTAATATTGCTGCTGAGGAGGTAAACATGAAGTTTATGAAAGAAAAGCTGATTTAATTTTTCTTTCCTTATATTGGACTGAACATCCAGGGAAAACAGTGAAAAAGGTCAGGTTTTGAGTCTTATAACAGGTATTGTAATAGTATTTATTAAGGCTATATCCTAACTGGTTCAACAGGACGCCCTGGGCAGATTTCTAAAGTCTTTTTTTTAGAAATCTGATTATCGTCATATTATAGTGTTGAATGGTGTTTTACAAGTGAGGCAGCAGTGTAGAGTACAAATTTTTTTTCCTATAGTCAGTGTCAAAGGCACAGGGGGAGCTGGAGCCAATCCCAGCTCACTCTGGGCGAGGGCGGGGTCATCCGGGACAGGTTGCCAGTCCATCACAGGGCCAACACACAGAGACAGACAGAGATCAACAACCACTCACACTCAGACCTACGGACAAATCAGAGTCACCAATGAACCCAAACATGATGTCTTTGGACGGTGGGAGGAAACCGGAGTACCTGGAGGAAACCCAAGCAAGCACGGCGAGAACATGCAAACTCCTCAGAGAAAGCCCCAAGGCCGGGAACTGAACCAATGACCTTCTTATGGTGGGGCAACAGCGCTAACCACTGTGCCACAAGTTTTATTTATTGATGTTATTATTCTAATTATTTTTGTCTGACCTTCATTTCACTGATTTATGTTCAGTACAGTGTATGATGTAAAATCTGGACTGGACCGGTTTTTTTTTTTTTTTTTTTACTCTCTTACCCATCTCTGTAGTTGATGACGGTGTCGATGATGGTGTTCATTTGCTTGGTGAGTTTGGGGGGGTTGGGGGAGAGTTTCTCAGCTGGCGGACGCCCCCGTCGCTTCTTGCCCTTGCTGCCTCCGTCATCTCTGCCTGACGAGTCCTTGTCCTGGCGTCTCTTGCGTTTGCGCTTCTTCAGCCGGATCTCCTCTTCCATCTCCTCCAGGTTTCCATCCTCGATGGCCTTGAACAAGGAAGGAGGGAGAGAGGAGGAAGTGTTAATCCTACGATCACCTCCACTGGCCCACATGTGAGGGGGAATACTGGGGTCAAAGGATCAGTGCTTATCTGTCATTAGATTTACAGACTCAGAATAAAAGCGTGGTATCTATCAGCTCCAGCTTTCCTTAAATTTGTTCATTAATCTCTTATTGAAGTTGTTACTTATCATCATTTCATGATGAAGAACATGATTTTTTATGCTTTTTATTTATTTATTGCGAAAAAAAAAGTCCCAAAATTTAAAAACTCTGTATTTTTTAAGTTCATGGAGTTTCTTTCGTTCCCAAAGGCTGGTTCATTTATGTAAAACTCACATTAGACATTTGATATTTTTCTCTGACAAAAAAAATGTAGCTAATTAGATAGTATAAGATATTGCTTTATTACTCCACCAGTGGGGGAGGGGGCGGGGTTAGGGTAGCATTGTAGCAGCAGCAACGTGGGAATCTAAATCAATTAGAAAAGACAAAATAAACAGTATAACAAAATAAAATATAAAATATTAGGTTTTCAATAACACTGGGAATATTCAATAATCCCATCTAATGCCCATGTACTGTGTCCATGAGGACTGCCCCCCCCCCCCCCCGCCAGTTTCAGTGCCTCTAAACCGTTTTATTCCTTAATGAGAGCCTCTCAGAACCACAGCGAATTCTTCCAGCATGCTCATTTCATTGCCTCAGACTTTTTTTGTTCTGTTCGTGACTTCCTCCAAACAACTGCGTCCTGGTCGATAAAATGGATTTGCCGAATCCGACAGGTGTCTTCAGGGAAAAGTGTCACAGGTGTCGGGTGTACGAGTCCCATTAGCATCACACAAGGAAAGAAAAAGAAAAAAGAGCCCCCAATTATAGTTTTGCCTGGTCAGACTTGGAGACACTTTACACCTTGAAAAGTCTCATTGTTTACATTTATCATAGTCGACTCACGACATCGTTACATAATGTAATTATTATGGCAACAGATGTGGTAATATTTATGTAACATCAAATTCAGATCTGTTATCTTATTTTTAACAAATCCCATTTCATTCCTCTTTAAAATTAAAATTAAGAGCGGCGTGATGGATTAGCGGTTAGTACTGTCGGAAAGTTTCTGGCTTTGAACCTGAGACCTTTGCATGGAATTTGCATGCCCCCTCCAATTTTCAATTTTTCAGTTCTTTACAGATGATAATTGGGATTATTCAGATTATGGAAGAGGGAGATGTCCTCTTGCGTTGACAGATGTTAATCTCAGGTCTGAACAGGGTCAGAATTTGAGCCAGTTCCAAGTGTACCTCCTTGTTGGGGTGAATACTCACCGGTGAGACAGATGTGCAGAGGGAAGTACAGGAGACAGACTGTTATGATAAATTATAGTAAGAGTTTCCAACTCTTTTTCTTTTTTCCCCAGCCGTCACGTTTATATTTTCACATAAACATATGTACATTTTATATTTTCTACACATATGCTCAGACTTTACCCGCAGCCACTGCTTTTCAGTCAGCGTGTCACTGTAGTCCACGTCCCGACGGCAGCGCGATCCTCGACCGAACATCTTCTCCTCCTCCTCTTCGTAGGTGAGCCGTTCCACCTCGGCGTCGTCTTTGATGATCCAAGAGGGCAGCTCGTCCTCCTCCATTAGACGCGGCTTACGCTTCGGGTTTCTGGCGTCCTCCCGGCGTCTGTCCATGTCTATGCGCTGGAGGAGGAAAGAGGGGAAAAATGTCATCAGATCAAGCAGCAGGCGACTACAGCAGTCTTTTATGTTATAGCACCTGAATGGAGCACAGAGATTGGTACTTGAATGGAGGAGTTCAGGGCAGTCCAGGGTTTAATTTATATATATGTGTGCATGCAACTTTAGGAGCCCTATTAGAGGTTATGGCCCTGGAGCCTACAACCCCAGCATCCATTACTGATAGCACTCATCCAGGAGCACGCTGGATGATTGGCGTGTGGTGGCTGTGTAGCATCTTGGTTTTCCGTTAGAGATGCAATAAGAGAGCAGACACAGTGCGGTGTGACAAGCATTTCCCGCCTTGCAGCTGTGAAAACAGACAGAGAAAAGCCCAGCTGATGTAATTTTGATATCCATCCGTGCAGAGTGATGGAAGGTCTGGAGCCAATCCCAGCAGACGGTAGGCGAAGGCGGGTTGCACACTGGGCAGGTTGAATTATAATACCATACCAGCATAATTACATAAAACCCAGACTAAAGCTGTGCAGGCCTGGGCTGAACCTGGCATGAAAAAATAGAAATGTATTTATTAACCGTTTTGGGAATTGCATGTGGAGACATTTTCTGTCAAAAATAAATCCACCATTAAACTATAATGAAAACAAACTGCTGGATCGGCAGCATATACACATCCTTCAAAGCTGGCCCTTGAACTGGTGAATTTTGTCGACTGCCAAGATCATGATCATGGCAGTAGACAGGGCCTCACTAAAGCCAATCCTGGGCAATGTAGAGCCAGCAATTAACCTAATTAATGTCTTTTCATTGCAAAATGAAGTCAGAGGGAAGCCATGCAGCTGGGGGGGGGGGGCATTCAAATCCCATTCAAGTTCTCAGGTTCAAAGCCAGAAACCCTCCTGTGAAGTGACAGTGCTTTGAAACACCGAAAGCACACAACTGACTCTTAGCAAACTAGCAGCAGAGCCAAGAGGCGGAGTAGCTGTAGCTGATGTGTGAAACACAGATGGCCTGACACAGAGTGGTGGCTGTGAGTGACGTATTGACTGAACCCCGTGTCCACGACAATCCACTCATTTTCTATGTGGGAAGACACGTCTTGCCAGGGACAGCTGTCAAAACTGGAAGAGCCTGAACAAATGATGGATTTAACCAGAATTACAGCCCTGTCATGATGGACAACCCGCAATTATTTTGGGCTACATGGATAAGAGACCCAGCTGGACAGACTCTTGTACATTGACACTAACAATATCGACACTCACTGCCACATTTATTTATTTATTTATTTAGCATTTCATTCCAGAGCTTAGAAAGCAGCCAACACGTCGCTGTGGTGCCTTGTTGACAGGACATGAGCAGGCACAGAAGCACAGATTGGATCCAGATTATCTGAATATGTCTGTATTTGAGACACACGAAGTAGCAAATTCTAAATCTGCATAAATTTACTACAAGTCTTCGTTTCCAAGTTTTTAAAATTTATTCACTGTCTGACTGAGGACGTGATCTAATAATGTTTTTATTTTTGTTTACTTCTTTTCCTGTATTCTCTCTTTATAACTAATTTTGAATAGCTTGTCTGCTTCGCCCACAGCAGTAAAACGCAGCTCCACAAGTTAAAGTCGATACACAAGTCGATAAAACACGGAACTTTCCTCACCATAAAGAGCTCAAATTCATCTTCATTGCGGGCAATCATCTGGTTGAGGGTTTCATCATCAGGAACCTCATCTTCTTCCTACAGTTACAGAGAAACGCGTGAAAGGAACGTTAATAATGCATTTCAGCCTTTACAGTGTCAGTTTCTGACAGTTACAGTAATGCACTCGGATCAAAACAAATCAGTCAAGCATCGCCTGGATTTGATCAAATACCAATGAAAGAGTTGCAACTGTTACATGTTGACAGGCTGATTGTGTCGGCAAAGCTGTTTTGGGCCTGAGGAAATTCAATAACATCAACATCATGCATTATTCAACTTGAATAATCTATTTAAGGCCTCCTATATTTATCATAAAAAAAATGCCTGCAGAGACTCAGGAGATGTTCATACTTTTAAGATAATGTAACACAAACTCATATCTTACCTCATTTTGCTCCTCGTGCTCTAAAATAGCCTGGAGGAAAGCGCGGCGCTCATGGCTTGAGGACTTCTGGTCAAACATGCCCGCCTGGATTACCTTCTGGTCCACGTTCAGCTTGTATTTCGCAGCTGCCAGGATTTTTTCCTCCACACTGTTGACGGTGCAGAGACGGAGCACCCGCACCTCGTTCTGCTGACCAATACGGTGAGCCCGGTCCTGGGCCTGGAGGTCCTGGATTCAGCAGATGAGAAGAGATGTGAGAGCATTTCAAAATAAAACTCTGCACAGAGCAATCTAAAAAGACTAATGTCTAAAATCAATGACTCTGTGTTTCTGTAAACCAGGGAGAAAAAAAAAAAAAATCAATAACAACAACACAAAAACTTTGATACTGCCGTCAATCTGTCCAATCAGATATAAATGGAGGAGATGTCTGACAAGAAGTTGCGAGCAGCACTCTAAAACTTTAAAAGCTTTACTTTACGTAGGTTTGACTGGAAATATTAATGAATTAATAAATAAATAACTCAAAAAACTGTTCAAGTGAAACAACAAGACAAAATTCACTGCAGTTCAAATTAGAAACTCAAGGCTTCAAAATAGCCAGCGGTTGAAGATATGTTGGCGGTTATTTCAGGGCACTTGTCACTAGTCCAGACGTTTTCTTGTGACACTGTAACTGAGGCTGACATTAAAACTGATTTAATTTCTTTAAGCCCAACACAAATCGGTTTCTGGAGCTCAAAATGTTGCTCTCCAGTAAAGCAATGCCACAGATTTGACACCTTTGTCAGACATGATCCCTCCAGCATTGATCAGCCTGCAGAGATATTTTATATGTAGCTTAATTTCCCTCCCTTTGTCCCTTATATCTTTATGTATATATGTATAAAATATATGCTTTAAAAAATACATGCATGAGGATAGACACGATTTCTACCATTACAAACACTAACTCTAACTAAAAGTTCAGTCCTAATCCACAGGGTGCATCCCTTAAAATCATCTTTTTATACTGTATATAAATTACAGCCTCCCAACAACTGCCAAAATAAAGTACAGCTACTCATAATTATGTGTTCATGACAAGGCAGACCTGGTGGGGGTTCCAGTCGCTGTCAAAGATGACGACGGTGTCGGCAGCCTGCAGATTGAGGCCGAGGCCGCCGGCTCTCGTGCTCAGCAGGAAGATGAAGTACTGAGATCCTTCCTCATTAAATTTCTTTAACAGTGCTGCTCTGTCCTCAGACTTGGTGGTTCCTGAAACATCAAATTGTTGTTTTTTTTTTGTTTTTTTTTTAAGAGTTTGTGAAGTTAAAATTAAAAGTCAGATTCCAACGCTTCTCGTTATTCTGATAGAAAAAGAAAAAGAAAAGCGAGTTTACGCTGAGTTTAAAAGGTGATGACACCGTTGAAGAACCAGTTTCTATGTCTAAATTAAATGATGAGAACTGAGGAGGAGCAGGTGGATTTACACACCGCAGCACATCTCACAGACAAGTCTCTTCATTTAGTTTGTTTCTGAAAGTGCAGTGAGGAGTGGGAGATCAAGGCCGATTGAAGCCGTTTTGTTTTTTATGTTTTCCAGGTGCCGCTCTATCTTTTCACTGCTGCATCATTTTACTTCGAAGGATACTGTTCAAGGTAAAATTTAGTCAAAGTCGAATTCTCTCTGAGGAACAGCATGAACATGAATTTGAGTAGTTAGTCAATCTTCAGCTTCCTGACCCAGAGGCTGAAGCGAATGCCTTCAGGTAAAATAGAACCTGACGGCCTTGATGTTTTGGCTCACACTAAATTATATTCTTAAATTTAAATATAACCAAATTGTCTGCGACATCAGTCCTTAAAATCAGGGGTGAACTCACCATCAAGACGTAAATATTGAAAGTTGCGGTAGCTGAAGTAGTCCTCCATGATTGTCATGAGTGAGGTCATCTGGCAGAAGAGCAGGACTCTGTGGTTGGTGGCCTGGAGCTTCGGTAGGATGCGATCCAGGAGCTCAAACTTCCCAGAGGCTCGATACAGATCAGGCCTGAGCAGAGACGACGAGACGAGACATTAAGGGAGTGATTGTTTCCAGTTAACGTCGGTCAACGAGGCTGCATGTTACTAAAAATGAGCAGAAATCACAGGAATGCAGCACATTTCCTGGCAGCTTCATGACTGAGAAATATTATAACCTGAAGGAAATTTCATAATTCTGTGTTTTAATCCCACATTAAGGCTTTTCTCTTTTTCCGTGCCTTTGTGTTTTCCCTTATAAAGTTGACATTTTTTCCAAATGTCGCCAAGTCTCCACATATTCAGAATCAGCACAACCTCAGCAAATTACAGATGTCACTCAATATGGACTCCGTTCACTGTAAAAGGGGAAAGAATTGAGTCATGAAACTTCATAGACAAACTTTTTGTCTGACTCACCCGTTTATTATGCCATTTGGATAGCCCAAGTGTTCAGCAAAAGATTCCTATGACAGAGAATATTTACAAGTTTATATAATGAGAAGGTTTATTTTCGAATTCTATATTACAGACAAATCTCTTCAGAACCAGGACTGGCGTTTTTGTCCCTGAGACGCTCACCTCGATGTGCTGGAACATGTATGGATGGTTGCAGATCTTCTTCAGCTGCATGATGGTGTTCATCAAGGTCTTCGCTCCTCCTTTGCCCTGGAGACAAAGAAATGTTCAGTTCCAGATCAAATCACGCAACACTTCATGTTGTGTGAGTTTAAATCTACAATATCAAGCCTTTTTTTTGACATGTAATCAATAGAAATATGTGACTCTATTGCTGCTAAAAGCTGCTTTAGTTGTCATCACTGCTGTGTCTGCTTGTTGTTTGGTGCTGAGCAGAAAGTGCTCGACAGTAATTAGTTTTTTGTTTTGTTTTGTTTTTTTTAGCAAACAGCTGCTAAAAGAAAATCTTCTGAGACTCACTGTGAAGTTGTGTAAAGCAGAAGGGAACTGCTGGTTTAAGTGATCACTCTAGGTATGTTTTTCACCTTTCACATGTCATGACAGAAAATATCCATCATAATGTGTTAAACTGCACTAAAAGCTAAAAGACTTGGCAGAATTTTCCTCAACACTTGTGCAGCCTGATTTTCTAAGAGTGTAGCATTATAGACATTCTGCTGCACTGAAACGTACGTGGAAGCTTAAAGCAAAGACAGCTTCAGAAGTTATCTTTATCCATTTCACATTATAAAGAAAACATCAAACAAAAGGACAGAGAAAATACGACTTCAACTGCACAAGATAAATTGGGGTGTTTGAGCCGTCAAAGAGCAAGAAGGTGTCACTGAGCTCTGAGCCGTGTGGCTCAGTGTGTCAGTGTGATGCTTGCTCATAGACACACGGTGAACACACAGGGTGAAAACACAGTGAAGATACGATGAAGACACGGTGAAGACCCAGAGAAGCTGGTAGATTTACCTTCTTGTCTTTCTCTGAACCGTCGGTGAGAAGGATGCCTTTCTGCATGTGGCGGTATAGGACCTTCTGAATGGCAGACATGTCACATTTGATGACGTATTCCACCTGCGTAAGTGACAACAAACACAAATCTTCAGTGGTCCCGTTGAGCTCAAAGCAATTCTTGGTCACAGTCTGAGTCTTGATACTGAAAGTTGAGTAAAAAGAAAAGACAAACCTGGACACATAATGTGAGACAAAGAAAGTTGGGTTATGTAAAGAAGTCCAGCAGCGATGCGAATTCAGTTACATTAGATGACGTTTTGATTCATTATAAGTAGAGTGTCAACTACTATTTAATTATATAATCACCTGAAAATGAATCACCAGCTTTTTATACGGTCGAGTCATACCATTTTTCTTTAATTCTAAGCTTTAAAGCTCATAAGTATGGTGAATGGATCCAGGAATTTTTCTCTTTTTAACACTTCATCCATTTATCTTCAGATGTAGACTATTTGGACAATTTATTTTTGGGTAAAACATGCTCTTATTGATGATTGTTGAAATGTTTGCACCAAACACAATAATCATGTTTCCTTAAATCAAAGTACGTCTCACCTTCTCTGGCAGCTGAGACTCCACCTCTTTCTTCAATCTGCGAAGCAGGAAGGGACGGAGCACTTTATGCAAACGCCGGATAATCAGGATGGTCTCCTCCTCATTGAGGTCAACCTGACGAAATCAGAAAGAACAGGAGTTGATAAACATCGATAAATTTTGTGACTGTTTGAATCTTCTCGCGCTCTTGAGGTTTGACTCCTAACAAAATCAAATTTTCTTATCACTGACTTTCAATGAAAATGGAATTATCCATCACTATCCCTAAATTTCTTCTAGTTAAAAAAAGAAAAGAAAAAAATATTACAACATGAACCTTAATGTGTGTGTGAGCAGAATAGAAAAACCTTAGGAGATAAAACAATTGGTAGAGGCTTTTGAAAACCATTCACAGCTCTGTCTGTGCAGCCATCTTGTTACAAAGCAAGATGAAAAACCTGATTATTTCATCAAAATGAAAGAAAAACTTACCCGCTCTCCCGTCATGGCGAACGGTGCGTTGAACCACTGCTCGAAGGTGCTGCAGCTCTTGAAGATGGTGGGCAGGAGGAAGTTGAGCAAGGCCCACAGTTCAGGGAGTTTGTTCTGCAGCGGCGTACCGGTGAGGAGGAGGCGACGTGGAGCCACGTAGTGGGTGTTCAACACCTGGGTCAGCTTACAGTGATGGTTCTTCATGCGGTGACCCTCGTCCACGATCATGTACTTCCAACGGATCTGCATGTGGATGGAAAACTTGCTGAACTCTGACACGTGGCAAATAGAGATGCCGAGAGCAGATCTCTCAATGAAGCAGGTTTTGATTGCCAGGAAGACAAG
This sequence comes from Remorina albescens, assembly GCA_034769265.1. Taxonomy (NCBI): domain Eukaryota; kingdom Metazoa; phylum Chordata; class Actinopteri; order Carangiformes; family Echeneidae; genus Remorina; species Remorina albescens. The sequence goes on from CM068485.1 coordinate 25,419,676, forward strand.
GTGAGGATGCAGAGAGGAAAATGTTCATCGCCTCAGGGTGCTCACCGTCACTGCATACAAATGAGGTCTCTTATTCTCTCTTCACTCTTACATTAAATCTGCACACATTTTAACGAGTACCAAATGAACAGAAAGTTTTTCTTTCAGCAAATGTTTCTCACAGAAGCTTGGAAATAAATATTGTTTTACCTTTAAAGAAATTCAGCATTTAAGGTATTTGGTATCATGATTTATGACTTTCCAGACATTCAGCTCTTTAGTAAGGATTATATTACTTAATAATAAATAATAAACTAAAATAATTAAATTAGTCCAGTTCCCAATGTGAAAACTTTACTAATCAAATGAATTACGAGTCAAAGTGGAGTAATTTCACACAGTTTAAAAATCTGTGGTTGTAGCAGCACAGGTGGTCGATTGGTTAGCGCCCTGCACACATTATCACAGCATCTAGGGTTCAACTCCATATCACAGTCTTGTATTTCTTGCACTGCTTGAACGTTGCACAGAAGGCTAAATCTGAGCTCAGGCTGAAATAGTGTGACCTTTAGCCCAAATTCAAATACAACACACGTCGGGAGAGATTAGCAGAAATTGAAGTGAGGAGGGAAGAGACGTTCTGACTCCTCCTGTAATCCTTCTATCAGAGTTTAAGCCACTGCCTTTATGTTTGAATATCACAAATGAACTACCCCACTAAAGATGATCCAAGGCATCTCTCAACTGAAAGAAAACAAAAGTGCATAACAACAGCGCTAATGCAGCCATTCATCATCAAAAAAAGAATCACAAACTTCAAACCGTTTCTTTCTCCTTGAGACAGTCATATCCTTGTGTGCATTCATCAGGCAAACCTAAAAGAAGAAGACGTGACACTGTCCCTGATGTTGTCTGTCTAGCGCAGGCAAATGAAAAGGGGACTTTCAAACTCTTCCTTGCACTTGTGTGGCATCATTTAACTGATGTTGAGTAAAGATTTGGAAAAAACCTTAAAATTATGAGTGAATTAGAGAATATGCATTTGACACACTATAGCTTCATTCATGCTTCAACGTGTCCAACTGCTCACACCTAAAAAAATACATAACATACTGTCCATGTATGAGCCCGGTGTAAACAAGAAGTTGATGTTTTACCCTGCATTTGATTAAAAAAATAACAGCAAAGACAGAATTAAACTACACAATAGCAGTTTGTTTCACCACTAGCAGAGAAACCCATGAGTGTCTTCCACACTGTTTTTACAGATGGGCAAAGAATGTTTTAAAAATTTCCATTTTAGGGGAGGAGGGATTTTCAAGCCAAAATGTAGTAGTGTGGGTGAGACATGTACAAGAGGACAAGTAGAAAAGGTGGATCACACAGAGAGGACAGAGCTTTGATATCTTTCACCTTGGCCAGTATGTGCTTGTCCTTGATGATGTATTCATAGGTGGTCAACAACACGTTGAATTTCCCGCTGCGGAGCTGTGGCACAAGTCCGCGGCGCAAAGCAGGGGTGCCCTTTGCAAAGAGGAGACATATAATCAATGAGTCCTTCAAAGACAATCACAACATATGAGAATTGCGGGGGGGGGGGGCAGAGAAAGGTGACGTTTTCTTACCTTGTAGGCAATTTTGACGACAGAAGGCGCCCATTTGTCAAGTTCATAGACCCAGTTAGACAAAGTCCTGAAACAAAAAAATAAAAGACATCAAGGCCAATAATCACACATGAAGGAGGCCTCGTGTAAGGAAGTGATATGGTTGAATTAACATGAAAACATGAAGAAAACAAGCAAGATCATTGAGTCCTGATTGAAATGTCTTTTCTTGGGGGGGATAAACATGAGAAGAAAAGTTCTTGCAGTTGGACACGCAAACAATGGAAGAAGGAGAGCTTAAGGCTTTGGTTCATACTAAAGCCTCTGTTTAGCTCATTTGAGTACAAAAAGCAGTTCCTGAGAGGTGCACTGCTTTTGGGTCCCACAGAAAACAAAACGAATTTTTCATTCAAAACCTTTAACACCCGCAAGGAAATGGTGAAAATGGAAGTGCTTCCCTTCATCTTTCCTGCTAAAGTTACAAAAGGTAAGTATTTAAATTTTAAGGGTGTTTTCACCTTCCCTCTGTGTAGAAGCTGAACAAAACTCAGGAGCATTAACTACAATGAGTTAGTTTCTTCAAATAAGTTTTTGGTGCCTTTTAGATTTACTCCTGCAGGTGTTTCTGATGGCTTGTGCCAAGAAGGTAGAAAGGTCTGGTTGAAAACTTCTCTGTACCTCCAAAACATACCAGAGGGTCTGATCTCCAACTGGTGACCCTTAAACTGCCCAAAGGCGTGAGTGTGAGTGTGACTGGTTGTTTGTATCTAAATGCTGGCCCTTCGATGAACCAATCCCTCACCCAATGTCAGCTGGGGATAAATCCAGCACTATACTTAAGATCATTTTGATGAACATTAACACAGCACACTCATGTTTAGTCAGGAAGGTGGCGACTCTTCTTTTTACAAATTGGGGCGCTGTCTGAGCAGAGCAGTAAAATACCGCCAGTGCTGCAGAGGAATTGGTGCATTTGCTGCTAACTCTGACTCACTGCTCCCTGAACACAGACGATCGCACCTGACACTTGAATTTCATTTAAACAAACATCTGACACTTGACTCCCCCATTCCCTGTCACAGCCCTATTTTCTGAACGTGACTGATAAGGTGATTCAATCTAAAACAACTGGTTCAAGTCATATTTGTTGTTAACATTGTGCGCCAGGCGCCCTTTGCTAAAAACTTTTCAGGGTGTCATGTCACAGAGCGATGAGAGCCAGGATGATTGGCGGTGAGGGGTACTGACGAAAGAGGGACGATGATGAGATAGGGACCGTTGAGCCTCTTGTGCTCCATCAGATAAGTGATGAGTGCAATGGTTTGGATGGTTTTTCCGAGGCCCATCTCATCAGCCAGGATGCCATTTAGATTGTTGTTGTAGAGAGACACCATCCACTCCAGACCCTGGATCTAAATGACACACAGAGAAAAAGCCTTAAATCCTGCTGGCAGAGAAAACATCATTCCTCCTTTCATTGCTTTACAAAGATTTGACATTTGATTCCATTACGCCAAACATGAAAGATGACGCTTGGTGAAGTGCCCCATCAAGGAAGATGACACACTGCATGCCAATAGGTTTTAAGTGATGTTGAGGGTTTATTCTTTACTTTCTTTAGCAAAGATGGCTAACATGCATGACATATAACCAAATACAACATATGCCTCTTCTCATTTAAGTGTTTAGTATCCAAAGTAAAAAATTGCAAGAAAATTAGTGAATGTATTAAATGTCTGTCTCCTGCCGCTCCAAATGTAACGGTACAAACAGTTAAATACGTCTGAACAAGTTAATTTGATGCTTTTCAAAGAGAGTTTTGTGAATGCACTTTGATCTTCTTGCCCCTGTGGCATTTTACATCCTGAATGAGTCAAGCATGGTGGAAAATATCAGCTGTGACTGAGAAGCCTTTACTGAAAACAATCAGCAAAAGAGAGCTTGGATGCAACCAATTTGATAACCAAATATTCAACAAGACACCCAACAGCAGTAATTACGTAGGAAAATACAAAATATGGGTGAAATGAATAAGAACACACATTCGTATTTCAAAGTTTCTGTAAACGCTGGATCACAATTTTACTCTGATGCACAGCTTTCTGCTGTTACTGCAGACGGTTGATCCAATTACTGTACAAAGGAAATCGCTCCAATTTCCTCGCTGAGCTGCCACCATAGCTCATTTAAAGCCTAGCACACAATAAATCAGAACAGTGCAACCTGATTGGTAGAAAGAAAATGTGAGCAGCAGCCGATCGCCAGCTCCCCATCTCTGGTAATTTACTACCGCTCACTCCCGTCCTCAATCACTGCAGCAGAGATGACGCGATAGTGTCATCTCAAGAAAGCGCCTGTGTCGTTATGAGCAGACAGACCAATTAGACCAACCAGCAATTAGTTGCCAAGCAGTAGATGCAGACAGGGACGGATATGGCTCCTGTTCCTGTTTCCACAGCTCATTAAGAGTGTCAACAACACATCTTCACAAAAGGGAGGAGGCTAAAAAACATCACTTTCCTCTGTGATATTTTTTTATTGCGACTGAAGAATGTAAACTTAGGCAGCCCCTTTACCCACTAAGCCATCCTAACAGCTTCAGTTGGCATGATGTAAACACAGCACCCAGGTGTAAAAGCTCAGGACTGTCATCTGTCCAACCAAAAACACAACTCCACCTTCCTCTGAGAATAACTTTTCAAAACTTACAATCATGGACTGAAGCGTTTCAAACCAGAGATAAGACGTGACAGATCTGTTTATTATCTGTTTGCACTGCAGATAACAGCTAATTCTTTTGCCCCTGCTTCTTTTTGTGTATGCTCTGTAACAACTGCTTGTCACAAACACTTGGCTTTTAAATTTGTTTAAACAGCCTGGGTTCACCTTTTCAGTTTTTCTATTACAGTTAAGTTTGTTCTGTTTTGTCATTTACAATCACGTTAAAATGCAGCTGCTGTTTCAACAAATCTTCGTGTTTAGTTGAAGGACAATTCATTAGTGACAACAATCAAGGCTCCAAGATTATTTGTTTATTTTTTATTACTCTGTGAGCCATGCTCTAGAAAATTCATTTGCTACTAAAGGAACAACAGAAAAACAAAAACAAAAACAAAAAAAAACAAAACAAAAACAAACACAATAAGATTAAGTGAAAATGAAAATGTGAAAGTGTTTACTTCTTGTGTTAAACAGCAGATCAGTGATAAACATTCAATCTGAAACAAATGTAAAATACAGGAGATGAAAATAATCAAGTCACGAGAAGATGTGCAGGTACACACAGTCTGGGTGTGCGTGTGCGTGTGCATGTGTGTACCTGGTATTGTTTTAGCATCCCGTTGATCAGCAGTGACGACTGCTTCTCCACCTTCTCAATGACAGCGTGGGCTACACCATAGTACGACTGGGAGCTGGTCTCTCCGGTGGGAACGCTGTACTCGTCGTCCACATCCTGCTTGGCTGACCTGAATGTCGATTAGGGGTGAAGAGAAGAAAGATTTACCGATAATAAAAATTAAGAGCAAGCGCTTGAAACTCTCCTCAGCCTCCTGAATGTACTGTTCTACTCAGTATTGATTTTAATGATCGTTTTCAAGCCTTTGCTGGCTCTGCAGCCAGGAGACAGCCTGAACTCCTGGTTAAGGGCCTCTTAGATAAAGTTTAAACTGAGTGCAAAAACTGTCAGAGATTCAAGTGCTAAGGACTTTGATTCGTCTTTCCCAAAGAGTCTGAGTTTGTTTGAAATCATTTCAATCTTTAAAGTTTGTCAAGTCACTCCCACATCCTTGTCTCTAACTCATGCAATTCTTGCAAAATAAAAGGAAGGAACACAATACTCAATGATGTGCTTGGCGGCCTTCACAGACTTCACATCTTCATTGGTGGCGTTGACAATCTTCTTCTCCTCTGTTTCTGCTTTGGCCACCTCCTCTTCCTCCTACAAGGCAAAGTTCATTACACACGACTCGGAGCATATGTAGTATAACAACAACAACAACAGCAGCAGCAGCAGCAGCAGCAGCAGCACACAAGGAGCTCTGATGGGGATAAAGCTAATTCATCAGATGTGGTGTGACTGGAGAGTGTACAGCTACAGCCCCCTGGTGGATTTTGAAGTGGGAAGTTAATCTGACTGATATCAAAGCTCTCACTGTTGGAGTTTGTTAATGAGAAAGTCACTGACCTCCTCTTCAAACTCAGAGCCGCTCTCCTCGCTGTCTGACCGCGGGGCCACTTCATACCTGGTTTTCAAAGAAGCAAAGGGATAAACAAGCAAAAACAAAGCTCAGATACAACAGGCCGAGTCAGGTGTGTCTAACAAAAAGGAACATGATGTTAATCCTGAAAGCAGCAACGGTTCTTAATACAGACAAGGAATGGAAGTTTAGTTATCAGTTTAGGGATGGAAACTGATTAAAATCTCACCCAACCTTAGCAGACTTGAATGTTGGCACTGGGCAGGAAGCATAAAGAGGTATATACTGACAAACTGAACAATAAATTATGTGGGAGTCCTGCAAGGACGTGTCTCTGTATGTCGGAAATATCCTGATTCAGAATATCTGTCCAGGTAAACTGTAATTAGAAACAAAGTTCAGGTTGTGTTTCTGAACAAACACTTTTTCTAAAGTGGGAGGGTGAGGAACTCAGAAATCCAGAGGGAGCTTGGAGTAGACTTGTCGCTCCCTAACATACAAAAAAAAAAAAAAAGTTGAGACGGTTGATATGGATGATGCCTCCAAAGGTGATTTTCTCTGGAGGCTTTCTGGGCCAGTCCAAGATCGGATCAGCAGACGACAAGGGATGCATGGCAGGATGGTTGGGTAGGTGTTTTTTTTTTTTGAAGGTGTGGAGCAGAGGGAGACAGAGGCAGCAGGGCTGGAAGCTCCTGGTCTATAATTCAAGGCTTTCATGCTGGAATATGGAGTACTTTACACGCTATTCCCTCTGCAGTTGGGACCTTTCCATTAATGTAATGATGCTGACATTTTAAAGTCATTACATGCAAATGTAATAAATGTATTGCTTTTATTCCCATGGCTGAAGGCTCGTCTGCACACTCTGTAACACTGCAGGAAACTGCAGCCAAGACCTTCCAGCTTGTCACAGATTCAGATTCTGGGAAGTAATTCTCAATCCCATTGAGGAAAAAGGCCTATAAAGAGCTACCTTTAAGACAAGATAACACCATTTTAGGTTTATCAATTTCAACTCCTACATGTCTATTCATGGCCCACAATTCAAGCAAAGGACTGAACATCAGTGAAAGAGGTTTGATATTTTACAAAAACCTTACAGACCACAACCCATAACATCACTTTAATGTATAGGAAGTATCAACTGTGCATCCTCACCCTGGGTTCATCTCCAGCCAAGCCTCCAGCTGGCTAGATTTGGGAGCATCCGTCCCCTGCAGAACCTTCCCGGTCTCCGTCTGAATCACTTTGACCGGCAGCTCGCTCATTTGGCTGCTTTCGTCCATGGGCTGCACCACAAACAAAACCAGAAGATGAGATGTGCATTTATAAAACTGAACCTATATTTAAGCAGATTTTTTGCCCTGTCTTCATGGCTGCACATAATCATATTCATTGAGGGCAGCAGGTTGACAACTTTAGCTGTAGATGGCAGTATGGTGATTAAATTTTAAAGAACTTTTTATTAACCTCAGTTCACTGAGGGGTACATATATTCGCAGAATAACCCTCAGGTATATTGCGAAGAGGCCAGAACATTTCCCTGTATTTTAACACAGAAACAAATGTTATGTCAGAGAAATTAACTGTGTGGGGGATTCTGATGTACATGAATTAAAGTTTTGTCCTTGCTTCACTGATTCCAATTCATTTAAATTAAAGGAGGGATAATCACCACCAATTCCTCACAACACAACATTTGGTGCTTCCGAGGCTCCCTGTAAAAATGAACAACCACTGGGATATTGTTTCGCCCATAATTGGCCTTCAAGGCGTATCTCTCCCCGACTGCAGGCAGAGGAGGAGAGCACAATTAAAAAGCTGTGGGAAGCTGCAAACTTCTACTTGGTTTTATAGAATTATTTACAACGTGTGATTTGCAGTTTGACTGTCACTGAGCATCCAGCTCACTTCTGAGTGATCACCATTGTTTATCTGATCTGTTGTTCACAGGTTAATTTCTCATTTTCAGGAGTTTGAAATTGGAGGTTGAGTGCAGGTTTAGTTTCACAGCAGCCACGATGTAAGACTCAGCGAAGGCAGGAGAGCAATAAATATCATTATTACAAGTTAAACATCCTCAGAGGGCAGATTTAAGGCCTGAGAGGCAGCTGGGAATTTAAACAGATATGTGAACATCCTTTAAATCCAAAAGAACAACCTGCGAACACAACAATGACATATCATCACTATCATCAGTTTTTGGTGAAGGTAGATTTGAAGATTTGAGGGACTTGTTAGTAAATCCACATCCGACAGAAGGAGAACCTCATTACATATTGGGAATTGTGTTTGTGTCCTCCGGTGAACCTGATTTCCTCTTTTTTTGGCCTCTACCAACTCATGATGGAAATATCTGCAGCTGATAAATGCTCCACTATGTTCACCAGATGGTCTATGAATGTGTCACTGTGTCTCTATTTAAAGCTTTTCTAAAGAAATTCTTACACATTGAACTCTCAGAAAATGTTTAACAGAACACTGAAGACTTTCAGACATAAACTGGATGAATCACATCTATTTCACTCATGCAGCTTGGAGAGAAGATCCTGACATTGTTGTTCGCTAAAAAGGCTTCCAGTGCATGCTGTTAATGGTTATGCTGTGTCCTCACTTTATAGAGTGTTCACACATACTCTCTTGCCTATCTCTGTCAAGTGCTGGGCAACTTAGATTTGACTGGGCAAACAAGGGAGGCAGTGTTTGCCCAGTTAGCTACAAGCTAAAAATAGATTGATGTTTGAAGTGGAAGCTTTATCTCTGCTTACAGCTGATTCCAGAGCAGCGATCTGTCCCATCTGCCAGCAGAGTATTTTCTCTCAAAGCTAGCCTGACACTCAGCTGTTGTGTTAGTCATTTTTGTGGGTGTGATTGTCCCACTGATGGCCTGGGAAAATTCTGGGATCTTTGACTGGTGGTTAGCTTCAGGCAGAGTGAGCTCGGCCAGCTGCCCGCCGCTTAGCTCCTGAGATCAGTTATGATATTGCACATATCACACCTGCCCATCAAAGTCACTGTACGCCACTGCACAGCAATGACCTTTGGGTGTTCTTCTCGGCTGGCTCTCATGTAGCTCTCAAAGCTGTGGGAGTAGTTGTAGATTGTGGTGGGACTGCTTAAAAATATGTTGTCTTGTTATAACTCCATGTAAAGTCAAGGACAGCTGGTAATTAACCATTTCAGTTTTTTGAGCTGTACTGCATGTACTGCAGCTGCTTTAAACTGATACCTCAGTGAGTCATCTCACTTGTTTATACCAGGCACACAATGTTACATGGCCAGAACAGTAAAAATAAAGCAATGGCTAGGATTATGGAAGAATATACATGTTAAGTATTAAGGCTTACCTCTCCATCTGGTCCAATGGCGCTGGTGCCTTCACCATCTCCATCCACCTTCTACACATCAAACACAGAACAAACCTTTCAGCTGACATGGTGTAATTGGTGGTTTTACAGGCTATGATGAAAGCAGCAGCTACATCGATATTAAGCAGTATCTCAGTAGTAGCAGTTTGAGGTTTTTACAAAGGTGCTCTCCCATAGGATTTTTTATTGCACTGTTACCTTCTAACAGCAAAGGTAACCCTGAAATCATTTTCTAATACACTTTTTACTGAAACATCATCACAAACAAAGAGGTAGTGTATTGCTGTTACAGAAAAAGAAAAGATTTTTCAAAAGGCCAATGTCAGTAACACAGATGTCCGACCCAGAGTAGTGAGGGACCTGAAGTCTGCAGGGGTCTTATATATCTGAGACGACGCTGAGTAGCTCTGGCTCTCTGACACAAGCCTTGAGATGATGTGGTGTGAATTGAACTCTCAGCCCACCATGAGTCCAAAACCTAATTAAAAACGTTCTAATGCCTTTTGCTGTCATTTACAGTGATTTCCTCTCATTCTGAGGACATGGGTGTGTTTTAATGTCTGCTCGCTTAGAGAGAGGGGCTGATGAGCGACAGCTTTTGACGTTTTATTTCTCTTATTTTTTTTGATTCAAGCTTAAAAGATCATTGAAGTTTCCCTTATTTGGAACAATAAGGGAAAGTGAGTTTGAATTCAAAAGAGGACAAACCTCAGTTAAAGTATTTGCACATCAAAGGGAGTTGGTTTGAGATCTTTTTTGTCCAGTTGTCCAATCTTCTTACCTTCTTTTTCTTCTTCCTTTTCTTCTTCTCCTTGGCAGCTTGGGCAGCTTTGTGTTCATAGACCAAGGTGGTAAGGTTGGCCACGTATTCGTCTGTCTGCTGCAGCAAGTAGGCCAGACGCTTGTCTTTCTTCTGGTCAATCAATTTCCGGTAGCCTTCCTCATCTTCGGCCTGTGGGGGTGACAGGAGGTTAATGGTAGAAGAGTAACAACAGTGATTTGTTTGTGCTGTTGCACACGTTTAATTTTCAATTTCAGGTTCTTACCATCAGTCTCCTCATCCTCTCCTTCTCAATCCTCTCCGTTTCCTTCTTCTGCTCCCGCTCGGTGTTGGTGTGCCAGTTGGCGATGGCTCTGGTGAGTTTCTGAATTTTTCCAGAAACTGAGCGGTGATACTCTTTGAAGTCTTTAGCATGCTGAAGGATGCTGTTGAGATATTCCTGTAAAAAAGAAAAAGTAAAACTTTTATTTGTTATTTGTTTCCAGCTTTCTAAAGTTGTTAGTTGGTTGATCTGGATGTCGTTAACTTTTTCTGTTGCAGGTGTGATGGAAAAATTCTGACATTGACTGTTCTGCTAGTGTTATGGGAAAGCTCTGCTAGTGTGATGGGAAAGTCACTGTTCAAGGTGGTTATGTCTCAGCAGGACAGATTGTTATGAGAATGATGCTAACACCATATATTTTGTTTACTAACCCCCTTTTTATCAAGAACACTATATTACCTGCATGTTTTGAGATCTCAAGGCGCTCTCACCTACTGACTGTCCATACGGTCGTATGTGTGTGAGTCCATTCTGAATGCAATTAAACTCAAGAAAAGACAGCTACCATGTGCAGACTCTTTTTCCAAGATCTTTGTCAACTTTTTGCCACCACACAGGTTACAGCAAATAAATTAGAAAGTTTTTCTCTTAAATGCTAGTAGGCATAATTCACAAAATCAGGGCATGTTTGAGTTGAAGTACAGCTTTGCTGCTGAACTGGTCCAGCACTGTTTCTAACAGCAAACCCAGCCCCAGCACTGCTCCTCTCTGCCTTTTATTAAAAAAAAAAAAAAAAAAGCTCTGATGATGTCTCACCTGATGTTTTTGTCTGCGCTTCTTTTCCTGCTCAAGTTTCTGTTGCTTCTCCAGCTTCTCAGTCATACGTGCCTCCCTGAGTGTCTGTCGCTTGCTGCGCCTATAAGCCTTCGAGTTGAGGGCTGTTTCCAGGGTCGTGTCCCGCCTCATGCACGCAACCACGTCCTGTCTCAGCTGGAGACATGCAGTGTAAACAGCAAACTCAAACTCAACTGCATTTTACAAGTATATAGAGCTGAAAAATTACATTTCAAATACGCAACTAAAGTGGCATCATGAATCTTCTTGGTTTTTGTATTGTGTCATTGACAGGTTGTGGTGAATTTAAAAAGAATATCTGGAGGAATGGTAATTCAAACACATAAAGAAAACCAACAGAAATGTAGTAATTTTCATTTTATCCACATGAATTTACTTTGTTTAGAATACATTGTTCAGCTGCCACAGTTGTATGGTGTCTATCTTTTAAGTATCTAATTTTTGGAAACCTCAATGAAAAAAAGAACCAATGTGATGTAAGTTTTCTCAACCTGTCCTTAAATAGACCACTAAGGATCAGGTGCCATTTACCTGCCGCTGGAAGTTGAGTAGACGCAGCGCCTTGAGCTCCACTGTGGCTTTAGTCCTCAGGTCAGGAGGCAGGGAGCCTGGCAGACTCTCCAGCTCCTGAATGCGATGTGCAATCCGAGCCTGCAATCTGAGGAGACCATTCAGGGGATGTTAAATAAAAAGCAAGTGCCAGTGAAATTAAATAACAGTTTTCCCCAGTCTCCAAGTAATGTGTATTATAATAATCATGATACAAAACAGAACAGAAGAGCCAGTCAGGCTGCATGATGTCAGGTGATTCATTATGACTATTCATTGCATCATTACACAGAGTAATGCAGGATAACAACATGGCAACCTGGAACCCGTTACAATCCCTGCACTGAACAGATCAATGACTGAATTGATTAATGAGCTGATAGGTTGTTGGTTCAAATGTCCCATGTCAGTCTTAATTATAGAAACTCCCAGGATCAGATTAATTTATTGTACATTAGAGAAATAAATCGGCCGTACAGTGATGCAATCTTTTGACACCCTGGCAGTGCACGATTGAGTCAGACACTTCACAGAGAGGACTCCAGTGAACTTTGGTTACCTTGTGTCATGTCACCTTCAGCAGCTGAAGCTAAAATTTTCTGTCACAATTTCAACCTTTTGTCAGTTATTGATTGATGAGCTACTAACAGTTTGTCACCAAATTAAAATTTTCTGATTCCTAACAGAATTACCATATATATTTTATATTCTGTAAATACCTATACTCCCTCTCCTGCAAGATCCCAACTGGGTCCAAGCCCTGGGGCTTCTGGATTGGAGTGACACGGTTCTGCTTCTGCTGCATTTGGAGCATGGGGGACACCTGCTGCCCAGGCGGCTGAGGGGTCACTGAAGTGCCCGGCATGGGTCCAGCTGGCATAGTTGTGGCATGAGGTGGTGCTGGGGACGGGCGTCCGCTGGAGGCAGGAGTCAGGTGCTTCTGAGCGCTGGATTGATTGTCACCACCCTGACCTGGAGAACACAAATTTGGTATGTACTGGGTCGGATCCAAGAAGTTTCCAGTTTACAAAGATGCGACCAGAGTAAATGATTGATGAGCACATGTAAGCAACATTTTCATCAGTTCTATCAAATATTATTACACTTTTCTTACCAGGGAGGGTGGAAAGGCCAGTGCAGACACTTGCACTGGCCTTTCCTCCCTCCCTGGTCAGGTTAGATGTTTCTGAATCCCTATGAATCTGATCCTTCACCTGAGACCAATGACCTATCAGAGAACCCACCAGGAGTTATTGCTGTTTTCACAACCTATTATTTTTTATTCTGTTTGAAATGGACCTTTCTAAGAATCTAATTTTTTTTCAGTAACTTGAGGTCTTGCATTTACTTTTATCTAAACATCTGGTTGTTTTTCTTTAGTCTTCATACACTGTCTGAAAAATTCAGAATTAGGCACCAGGCCTGAAGCTGCCTTGAGAATCTGAAGGGAGACTAAGCATCAATCATCAGGACAAAACATTTTCAGTCTACGTCTTTTCACTTCCAAGCTGATTTATGATGTGTGGAATGAAAAGGGGTACTGTGAATTAAATTGAAGAAGCTTACTTTAGTCTGAACGTACAGGTCAGACTACATGACACTGACACGCAGCTGACTTACCATCAGACCAAGGCTTGGGTCCTGTGTTCTGATTGTGGCCTTGCATGGCTGGAGTTGGGCAGGGGCTTGACTGGGGTCCTCCTATAGGTGCCATTGACATACCTTTCAACAAAAATCAGAGTTTTATTATTATTGGAGTAATCTGTTTGTTCTTGTAAACAAATAACTGTAAATAATAATTATAAGTTCCTGTATTCACGTGGTGTCAAAAGATAACCTGGTTCACATAAAAAAAATAAAAAATAACAGCACAGCTGCTACACTGGATCTGCCTACCTGAAGGCCTGTTGTAAGGACTAGCATTGGGTGCTGGCTGCTGCTGCTGCTGCTGCTGCTGCTGCTGCTGGTGTTGCTGTTGTTGTTGTTGTTGTTGCTGCTGCTGCTGCTGTTGCATTGTGGGTAGGCTCCTCTTGCCCTGAACAGCGAGTTGAAGGTTTTCAGGCAAGGGTTGCCCACGGCCAAGGATCTTGTATGCAAGGATCTGAGCTCTGAGCTGCTGCAGCTGGACCGGGCTGAAGGCAGAAGGTCCCCGCCCCTGCTGGGCCATGTTGGACATGTTGGACATGCCTCCCTGGGGATCCATGGGCATCATAGGGGCTGACTGCGAGGGAGGCATGTGGGGTGGTGTGGGTCCCCCACCTCCTCCACCTCCAGACATTGGGCTAGAAGCATGCTCGTGGACACCCATGGGGGATGGATGTGGAGACATGTATCCTACGGCAGAAAATATGCAGTTTAATTTTAGCCAAAACTCACATTAGAACCTTTAAAAGAGAATTCCTACAAGAGGGTTGAAACCAGTCTAAGAGATAGTCCAATAAATCAAAGTTTTAACAAGGTTGAAAAGAAATGTTTCTCTGAAACAAAACTGGAGTGTTTGCTCAAGCCTTTCCTCTAAATATTGCCTCTTTTAATGTTAATGACTGGAAAAATATGACTTTGAGAGGTCATGTTAAGAGGCTGTTTGCTTCAAGTACGGTTTTGGTTTGTAACCCTACTGAGCAAAAAAAACGAATTACAAACTTGAACAATTAAACAATAAGCTCATTAGTTAGTTTTAAAAAACAAAGCAATAAAGCACCTTGGCTATGCTGGTCCATGGGACTCTGTGGAGGTCCCATCCCACTATGCAGAGATCTCATCCCCACACCTTTCATGTGACCAAAGTGCATAGCGTCTGCCATTGTCTTGTCATTCATCCCCTCCATGGGCTGGGAATAAAAAAAAAAAACAACAACTTAAAAGTGCAATCACTCATTGTGTGCAGTGCATTCAAAAAGTATTCAGACCCCTTCAATTTTATAACATTTCATTGTTGTAGGTTATTCTGGTTATTCTATAAACCAATATCTTGTTATTCAAGCAGCTCATACAGCAGTGACAGCCACAGTGGACACTCCCTACCTTGTGCATAGGATACATGCTGTCCTGAGAATAATCACTTTGCCCCTGGCCCTGCATGCCATGAGGTGCATTGGGTGTTCCGGGTCCAGGACTGGGTCCCATCATAGTGTGAACAGAGCTCGGTGAAGGGTCCGGACCAGGGCTGGGGCCCAAGATGGGCCCTGGGGACAGGCCTGCCCCCGGAGAAGGTCCAGGATGGGACATACCACCACCTGATGTCTCTGAGGGGGTGGACATCTACTGAACTGCTGCAGGGACACCAGGCAGCTTCAAGGGAGAAGAAGAAGGGACACGATTTTCATGACAACCTAAAAATTTATCACAAAAAGCTGAAAGGTCTTTTTATATTAGTTTGTTTCAGCCCCCAATTAATACTTACATGATATCAATACACATATATCACAGCACATGAGATTCAGCAGTGACAGTCTGCAGAAGTGTAATTTTTTGTCCAAATTCACACTGCAGCAGTAAACTGTGCCCATAAACACAGCAACAGATTCATAAAGCCCAATCATCGGGACACTGTCAGAGCCAAACCAACCTGTTGCACGTCTCACTGTTCTTTATGGCTCTGATGTCAACATCAAGGAGTTAGACTGGGATTATACATTTGGAGACAGGGGACAGTGAGGCAGCCACAGAAAAACTGTGGAAAGCTCTGCAAGATGATTGAACAACCTACCTGAAAAACTACACGTAAATTGCATTGACACCAGGTGCAAAACTCATTTACTTTAAGGCATTTTTTCTTCTTATTTTGCACGTAAAGTCAGAGTGATAAACCAAAACTATAGCTGCAACCTCACTGTAAACATCCCCTATGGTAACCCAGACCAGCATCTGTCAATCACTGTCTGCTGTCAAACCTCAGAGCCAAAACTGCTCCTGCACAACAAGACTGCTGCCCTAATGCAACGATCAGCTGATCCTCTTAGTCTCACCTGATGTAGGATTCAACAAAACAATGTCCCATCTGCTGATTTTTTCACCGTCAGCTTTCGTTACCTTCCTGACTTGTGTGACTGCTATTAAAGCTCAACGTATTTCCATTTTGTATTATTTGAGGGGATAAGCCTTGCAGGAATAGACCAGATGTGCATTTTCTACAACGACGCAGGAAAAAAAAACAAAAACAAAAAACAAAACAAAACAGCACGATGTAAATTATGCATGCAGGTTAGCTTTAGCTTCACTTCGCTGTAATCTGTCACTCAGTTCACTTCAATTCAACAGACTGTGACTGTGATCATGGCTTCCGCTCCTGACCTGGTGGCCATCACGGCTACGCGTTCAAAGAAAAAAAATCAAACTTTAGCTGAAAGTGGAGCTCCTGACAGGAGCCCGGCCACGTTCACAGAGACGACAAAGAAGTTTAAATGTTAAACACAGGGGCTAGGAGCTTCTCACAATGAGCGATTTGAACGATTTTGGTCGCGTTTCAGTTTCCCTTCCGATCGTCGGGGAAGTCGGCTAACGTGCTAGCCGACGCTAGTTAGCTTAGCAGCTAGCAGCAGCCGTTAGAGAGTCTCCTGTCGGGAAAAGTTTGGACCGTTGGCCGAACATCGAGCGACCCCGCACGGCAGCTTTGTCCAACACACGGCGCTGTTCGTCTGCTTACCTTTTCGTCCGGAGTGAAACCGCTCAAAAATGAGGTGGTTTTGTTTTAATGTTTCTTCAAAAATGTGACCGCTGCCCGTTAAGTTCACTCCCCCCTCCGTGTTGTTTTGCTGACATGCTAAAGTTTTTTTGTTTTTTTTTTTTAATGTCGCCATTATTGATTTGTCAATGTCACGGGAAGTCCCGCCCGCCTCTGCGCTGATTGGTCAGCCCGCACGTCGATCATCTAACATTTTTTGCGCTTTAGGCGTGGAGCGGTCATTCGGCGTTTGACTGCTCGTTTCTGCAGACAAGAAAACAGCGATATAATAGTTTTATTACAAACTTCTAGACTTTATTTTGGAGCTGCAGCTTTGATTAAGTTTAAGTAATATGCAAATAACTTGTGTTTAAAAGTGTGATTTGCTCCATTTTCATTATCGGTACTCAACCTCTTCCTGCTTATGGCAGTAAAGAAATAAATATGCCTCCACATTTATAAATCTGTGTTTTTGTCAATACTCACTCATGATAGGCACAATTTTCTTGTTTCATGTTTTTTCAACAGTTTTTTTTCACAACGCTGTTAAGGAAATGCCATATAAATAAAGTTTATTAATTTTATTGTTATTCCCAGTGTCTTCGTGATGTAGAGATGTGATTAAACCACCTCCATGTCCTTCTTGTCTTTTGTGCTTTTACTCCTAATAATTCCAGTACATTCAGTTCACTTGTACACTTTGACTTAGGTATGGATGTGAGACTTGAAATGGGATATTGCTGAAATGCTATGATGTATGTAAAGGGTTTTTTTTCCAGCACTTCTTCTATTAATGTATGTTACATAAATAATAAACTTTGAAATTTACCAATCTTTATACTCAGTTTTTGTTCCAGCTAAACATTAACAAAGTAAGGAATAGTTAAAAAATGCATCATTACATTACATTGAAGTCTACAGTATTATGCAAGAGCAGTGCTCCAAGCACAGACTACTTTAAAGCTGCAAGAGAGTCAGTTGGAGGGAAATCCAGAAAAGATATGTTTATCAGTGCAATGAACACAAGATGGCGGCAGTGACCAGCAGACCCCAGTAAACTCCTCTGTGGTGCTGTGCGGTAACAGAAGCTGCAGGCAGGTAATGATTTGCCACAGCCATGTGAGCCCTAAACAAATATGTCAAGTCCAGAGTGATTGACTGCCAGCATACATTTACATACACTGACTTAATGAGTCTGATGATAGCATTGTGGACTTTCGAAGGCAAGCCATGCAAATGACACACAGGTTCAGTCAAGCTCCATTTGCATTGTTCTGATATCAGAAGCTTTGTTTTGTTTTCATCATGAAAAGATCAAGCTGTTTTTACTGGACATTTGTTTGTTTAAACTCAATTGGTATAATGTTTTTCCATCAGGTTCTTTACTGCACTTCATTGTTTGTCTGCATTTGCATGAAGTGTATCTTATCTAGATAAAAGATAACAATATTGATTTCTTTATTTCTCTGCAACTTTTCTTAAATCTAGCTTTTGTACAATCTAGTGATCTTTATATCATATAAATACATCTAACACCTGTCCATCTGCACTGGTAGACTTAAGCTTCGGGCAAGCCAAGAAATATGCATGAACTGCAGAGAAGTGTCAATAGTTTTAGGACAATGTCTTGCAAAAAAAGCATAAGCATAAATCTATGTTTCAATTTAACCCGATTAATTCATGGAGAGAAAGAAATATGAAGTAACAATATTACTAAAAATTGAACAGATGGTGCTTTAAAGCTCTTAATTTTCACTTGCTGATGCTATCTGTGTGTCTCTTAGTGGTCTCGTGAGATGAAGCACTCCATCCTGATGTCCCATTATTTGAATACCTCACACATTAATAAAGAAAGACGCAAATTTAAACTTTGATCTTAACTTCCACTCCTCAACAATTGTGTCCCTTCTTACACATCCTTTCTGGAGATGTGCTCAGGGTTCCTGAATGTAAATTTTACCCAAATAAACAAACATAATTAACTTTGCGGTCAAAACCGCCCCCCTTCAGATTCACTGAGCCAGGAAAGGGCTCAGCCACAGTCATTTGACAGTGAAAGGACTAGTGGTTGTGGCTTCCATTCACCTTGAAACCCTCCGTAAAAAAGCTAGGGTGAATCATGGCGTGACATTTTAGGAGTCCACAGGTTTTTAAATAGCTGGACTGAACAATGGAACAGTCACTTACACATGCAAAGGAGGTCTATTGAGTTGAACTTTACCTGCCCTTTTACCTTATTCTCTCTCCAAATGCAAGATGAAATCATTTAACCTGAATACAAATCAAGATGCCTTGAAAACAAAATGATGAGAACACAACATATTTTTTAATAAAATTGGGAGTCAACTTATTGATTATTTTTAGTAATTTGTATACCTCTAAAAGTTACTCACACCATGCAGGTGTGATAAGATATAACTTTTGGCCTCCTTTGATTATAGATCCATATTTGATTTCTTAAACTCAATGTATTAGCTTTAAACAAGAACGTTGTTGACATCTCCCATCAAAACATCATTAATCTTTGTTTGTCTGTTTTTGTATTGATTATTTAGAGTCGAATTGATTGAAGATAAATTTATGTTAGTTTAATTGCAGGCCTTCAGATGTACCGCCTAGCAGATGTAAAAACAGGTGGAGGCCATCAGAAGGTGTGTTATATTTAGACAGCATTTTGAAGCGACCTGTTTGTTTTTTTTTTTTTTCCTCCGTGTTATTTCAGAGTCGAATTTGAATAACCAATGCCGACGCTGAGGTGCACTTAAGTCTGCGTGATGATGGAGAGATAACCAATTCATTCACTGTTTAGACTGTTGACTAAAGTTCTAAAGCCAAATCATTCATTTATTATTAGTAATATCTATATTTTCTGTAAAATAAGTTATATATAATGAATTAATTGCGATGACCCTCTGGTTTAATGTCAGCTGAGCTCAGCTGGGTGGTCTCCCTAACTGCTCACTTACATTAAATTGTTACACTGAACAGTCAATTTGAACTCAATTGCAGACTCAACAAGGAGAGGCAAGATAAATCCAAAAACTAGAATTGTGTTCTCACCCAAGCAGGATAACAAAAGTGAAAAAATGCAAAGTTCAAACAGGAACAGGCCAAAACCTGAGGCCGTACTTTAAGCTGGCTGAGCAGGCAATGCACGGTGCGATCCAGGCAAGATGAACTGCAACAGAGAGCACAAGTTACTTTACAGATCTGACCAGGAAAGAGCAGCAGAGCAGAGCTTATGTGGAGGCTTCAGATGACGGCTGAACACTTCCAGCTGGAGCCTTTAGTCCTCACACACCAGACTCTAGTCAGACAATCACAAGGATGTTAGGAAGAAGTGGATGGCATGGGGGCAGATGTGACATTAATGATTGTCCTCAGTGTTTCCCCACTAACGGCAGTGATAATAACAGTAGATGTTATGAGTTCAAATAGCCTGTTGTTCTTTCTGTTGATCATTATCACATTCTTTGGCTGTTGTGTGTCTGTTAGTCATCCACCAAAGTTACTGGGTATTAAGTTACAACAGCAATTCTCATTCACACAGAGTGATTGCGTTTAGTGTCTGCATGATTGACTTCTGGATCTCAGAGGTGTCCGTTTTGGCCCCAGCTGGTGTGTTGTCTTAGTAAATGATTTCTTCAACATCATTCTCGGCCAGCCGGCTACTCTTTCTCTCTCAAATTTATCCCCCGGCCCTCTGACCAGTGTTTGTTATTTCTCTCTTCAAGCTTCTCATGAAAGGAAAACTTCTCTGGAAGATTTACGGGCAGGTGCGCCGTGCCCTCCTCCACCACTCCAACCTCGATTTCTGCCCGCCAGTGGTGCTCGGTTTTGTGAGAGTTGCCTTTGAGCGCTCTCATGGGAATGGCGTCTGGTCCTGAGCAACGGTGCTGAGATCTTTTTCCAAGATGGTGCTGGGGTCATGTAGGAGGCTGAGGAGGGAGGAAATGCTGTCAGAGGAAGCCTCTTTGTAGTTGCATTTGTTGCAGGTGTTCTGCCATTCATTGTTAAAGCACGCTGCTTAATATTACAACCTGCCTGACATCTGGTGGCCTGGGCTGGACCAAAGTGTGATGATCAGCAACCCCCCGTCTGATAATATCTTCTGACAGATTACACATAAGAACAGATGGTGAACATCGGCAGATAGTGTATTCGCATTTTGCACAAACTGTTCAATCTGCAAAAATATGCAGAATGTTTTGTAAATGTAATGTAATGTAATGTCCTCGTACCAAGAAGTGTTCCAGAAATTAATCGGACAATACATCCGTAATAAAAGTATTTTATGAATTGAAGTTACTGGAGTCTTCTAAAATACAAAATACTGTTCTGAATTCAATTTATTTTAAATCAGAAGATTGGGTAGGTCTGGGTAGAAAATTACCTCATCATGGATTTCTTATATATAATATTAATGAGAAAATAAGCCGATACAACACAATACGTTGTTTTTTAAAAAATCTTCCCCTTGGAAATTAAATAAATATTATAATATATGGCTGCAACATCATATAAAAGTCATAGATTTATGACATATGGCTAAATACAAAGTTTTCATATCTGTTATACAAAACACACATCTTAATCTAAAAGAAGCTGTATATAAGGAATAATAATATATTTGACCTAAATGACCTTTACGTCTTTAGAAGTCAATCCTGAATTTGAACCAATACAGAAATGTAATGTGTTATAATTTCTGTGTTTATTAAGGGGAGGTCAGCTCTCCCAGCAGAATCTATGTCACAGCGAAGTGCCCTTTCCACTTAAATTAAATGTACATCCAGTTAATATAGATGGAAAATTGCATGAGGAAAGTATTTCTGATCGAAAAAACGATGAAGACCGGCAACAAAAACCGTCAGACAAGTAAAAAGACATAACAATCCTACCTAAAAGGGAGCTGAGTGATGAGTGGTTCTTTGGCGAGTGAAATTCGGAAAAAGAATTCATTTCAGGATCAGCAAATATAAAGTATTTCAAATTTTACGGAAACTTTTTTGAACTGAAAGGGGGAAAAAAAAAACTGCCTTTGGCCGTTAATGACATCTGTAATTGAGTTGTGTGCTCTTCTTTCAGTGCAGGTTGGAACTGGATGAAACAGATGAAACAGGACAGGATGGTTAGTTTGGCTCTTTTTACCCAAATGTGTGTTCCAGCTCTTTCAGCTTGTGGCAGAGAGAAAACCTTGCATGTGTTTTAAACTTGTCACAGTGAATTGCTGTAGCTTTGGTGGAGGGGGGGTGGGGGGGGGGTGAAGTCAGCCCTGAATACCTGCCCACCATCAGTGCATGGTGAGCATCTGTGAGCAGTTAAGACCACTTCATCTTAACCTAATCCACCAGAGTGAGGTTAGTGGTGTTAAGGTGTAAAAGAAAAGTACAAATATGTCTGTCTGTACTTGTAAAGAAGTGTGTCCGTTGCTGTGTGACCAAAGGAGAATGTGTAAATGTGTTTTGTTTTGAATAGTTTCCCTTTGAACAGGCGACAGAAGGAGTTCAGGAATTGTATACTATGGTATGTGCGGCATGCTGGGACTAATTGCTTGTTTCCACTCACAAAATTTAGTGTGGAGGCCGAACAAATGGACAGTTTAAGTGTATGGAATAATCATTTTCTCTCCCTAAATCACCCGCAATGTGGATTTAAAGGAGGCAGCTGTGTCCACTCTATAGAGGAATAAAATTGGACTGAGGTGAAAATGATGTGAAAATGATTCGCTGCTCGCTCTTTGACCAATCAACTCACTTCGCTCCGCCTGAAACACTCTGACACATTTTTGGCCTCGTCCTTATTATTACAATGAGTCTACATTTTATGGCAAGCACGAAAAGGCCTGTGGATTTATTTGAATCTATCTGCACGTCTGTTTATCATCAGTTTGGTTTTGGTTTTTTTGTTTTTTTGTTGTTGTAATGATGTCTTCTAAAGAGCTCAGATGACAGAAATCATATTTCTGTTTGGTTCATGTGTTAGTTTGAGGAGGCTTTAAGCTGTTTTTCCAGCTTCACTCCTCCTCTGAAGCAGATGCTCCGACAGATGGATGTGAAAGTCACAGTACGTTATGATTTATCTGAGCCTTTGCAACTTTTTTGAATTTTTTTTTTTTGTGGGTAAATTGTGAGGGCACATAAAAAAAGCAGGCTGGTGGGAACAGACTGTCAGTCTCAGTCTACAAGAACCAAAGTGTGAGGGGAAGTCGCTGGTCACCGGTTAACGGCCTTAGCTTAAAATCTACTACTAATGAGATTTGGCAAGAAAAGGATTTCCAAAATACGAATGACATTAAACACAGTGCATACCTACATGTGTAACATGACGTTTAAAAAATTGACACTAAGATAGTGAAAAGGTTTAAAAGCGGACAAACTGGCTCACCGTTTGCAGAACCACTTTATATATATATATATATAGGATATGGGGAAATCCGAAAATAGAATTGGCATCCTTTGTGTGTCTGTCGTGACAGATATGATATATTGTGCCATTATGCTGAATATTTTCACATGGATTTTGACCTCTTCACAAACTCTGTGTCACACATCTGTTGTCTGTCTGGTTTCTCCCGTATCTTTATTTTTAAATATTACTTTTCCGTATTTCTCTGTTATCGTGGAACACTTTCTATCAGTTCTTCAACCCACACACATGCATCGTGTTATTATTAGGTATTCATACAGGCTATCACTTGCTCCAATGCAAACCTCCTCTTATCTGAGTTAACAGTGTGTAAGTAGAGGATGATGTATGTTTTGTCAGCCCTGCGCCATTTGACAGGTTTCTGGGTTTAACCCATTACCGAGGTAACGACGGACGTGTTTTGGACAAACGGGATCAGGCGCCGCGTTCAGATACATCAGCCTTCATCTTTTCACCAGAGTCTCAGCACTCACTTTGAGTGAACAATACAGGAGATAAGTATTTAGTTGTTAAATTCAAGCTTGTGGTATTTCACCTGGCACTGACAGCGCTGCAATTAATAAGAGATTCCTCTGCTCACAAAGAGCTTGTCAAAGTGCCCTACCTCTCTGCTCTCCGGCCTTTCACAAGACGAATCCCCACGCTGCAGTTAAAGGCCTCTGCAACACATTCAAAAAGGCATCTTTCTTCTCTCTTGCGGCAGATGTGTGTGTAACTTTTTCACCCTGCGCAGGAATCCTGTGATGACTTGTTGTCGCTCACAAACAGATTGGCCTGTCATATTTGTCAGGCTCGTGTTTTGTTACGGTATTAAGCAAAGAGAACATTCAAAGGATGATCCGAACAGAGTCAGGGATGTTTGGTGAGTTTGGAGCTTATCCAAACTTATCTTCTCTGTAACCTCTCCAAGTGTGAATTGATACACTTTGCGCAGATAATCACATGAATGTGGAAAGACGGAGCTATTTAATTAAACAGTTTGTTAAAGGACAGGACGGGACATTTCCAAGAAGCAATATTTTTCAATATGCAACTCTAATCCACATTTCAGAGGAATGTATTGTGTTAATTCCACCACGTTTATTGACCAGGAGCTTTTAACAACCTTGGCTGATTTAACTTCAGTCATGTGATGATGCTCGACAAACTCTTTGCAGAGAAAATTACGAGTGGCCGAGCTTCTCAGCAGAGACTTATATGATGCTGTAGATGTTTCTCATTCGGCGTGTGTCTCAGATCAGACTGAAGATGAACGTGACACTGAGCACCTCCTGAATCGGGCCTTAAATGTGCTGGTGCTTGTTTGAATCTAGACTTTAGCTGCATCCTGTGTAAGCAGCGTTTATGTCCTCCTTTTCCTGGAAGACAAAGGCTCCAATGGGTGGATCCTCCATGACCCAACCGGTCCCAGGATTCATTGCGTGGCTGCAGCGAAAATAGATGTTTAGCCTATATATCAGTCAGAGGAGCCTCATTTTTAAAAAACAGTTGTCCAGGTTGTTGACTTAAAGCAGAAATCCTCGGTGGACCAGAAGGACCTTTGTGGTCCACGCCGTCACAGACCAGGTCCTCTGAAGGACGCAGCCTTTGACTGGGACATCTTCCCTGTGCTTGCATCTCTTCTCTGACTTCCTGTTTGCTCACAAACTGCATCTGATCCATTAAAGACAAAAGTGTAAATCTCAAATTTGACAGCTACTGTAAGCGAGTAAAGGGGGACTCAGATCCCATTTGGTTGGTGTCAGAATTCAGCAGAGCGTGACGGCACTCCGCCGCAGAGAGTCCTCGCCTTCAAAGTAAAACATCTCCTCTCTAATCCGGTTTGGTTTTTGCAGCCTCTGTTCCCGGTCTACCATGCTGACCCGTGCTGCTGTAATTAACCACAAAGTAAACCATATCAGGTACCGACAGGTGAAGACATAATGTGGCAAGTTCAAACCTTGCTGTTTACTTTGCTCTCAGATTTTCTCCTGCTTTGGAGAGTCAGATTGGTGTTTTAAAGGTTTACAATGAGAGTTCTTTTTCAGTGTCGGAAGGTTGAGTTTTTTGGGGTTTTTTTTTTTGTAACTATTGACTTTTGCCTCACACAAAAGCCAAAAGCCATCTTTGAGAGGTGTACTGATGAGACTGATTGTATTTTTATTACGATTTGAATAACACACAAGCGGCAGGAAGGAACAGCTCTGAAAATCTATTGGAGAAGCCAAACATGCCTGAAATTGTCACAGTGATGCCTTTTCCAGAGGTTTAACCGTACAGCTGGGATAAGTTTGTTCAGGCAAATTGCTGTGTGAATCCATCAGTGAAATATAGACAGGGCTGGCTCTGGGCCAGAGCCGAGCAGGCCCACTGCAGTCATCAGGAGGAATTTGCTTCGCAGTCAAAGCAGGATGGAATAATGATGTGACCAATAGAAACCTGTTGATGAAGCTAAGTGAAATGTGTGAACGCTGTCAGTAAACCCCAGTGCCCTATAATATCTTTTTTTTTACTGCAGAGAAACATTGAAATTCAGTTTGTCATTAATTTTTTTTAAATGTGCCATGATGTACTATCGTTCTATTTCCTGTTTAAAAAAGCAGTTTGTTTTACTTTTCCTACATTAGCCTTAATGGATTTTTTACTGAGCAGTCTGCCACAAACAAGGATAAAAGATAATAATCATCCACCGAGCAAATGTAAGTCACTGTGTTAAAATTTGATTTGATTGTTTGAGCGTGCTGAGAAGGAATCAGCTGTCAGTTCTAATGACTGCAGTGAAACTTATAGCTCCTTTAAATTGAAAAACTAAACATTATAAATTCTTTAAACTTCATTAAATCAATCACCAATTAAATGAATGATTCACAATATTGGACAAAGTAAGTCAGTACGATGCTTTTGAGGAACAAACTCCAAGATCTTAACGAACACTTTATGCAAACTGACGATCAACGAGGGGCTACTAACTCCACGGGAGGAAGGAAATCATTCCTGAAACCGAAGCTGATTCAAAATATCAGCTTTTTTGACGCAACAAAAGCCACAGATGGAACTGCAAAAGGCCAGATCTTATGTTTCCAAACTGCTGCAGGGCTCAGATAGCAAGCTGCTCGATTTTTCCAGAGGCCATGACAACAAACCCAAACAAACTGCATCGTAAAAGAGCGACAGCAGTCGGCTGAGAGCACACATTTATTCTGAAGTCACTTAAAAAAGGAGTTTGACTGACGTGCAAACAAATGTAACTTACCTTTGGGGCAGTATTTCAAGATTTAAATAGAAAAAAAATTACAAGGATTTTCCATGAAGTGCTAATATTTTACTGTCGACAGCCCGTAGACTCATTAACGGTCTCTGTTTAGGATTGTTATGTCCCGACGTCAAGTTGAATTATTTGTGTTTAATTTGTTCCCTCTGAGACAAATCTGTGGATATTTATTAAATGTATAACTTCCTGTAACTTCAGACACGCTTGACAGACTTATTGCCGTATTTTGCTTTGTCAGGTAGAAACAGAAGGAAACACCTGAACGTGGGAATCATTTGAGTCGTGCTGGTTACATGTCAACATCCATCTCCTTTTAAGCCCTAGACTGCTGCCTTTTCATCCACCAAATCTGTGGACGTCTCTGTGCTGATACTTTATTTGACGAAGCTACTTCTCATGAATCTGGACAAACACAGAAAACGCGAGCTGCTCTGCAGGGAAGTGCTGGCCAGATGCTCAATTCAGCTCTAAGTGAGCGTGAATGTGATGTTTTTAGTTTTCATATTTTCTCCTTTCAGACACGTTGAAAGGTTTTCAGTGAGTGAAACAACATGGCATGCTACTGGACACCCCCTCCCCCAGTCCCGTCTCAGAAACACAATCAAAGCATTGAAAATGTTTTCACGTTCAGCCTCTCCATTGACTTTCTATGGAGCTTCTGTCTTTTATCGCCACATCTCCGCATGCATGAATCAAAAAGCTACAATTGCGGCGTAAGAAAGCACATCTCCTTCATTCTGTTTCTGAATGTCGTCCTTAATGGTGTTTATCACGTGTGAGAGAGGGGAAAGGAAAATGTTTTCATGTCATATTAACGAAACCTTTGAGCAGAAAGGATCTGCAGAGCCGCTGACAGCGCTCATTCTGCGTTTCTTCGTGTTACTTTAAAATATTCCGAGTTAACAGTAACATGGTGTGACTTAACGGGGAACAGGTGGACCTCCTTAAGCTGTAAGAAAATAGCAAAAGCATAACAAGGCCCCTGTGGTTTCCTAAGTGTGCCCTCATTTACCATATATACCCGCATATATCAGGGTTATAATCATTAACAACCAGTTCAGCGAGAGTTCAGGGTGCACCGCCGGCCTGTGGAAGCCTGTTCTGAACGGGGATATTTTGGTTTTCCCTGAAACCACACGAGAGAGGCTGACCAAATGTTATGGTTTACTTGTTTCACAGGGCTCAATGGGAACTATTTCCTTTCACTGCCGAGAGAGAAATCAAACAGGATAGAGTTGCAAATAATGGCTTATTTCTCAGCGGTTTCTTTTCTGGGTAAAGCTCGGTGCTGAAAATCTCTCTTAATTGCAAAAAACGATTTAACATGCATGACGCGCATTCGACTTACAATGCAAAAAAATGTTCCTGTGCTCCTGCAGGCGCCATTGTCCCACTTTGCCCCCAAATAACGATTAAGGCTTCTATCAAATAACACCGGGGATCTTAAATGGCTCCGCGGCGTCATACTGTCTTCTGCGCACCTCACCTCGACAAAGAAACGTGATCGCACCACGCTAAGAGCTGCTCACAAAAAAAAAAAAAAAAAAAAGCACAAACATACATGTGACAGTTGAATACTTTTAGGGGGTAACCATTAGACTTTTGAAAACAGGCAGGAACCTTTTCCAGACGGTGAGTCTCTTTTCTCTCTTTTGTTCTCACCAGCCTGAAAACCTCAAGTGTACAAAAACTCTGTGGAGTTCTAAAGCGAGATGATCCTGAAGAATGATACCGCTTTTATTAAAATGACACCCAAACAAACATGAAAACTCAAAGTTTGAGTGCACAGGGCTTCAGACCGCCTTAAGCACCCACCCCGCCCCCACCGCCACTCCTTCCTTTCTCCTGCTTGTGCAACAATTACCCTTTAAGGATTGGCTAATCCTGAAATATGGGCCTGTGACTAATGGCAGAATTTAGCAAGAAATCAGCTCCAGTTTCACCAGGTTTTATTGACTCTAATGCATGATGCAGATACCTTTGGCTATGATGAATGAGCGTGGGGATACTGTCAGGTTCACCCCCCTTCCACCTCCACCTCCAACACCTCCTCACCTTCCTCCTCCTCCTCTACCTCCCCCTCGTCTTTCAGTGTTGCTTTTGTGCAGGTGATAATGAAAAGTGTCAGGGAAGCATGTAACAGGCCCTTTTCACTTGCTTGCCAAAAAGAATAAGCTGTCATGTCAACAGTGATGTTGAATGGGAGCACTTGAGCTGTTTTACTTCTTGTTGTTTTACAGGGCGGGGTGCCTCAGTTTTATTTTTATTTTTTTAGTTCTTTAAAAAAACATCTCCATGTAAACTGTAATATTCTGTCTGATTTTTGAGCCGCTGCCAGCCCCGCTCTGACATTTTGCTACAGGGGGATTGAGCATGAAGTCACTGGAGCGGGGTTTAGTGTTCCTCGCTGCACAAACAACACATCAGTCATGCTCTGAATGTGGATCTCTGCGGCATTAACAGCATTTACAGATACGCGGAGAGCTTTTATTATCCAGTGACACACATTGTGCCGATGACTTGGTGCCAATTTGCTCGATCGAGCGGCCTCAGAGTTTCCATGCTCGTGGAAACTTTGAAGGGGCTGCGTCAATATTTGCACAGTCGCACCTGTGGAGTGAAAAACCTGGATAATTACCATGTCATGTAACACAATCCGTAAAGTCTGAGATCTCATTATACCTTCAGATTTTAGAGGCTGCACTGAACCGAGACAGCAAAATAAACAATGAAAAGTCGCTCTAAGGAAGCACCATGCAATTTAACATGTGTCATAAGAATATGTGACTCAGACATTAAAGGTTTGCATGTTACAAATCTTTTTAAATCGGAAAACATTACGGTGCACCGGCAGTGTGAAGGAAGGTAAAAAAAGTCAAGTCCATGAAGGGAATTCATCGCAGTGAATTTATTCTCTGCTGTTATTACTCTGCAAGACTTAAAAATGTCTAATTTTCTCTTCTGAGTCAAAGATTGATGAACACTTGAGGATGAAAACATCTCCAGGTTGAGTTGAAAGCTCTGGACATAGAAAGCTGGAGAATTTAGTGTCAACACTGACCTTTCATGCATCTCTGCTAAAGTGCCAGGACTTCTTAATAAAAGCTTCTGTAGGAGCGTGTAATTATTCCAAACATCTGAGAGCCCAGGAATAACCCAAAATATAGACTTTTACCGGTGAAAAAGAAGATATTAAATCTAAATGTCGAAGGACTCCTGAAATGAATACTTTATTCTATATTTATTCCAAATATGATACATTTGGAAATATGGAGATTCATCCAATCACAACTCATCTCTATGAGACATCTCATGATCTCTGACTGTCTCCAATCTTGCGACCGAGCAGAGGAAAATGAGGAAATATTAAATGTTTCATGCAGATAGAAGGTTGTTTGTCACTTTGTGTTCCAGCTACAGCAACAGATGTGTGAACATGGATGTAGGATCAGAGTTTCTTTTAGCTCTGATGCTGCAGGAAATGTAACTCAGTGAGCGGCGGCGGCGGCAGCAGCAGCAATAACTCCATCAGACGTATTCCTGAAAAGCTTGAATACATATTTACATAATACACAGACCGCCTTTGACCACAACAGCCACTGCTGCCGCTTGTTTGATGTCAAATAGACATTTCTGATGGGAGAAACGCTACCCTTTATGAAAAGCTGTTGTATAAATAAAGTCTTACCTGCACTGTGTGGATTTTATTTAGTGAATAAACAAGTGTTTATTCAAACAATAAGAGAAAAATAATAAAAGTGCAGAGAGTATTTTGGCAACAGTGAGCCGGTAAAAACCTTAAAAAGTAATTGTTTGCAGACGGATTATGTTTAATGTGTTTAAATATCATTGTTAGAGCAAAACTGAAAACTTTGGACTGTTTTCTTTGTGTCTTGCAGACAGAGAGAGAGATAGATTACATCTTGGCAGTTAGAAAAACCCAACTGACTGTCTGACATGACATTAAACTAAAAAACAGCCAGAGACAGCACTAATGGGACAAGCTCTTGATCCCAGAAGTCAAACATGATGAGGTGCGATCTTAAAAAGTAACACAAAGTGAAGTTGAGGCGTAAAACATCGAAGGGCTTCGCCTTTTTGATCGACATCCGCCTCTGGGCCGCACTCCAAATCTAATTTATGCATTAAAAATATGTGAATCTTCCAGAATTTGTGTTGTGTGTTTTGGATTTAACCCCCTTCACCCCCGCCTCCGTTCAAGTCTGTCAGCAGCTCACCGTGCTCAGAAGCAGTTGGGAATGGGCAGTGCTGTTTAATGACACTGGATCCCCCTTTATTGGTGATGTTAAGTACCAACATGAAGTCAGGAGCCCAGTAATGACCCCCCCGGGGAAAGAAACACTTTGGTGAATGGGGGAGATCATAAACCGCTCCAGCAGCTGCAGCACGAGCAGCTACTCTTCGTCATGTTGGACCGCTGTGTTTCAAACTCACCATTGTTGTACAAAAGTTACACTTTTTGCGAGGCGCAAAAAACGAAATGCAACAAAAACAAAAGCTGGATTCAGACGGAAGCAGATTATTTCCGTCATTCGCATAAAAAGCAGCTCAAACTTTGACCACATTTGCAGAAAATGGGAAAACACTCTCATCTGTTGCCGTTGATGAACAGTTGGTGGTGCTCGTTCTCCGGCCGGCTGCCAATAAACTTCTGTAGAAGAAGAAATCTGAAACATAACCTGAAATAAATGACGGCACGAAGATGCTTTTTTTTTTTTTTTTTTCAGTTTTGGCGATCTCGGCTGAGCTCATCTCATTCACAGATTCTTTTTTAGTAATATTTTCTCAACATGGACTCCAGCGCCTGCCCCCTACCCCCCCCCCCCCCACCACCACCACCACCACCACAGGTTTGTTGGTCATTTATTTTGAAGGCAGACCTTGGCAGTCTATCAGAACTGGCGTTGATTGACAGCCAATGGAGCGTAGCCAAACAACATGGACACAGGTGTTGGTGCTGTATATCTGAGATCTGAGCAGCCATCTTGCTGAGGTCGTGATCAAAGTGAAGACCCTGACCGGGGGAATTTTCCCATCTACAAATCAACGAGCCGGTTTACCGTTCATGCTAAAATTGATAGGATGATGGCATTTGGATAGTTTGCGAGTTAGATAAAGATCACGGTCGTCCATCAAAATGTTAACACAGTTCTACTCACGTAAGCGTGTAAAATAAAGAATCATATCTCCTGAAAAAAAGTTCCAATCTGCGCTATCTCCTCCATCAGAGCTGGGCCTTTTGTTTGGAACCGTTATCAGCACGGCCACAGTCAGCCATTCTTCTCCTCACCTCAGTCATATCTGCTTTGGTGGTGGTTTATGATGATCGTTTATCATTTGTAATCCAAATACCTGCATGCCCGGAGCGGAGAGTACAGTAGCACAAAGACGACTTGAGTTCTGACTCCTTCAGTTGGTTCAGCAGGTTCACGAAGAAGTAAACTCTCTGTGGATGCAACTTTTCTGGCATCAAACCCAAAATAAAAGATGTCATCGATGAACAATCCCCAGAGAAATAAAAAAGGAGAAACACACAGGAGCTACTGAGGGGAGTCAAGTCTGTTTTCAAAGATATTTCCCATCAATCAATCAATCAGTCAGATTCATATAACAGCAGTGAACTGGTCAGCAGCTGTTTCCTCAAAACTACAGATATTTAAAATGATTTTTAAACAACAAATAAAACATTTCTGACATCTGTATTCTTACAGAAACAGAAAAATGTTACATGGGTTATCTTTCAATCACAGAAATACTGCTCTTATATTAGATGATGTGCAGGTCCAAAGATCTGTCATGACATCTCAAATTATTATTATTTTTTTGGTCTGACAGCATTGACTATAATTAACTTTCACATTGCATTCAAATAAAATTCATCACTTAATATAACCTTTTGTGAGTCTGTCAAAAGAAAACCATTAAAATTAGAAATGAATTAAGATTAAAATTGCTTTTTGGAGCTGTTGATTTTTGTTTTATAATATCATAATTTGTAGTAGCAGTACTGTTATTGCTGGAGCAGCATGACTTACATGAATACTATTATTGTTTTTCTTCGTTCAGACTTGGCTTTTCTTTTATGCTTTTATACAATATGAAGTATGAAGTCTATACTTTGAACTCTTTTATTGTTCCCTGGGTAGAAAAATAATTGAATTGAATTTAAAACCTCAGGATAAAGTGAATGAATTTGCTTCACTGAGTGAAAACATTACATTCAATTACACACAACCATAATTTAATATAGTATAATCCAGCATGTAACATTATTTATGCACAAAGAGACCAGTCTGTACCAAAGGCTGCTGGATCATCACAGCGGTTTACAACCAGGACGGTCGTTTAGCGACAAACCAAATATGTGTCTACATGTGAATGTCTTTTGACTTGAATCCTGAATGAGAGCAGCAGAGTTGTTAAAAAAAAAAAAAAAAAAAGAAGTCTGAAGGACGAAGAAGTTTGTTAAATGTGATTTAGAGTCGACGGTGTGAATGTGAGAAAGGTGGCAAACATTTTGAACACACATGTTCGGAGAAGGTGTGAGATCAAGTGCAGGGGAGCCGGTGGACGCCTGCTGTGTGACTGATAGTTTGGTATTTCTACACGTGAAAGACGTGCACTTTATTGATGTGTTGCTCTGCTCTGGTGGTGGGAGACGGTGCCATGTGCAGATCTGCTCACGTCCCGCTCCCCATATGGCCACCCAAATGGACTCAAAGAAAAGTTTAAAGTGTCTCTCTCTTTTTTTTTTTCCATCTTCAAATGCCAAACTCATTCTGCAGGGAGGAGTCAAAGAAAATGAAGCAAATAAATAATAAAACTAAACCGACACTTTCCTGAAACAAAAGATCGAGCTGTTGTTGTTTTTTACATAAAAACCTGCTTGTTGTTGTTGTTGTTGTTGTTGGGTTTTTTTTATGTACAACCTGGTGTGCATATAATCTCTGTGTGTATTCTTACTGCTCTAGTGGTCGTTAAAAGGATGACTGACTAAGGGCAAAGGTCAACCTAAGGGTCACTTGAAATGAGCCTCTGGGCCTGTGGACTGTTTACCTTTTGCATAATGGATCACTGCAGGAGAAGAAAATCACGGCTGGACTGTCGGATTTGAATAAACGCTTTTAGATTTGTCTTCTCTCGATTAGAATGAAACAGTTTAATGATCCATGCCGAGCTGAGTACGTCCCACATTCATAGAATTTTTTTTTTTTATATATATTTATAAAACTTGATTTCATTTGAGGAAAAAGAATCCAAACTTTAGAGGAATAATTTGTGAGTGTGACTTTTAATCACTTTACAGGTCGCGAAGGAGACGCTAACATGCTAAATTAGCATTTTTCATTACACTCTGTGTTAATAACATGCTAAATCTCTAATTTTACATTCTATAAAGTTACCACACTTACATGGGTGTGGTAATGAGCTCCTAAGGATTTTACCGGCCAGACGCTGAATGAGCATCAAAATTTAGTTTAGCGCTGAAACTCACCGTGAGCCGAATTTATGAATGAACGTGCTACGTGTTAGCATAACAAGTAGCATTCAGACATTTAACAAACTTAATCGGGTTTTCAGATAACGTCCCCTAAACTTGTGGGCTGTAAATTAGCATGCTAACATTAGCATTCATCGCAACGCAGCAGCTTTTTTACTGCTGCGTTTTCTCACACTGAGCAGAAGACAGAAAAACTTTTCAGAAGTTTACAGTTTGATTTAATGTCCCTCAGTTCATATGTGATAACGTGTTAATTCAGACATTAAAAAAAACAACAAAAAAAAAAAACAGAAAATCATAATCATACACGTATTTTGTCGAGTTCCAGATTTCAGACAGTGACACAAATCTCTGCCATGTTTACGGATTATTAAAATATGATGATAATATTTCCTTCAGAGGTTCGATGGACGCTCGGCTTGTCTCGGGATTGTGGAGGTGGTCTGGTCTGTTTCATTGGTGTGAAAGGTCGAGCAGGAGGAGAGCGACACTCTCAGACCTGACGATGTTAAGTGTTTCCTCCGGTTTAAAGTGCAGAGAGGCCGACGTATCTATGAGTCCATCTCTGGGCCTCATCGAGTTACATGACCGGGTGATGAGGAAGGGAGGGAGGGACGATAGTGGGGGGGGGCACACACCTGCCTCGCCCTTCTGCCCAACAAAAAGGTTATGTTCCAATGAAAAGCCACCATAAAACCCGGACACGGGCACGCAAGCCCAAATCGGCCTGATCCTGAGGTGTCCCTTCCTCTCTGAAGTCGTTGCCAAAAAAACTCCACCTTCCCTCCAGACACCAGCAATACTTCCCCCCCCGGCTCCCCACTGAACTCAGGCCTGCTCATGTCCCGGCCCATCGTCTTTATTGACCTAATTTATTATCGCTTTCATATCCTGTATGTGCTGCCCCCACTTTGCGGCTCGTGCATGTTTGGAGACGATGTGAGATTCCTCCGGACGAAGTTCTCGTCTTTCCAGAAAAACTTCAATGACACAATAGGAGGCTGTCAAACTCGCACCAGCAGGTATCCCTGTTGGTGAAAAAAAATAAAATTACAGGAGGAGGTGGGGTGGTGGTTGGGGGCGGGTTTGTTGGATTGTTGCTTCTTGGATGGAAAGAAGAGCGAATCTCTCCGGAGAGCGATCCGTCTTGTACCGGAGCTCTTGTGAAGTGCTTTTTAGTATCAGGTGCATCATCTTGAGAACACATCTGACATTCCTGGCTGAATTAGTCTGAAATTCCCACATAAAAAAAAAAAAGAAGAGCCCAGCAGAGCCAGGTGGCTGACCATTATCTGCTCACGCTGTGGAGAACTAAAAGGTTTTGCATGTCTCTGTAAGAGGAATGTTTGTGGCAGTGAGTAAAAAACGACCTCGACACTTTTTAACTGGAGCTTTCAGCAGAGGCCCAATTTTTCACCGACCTGCTCGCCGTCACACAGGAGGAGGAAAATATCATCTTCATAACCGACATGAGAAACATGAGAGGCTTTTTTTTTTTCTTTTCACGTTGAAGCACACTAGTTTTTAAGTACTTTTACCAGTTTTGGATCAGATGTCGTCAATAAACATCTTTTATATTCATAATTTTCCAGTTTTATCTCTTACTTTGTACTTCTCGTTTATTTCTTTCATTTTTTATATTCTAACTCTTTATGATGTACATGTTTCTATTTCTATTCTGCAGCAGCTATAACAAACAAAATTTCCCCTGGGGATTAAAAAAGTATTCTGATTCTGATATTTACATCTTTTAACAAGAAAGCCAGATATCTAAACAAACTCTACGAATTCGCTCACACTCACATATCAATTTCAAATTTCCCTGCACCTGCTTTTTGACCTTATTTTAATTTATTGTTCACAAACGGCCGGAGCCCGACGACAAATCAAACCAAAATCTACTTCAAAATCTTTTTCGCTTCCAGCAAAAAACATAAGAGGCATAAAACTTGCAAACGCTGTAACTTGGAAATTTTAGGAACCTGGACCTGAGAAGTTATAATAGTTACAGAGAGCAGAAATAGAAGGCAGGCATGAATTTGACTATTGTGACGTCGATACTGTCGAACCAAAAGCTTCGAAGGAAAATATAATATGATCAAATCTGTAGTTTTCTCTTAAACCTTTTACCCATCCTTGGTTGTCATAGTTACAACAACGCCATGGTTACCGCGATAAACAGCATTGGTTAGGTTTAGAAAAAAAAGACTGGACAAACTTTATTGTCATAGCTACAATAACAAAAATCTAATTTGTTGAGTGTTCATGGATGATATAAAACAACAAAAACCACTTCCTTCACGTGGGAATCGAACGCTGCTCTCCTCTGTCACATTCCTGCGTTCTGTCGATCAAACTGCATCTCGACGTGGACTCCACAAACTTTTCTCTTCGCTCCCGTCGTCTATGTACAGTTAAATATCCGAAGGGGTTATGATGTCTTTTAAATCAAGCCATCTGATTGGATGATGAGCAATCACAGTTCTCTGTGTGACTGAGAATGTGACAGAAATAATAATAATGATAATATAATAACATAGAAGGAAAAACGAAGCAGTCGGCTCTTTAACAACATGAGAAAGGTCAGTTAAAAAAAAGGGTGACGTTAGAACGACACGCGGAGCCAACAACAGAGCAGGTGATGAAATAAAAATGGATGGTACCGCTGTGCAGACAGGAAGACCCACTTTTTAGTATTTATCAACAAATGCCTGTTGAGGAAATAATAAAATCCTCCAGTCGTGTCTGTTAGTTCCTTCATAACGGTTTTATACTCCTGTTATATCACATAAAGCCTGTTGGGAGACATTACTTTAAAAAAACTTTGAATTAAACTGACCTGACAGTAATTTTAACTGCTCGGTTATATTTGTTTAAAGTTAGCGAGCATTAGCTGCAGTTAGCTGGCGGCCCATCCAGTCCAGGTAAAGTTTTTCCAGCTGTCTGTTGGTTTTTAAAAATCACCATATGTGTCACAGTGTTGCAGTGGTTAGTGCTACCACGCGGTTCAGGGTTCGAACCTTGTCGTTCCTGTAATGGATGGAAAAAAACAGGCAGACCACACAAAGGCAGAAACAGGTCAGTAGGATGGGACATTAAAAATGTGACGTGATCAATAAGATCTAAATTTCCCCAAACACTCTTCATCCCTCACGTTTGCTCCCCAAATGAACGCTGAAGTTCACGTTTTAGAACAATCGATGAGATTGTCGCTGTTATCTCTGTTTGCCGCCTGCATGGTTTTTGTTTTCCACCTCCAACTGTCCACATGTTGTTGTTCTCTGAGGTATTTCAACATGACTTATGGTTCCATCCTGAGATGGGACCCCCGCAAACCCCCCCCCCCCCCCCCCCCCCCCCACTCCCCCCAACACACACAGCACCAACCCCTTCACACCCACCAGTCTCCTTTCTGCCCATATGGTTCGACTTGGTTACAGCGTGAGTGGGGCAAGATACTTGTTAAAATGTGGTATGTGGCGGCTGCACTTGCTGAGAAGACTCTTTCCTGAGCCGTCTGATGTTCACTTCTTCACTTGGGGGGGGGGGGGGGGGGGGGCACTCGATACCCTGCTTCAGTGAGACCAAACATTTCAAAATCAGAAAACGATTATTATGCGGAAATGACATTTGTCCGCGTTGCATCGCGACACGACGGGCCTGGACGTCAGCATATGATCTCATATAAACATCAAGAGCAGAAACCTTTTGGGTTTGGTTGAAGCAAGTATAAACTTCAATGTGAGTCAAGGCTGACGTGAATATAAATTTCACTTCCAAAGGGAAAGTTTCTGGCTGCAGATGGATCCTGGAGCGAAGAAGATGAATGTGACCTGCAAAATAACCAAGTCAGGTGTTTAACACAACAAAAACACATGAATTTTCTTCGGTGTATCAAAACTTCACATCATAAAAAAAATTTAAAAATTAAATAAAATTGCTGGCAAGAAATTACACAAGACTGTCAGCTGATTTGATGTTTCGAAAAATCAAGTGAGTCATTTTTTTTTCTCCTCCCAGAAAACAGATCTGACAAATTTACTGCTTTTTTTTTGGGGGGGGGGGGGGTTCGTTGGTGAGATATGCCTGTGGTCAAACTTTTTAACTGGTCTGGAAACATGTCAAGGTGAAATGAATAACAAAAAGATTACTATTATAAATTTATCCTCGGGAATTTGTGGTGGTGATCCAGAGGGAATCCCAGAAAAAGCTCATAAATACATTTGAATTATGTGTTTTTCTTCGGTAATACAGTTTCCAGTCAAAACTCCCATAACTCTTTAATACATTTTATTAAAAAAAAACAAAACAACACACACATCTTTTTGTTCCGACCTCGTGCAAATAAATCTAACAACTATAATACTTGATAATTAAGATGCAGCCTACGATTCCGGATTAAAGATTTTCTGAGTTTTAAGTGAGTTCGTGAGGAAACACGACAGTGACTGAAACTATGAAACAACGATGAACTTATTTCTTCAGTTTTTTTATTTTAAAAGGTGTTACGATAAAAAAAAACAAAAAAACACGATTCACTAATGCAGAGTGAGAAAAGAGTCAACTAAAACAAGATCTTTGAGACTTCTGTTTTGACCTTTGGATCACTTTCTCGTTTTTAACTTCAGTCGAATATTCACGGTCATTTTTTGCAGCTCCAGCTAACTGTTGACTCAGATTTTAAGAACTGAGTATAATGACTTTCTCCTGAAGGGAAAACAAAGGTCATTAAAAACCAAAACCAAATGATGAAGGCCAGCGAGGTTTGGAAGAAAGGCTCAGGGGAGAGGAACGATGTAAGGATTTCAGCGAATATAAATAAGAAGCAACTCTTTTTCATCTTCAAGTGTTTTCACGTGTAATTTTGAATAAAATATTACGTTCTCGTGACGAAACGTCATCACTAAAGAGGGAAACTTCTGCAGTTGTTCTACAGTTTCTTTCCTTTTTTTTTTTAATAAGTGCTGAATAACATGATCAGTTTCCTGTTGGAAACTATTAAACACCATCGGGGACTTTATTATAATTATATGTGTCTGTGAGCTTCCCAGCCAGAGATTTGAACCGAATCCACAAATGATTCAGTCTGATTTGACAGTCGATCTGAGAGAACATCTGAGTTTCCCATCCTCTCAGATCTCCGTCGGTCCGCGGAGGCTAATTGTTTGGCCCCTTAACTGTCTTCCTCACTTTTAAAATCATCTGGAGGCCAAACAGCTCGAGGAGACCTTTTGGTGGTGCTCGCCTCTATCACATCTGAAGGGCTGACACACAGATCAAATCGCATCGCTCCGTAAAAAAAGTATAATTTATGAGCCATTACCAATGTTTTCTTTCTTTCCTCTCTCTTACTTCACATCAGCTCATAATATCCTAACAAAGTCATTCTTTGATGGCCGGATTTCTCATGACTCCTGTAAAGTGGCTCCGTGGTGAGGCAGGAGAAAGAAACCGTGAAGGCCAAATGCGACGAGGCCGAGATGGAAACTGAAGAACTCATCAAGCTCATTCATCTTGTCGGATGTGAAGGCCGAGAACGCCAAGCGGAGGGAATTTCACACTCGCTCGTCTTTCCCAACGTACTCTATGAATCATATCGGATAGCAGGTTTCATCATGAAGCCGCTGAGGTTTTTAACAGATTCGGGGGGCTTCTGAGTATAATTGCGCTCTTTGAGGGTGCGTTTAAGCCTCATTACGGTCAGAACCAAATTCAGCCCCCCCCAGCTTGGCAGCGCCTAGCACATTCGCCTCTGGCCGACCACCAAATAGGTGTCTCAGGAGATTTATGTCTCTTTGTCGCCTTCGCCGCACGGCAAAACTGAACGGGACGGGGAGAGAAGGCGAAAGGCGATCCCTCGCTGAAGACTGTATCTTGCAGAGAACGTGCCTCGGCACGCCAAGCTGTCTGGATGCCCGGCGAAGTCATCGAGCGGCCCAAACTGCTGGCAGGATGTAATCAGGCATGTGTTAGCAGATTTCTTCATTTTCCCGTTTCGACTCTTACTCATTTAACTTTTACCGACTACAGTAAAACTTATTACATGAAAATGAGACTTTTAGGCCCCAGATTTGATTCCTCTTCTGTGTTTTTATGTCATAAATAGGTAGGTAAAATCTTAATATAGTTTAACATCTTTTTCAGGCTTTTCTGTAGATTTCCAGCAGAAATCTGCCCTGAGTGATGCTCCGACAGAATAAACAGATGATGGATTATACGTCATCAGCAAGCAGCAAACTGCAGTTCCTCAAACAGCCACTTGAGTCCGTCTCACACTGACGTCCACGTTAAAACATAACAGCAGGAATCAACATGTTCACAGCTGATCAGAATTTATTACGATGAGGGCGTGGCTTCAGAGGAGAGCGAAAATTGAACCAAACGCTTCTCGTGGCGAGGTCAGTGAGAAGGTCAGATGTGCTTCGCTCATTGGCTGAGTGGTTGTGACATCACAACCAATACTAAAATATCATTTTCTGCAAAAGTACACTTTTACGTTTTGGAAAAGACGTCTTGATTATTGTTCCTCACTGTTTACAGTCCCGAGTCGACCAATTCACACACAGAAGGCAGGATTTATTTCAAAACTCTTCCTGACTTCATGTGTCGGCGATCATCAACATTTCATACCTTAAAACTGGTTATCCTCATTGTAAGTATTTTTCCTCCCAGTACAGCAGGACTAACTCATAAAGCGCCGGTGATTTACTCCAGTTCGCTGTGAGACTTCCATCAGTTTACTCAGCAGGTCCCTCCAGTATTCAAGAGCAGGACCGGAGGACGAAAACAAGATGTTGGGAAACGAGGGGAAGAAGAATGGCCGAATAAATTATACTGTAAACATTTTTAATAAATACTAAGCAGCTTATCCTGGGAAACAAAAGTGAAGTTTGGGAAGAGCTCAACCGGAAAAAAATCTGATCCCGGCAGTGAATCTTCATTATTTTGATTTTCAAAAAATGAATTATGACATCAGAGAAGAGGCTTCTCTGCTTTGTGTTTCTGCATTCATCAAACCGTTAATGATCAGGTCTGCCTGTTTCCCATCACCGGAGGGAAATGTGAATGTCCTGCTAATGCCCATTTATTCATGATGGGAGATGAAGCGGTCTAAATGCAGCACAGGTGGTTCGGAGTCGTTCTCCCTGTTCTCTCCTGGGGCTCGTAGCGGCCGTCCATCTCTTTCATGGATCAGCAAATTGATCCGCTGCAGTCGTTTTGGAGATTCCACAGCAGAGAGAGCTCGACGGTGTGAAACGACACCTTGAGCAGAGCAAAAAAAAAAAAGTAAGAAAACACTGTAGCTCGGCCTCTGATGTGTTTCACCTCCCTCACAGCAGTTGTTCAGAGGTTTCAACACACACACACACACACACACACACTGGGGGCTGCTGTGCCCCCTCCCATGACCACATCATGACCTCATTCCAGTCACCTGCTGCTGAGACCGTGGCTAACCTGCCCTCCCAACCAGAAAATCTGCCGCCTTTTCTTATTTTTTTTTCCTCCCCGCCGAGCCATGCAGGTCGACGTGCTACTCGGACGGATACTTACCTTTCGACCCTCCGACGCTTGTTTGTGCACACAAAGCACGCAAAAAAAAAAGGCACAAAGCTTTTTTGGCTTTTCAAGAAGGACACGCAAACTGTAAAAGGGAGAGAGAGAGCTGGTGATTTGTCAGAGCTGGAGATTGAATGAAAACCAGCTTGCAAAGTTACATCCTGTTAGAGGAACAAAGAGCAGAACTGAATGAGCCCCGAGGGATCGCCTGGCCACTCTGAAACACTTGGAACATTTATGCTGCTTTAAATTTCCTTTATATATATATATATATATATATATATATATATATAAGAAAACTGGAGTGAATTTTGTTTGCCAGAAAAATTCAGCTCTGTGTTGTGAATTCCATTTAAATACATTTGAGGGGGGGCTTGTGGTTGCAGGATTATGTTTCTACAAGCAATTTATTACAGAGCGAAGGAGGACGTCGGCATCGGGACGACTTGTTGAAGCTCTTTTAAAAGGAGCAACAGTGTAAACGTTATGTTTCCATGGGCCGTTCATAAGTGAGCGAGGAGTTATGGCGATGATGAAAACTTTAAATCCCGCGGCTCCTCTAAAAACCGCAAACACTTAAAAAAAAAAAAAAAAAAAGGAGTTTTGGTTCGACATTATCTTAAGAGGAAACAGGATAATTCTCCAAAAAAAGAAAAAATGGCCACTGGCTGTTTTTTTTTTTTTTTTAACTGCTGAGTGGCAATGCCCATGAAATCTCACGATATTTCTTTCATTTGTTTTCCGTCCGCAATTAGTCGTGGTCAGGCTGATCAAAGGCAGCGGTCGGGCGGTTGCATGTGAACCGGCGTCCACTTGCAATGACATCCACAAACCAGAATGAAATATGAAATATCAAGTTTCCACGGATGTATGGACTTGTAAAAAAGAATCTGAGGAATAGGAGGGTTTTCACACTGGGTAATGTGAAACATTTGGTACGGATTGTAGCCTCGGCCGAGGCAAGACGAGAGCCAGAATGTGTCTGGCAGTAAAACCGGGAGCAGGCAGAAGTTAAAACAACCGCGGTCCCGTTGATTTAGACGTCATTACGCGTCTCACTGCAAAACATGATTTGCTGCTGGAAGCTTGTTTTTTTTTTTGAAACAGCCTGAAAAACAAAAATCGGACTTCTGGCGTTCACGCTCGCAGCTAATAGGTCTCAATAGAACAAAATGTCTTCATGACTCACGAGGAAAACACACTCAGCGGCCACTTTATTAGATACACCTGCAAAATCTATTACAGCTCAACACAAGAGCTTTTTTTTTTTTTTTTTTTTTGTTAGAAATGTGTAAACTCAATTCTGTTTTTTTTTTTTTTTTTACAGAGACAGCGATGCATTGAGATGTTCCACATTCACAGTTTTATTTAAACGTCTTCTAATGAACACATCGATGACGGTGTCAGATAAAAAAAAAAAAAAGGATGGGGTGTGTTGAATGATCTTGTACAGGTGCAGCAACTGAAAGTGTTGAGGTGAATATTGCTGTGTTTCTTTACCAAGCTCAGAAAGAACAGCTGTTTATTTAAACCTCATGTGCATAAAAAAAAGAAAAGAGAATGACTCAGTGATTCAGCACTGAGAAATATCTCACCCCAACATTTACATAAACGCTCTACAACACAAAAGAAATTATA
This sequence comes from Remorina albescens, assembly GCA_034769265.1. Classification (NCBI taxonomy): domain Eukaryota; kingdom Metazoa; phylum Chordata; class Actinopteri; order Carangiformes; family Echeneidae; genus Remorina; species Remorina albescens. The sequence goes on from CM068485.1 coordinate 25,462,335, forward strand.
TTAACCACACGTTAATTTCTTAGAAATTTGATTATTAACATTTTCGCTCATATTTTTTATATGTCAGTTATTTAGGAAAGCAGGAAAACAGAGAAGGATGCAGGTTAAATTTATGTTATACGGTGCTCTTAAAAACGATATTGTTGGACCAACACAATTAGAACATCTATCGATCAGTGAAGCATTCGGCTGTCTGCCGCTCTCCTCTTTATCTCAGACTCCTTGAATAAATACAAATAACATTTTGGATGATAACAGGTGGTCTTCACTGATAAATATCATCATCACGTGTCACTGTTGGGGTGGTGGGGGTTAAGCGTTAGGGACGCCCCGCCGACTGCTGTGCATGATGGATCTGCAGGCCGACAGAACAAAGCCCGCCGTGGACAAATAGAGTATCTGAACCAAATGGGCCACTTCATCATTCCTCAGCAATTGGCAGTAAATGTGGTGTCGGGTTCCTGTGCCCCCCCCCCCCCCCCACCTCATCTCACCATAAATACTACACAAAAGCAGACAAGTTGTGTCTGAGAAGAAGTCGGTGCAATAATTGTGACCCCGTTGTCTCCAAACAAAGAAGCAGACTTTGTTCCAATTAGTGTCCACCGGGACAGGTGGTGCTCGGTTGTTGACCTCAAGAGGCCGAACGGGCCGCTGGAAAGCTGTGTAAGCAAATAAATAGCTGAGAGTTAAGGAGGGTCGCTGGGTGGGGCAGTAAGGTGGGGTGGTGGGGCAGTAAGTGTCGGGGGGTCTGTGTAACAGAAGCAGCAGAGAGAAGAAGCTTTATCTGTTTAGCAGGCATCCTCCTGCTCCTGAAGTGTCGGGCCGAGAAGCCTCTGAGCGACGAACGACCTCCGAGCTTTTAATGGCTTCCTGTGTGTTTTCCATCTGCGGGGGGGGTGAGGTGAGGTGAGGTGGGGGGGGGGGAGGGGGTGTTACACTCTCTCTTTCCTTTACATCACCCAAAAGGTTTATCTGAGTAGAAATGACATCAGTTCACTTCACACACCATGTGGAAGTCGTCAGAGTTTTAATGCCCATTGTTGCTTTTTCTGTAAATCACCTCAGAGCTTCTTCTTCTGTTTCTCCCTCCTCCTCTTCCTCTTCCTCTTCCTCTTCTTCTCTGGATTTTGGCTTCGATATATGATTTGTTTGTCACCTATATGATTATGATCATAAATTATAATGTCATCTGGTATCTGAGGACGTGAGTTCATAAAATGTATGAAATTCTCAAAATAAATTCAAAACATTAAAGTATGTGAGTTCATCTTCAGATGACGTGACATACATTTTACGTTTATGTGTGTGTGTTTGAAACAACATGCACATAAAAATTCTGTATGGTTATAAATATGTCTATTTTCCAGTTTTGTGGAAGTGCTCTCAGGTTTTTGGACCTCACTGTCGATAATATCAACGATTCTCTGAATCTGAACATAAACATGAATATTTATTATACAGACATGTACTACGTGTCAATATTTGAAATTAATCTGTGAGGTAATTAGCACCGTATTTCCATTCTTATGGAGCCTTTTAGCCTCTTTTACTTTTGATTGTTGAGCAGCAGGCAGCCGTTTTATTAGATGTATTTCTCTGGTGGAGACCAAAACTGAGCTTAAAGACAGGATGAATATTGTACTTGCATCCAAGTCCACAATTATTTTATTGGACAGCAGATCAGTAGAGGTTTTTGTTAGGTACCGTCCTTTCTGGTGTAATGATGAGCTTTGTGAAGCTTGCAAAAATTGATCCAGTTGGCTTGTTGACTGAATATCTCTGGAGCGGTAATGATTCAGCTGTAGACGCCTCCGTCGTGTATAACAAACCTCGCTCGGGGACGCTCGGGCTTTGAACCCCCAACCAAAAAAAAAAAAAGAGTTGTGCGCTAATCTCACGTTTTATCGCCGGTGTAAAAGCCTTTGCCAATTTGCGCTACGACTTTCTGCAAAATGACATCAATGGTCGTAAAAGGTGTCTTCATATTGAGTTAATCTGTTACTATGGTTTCACCACTTAGGAAGTCATTAAATGCTATTGACTCATAAAAGAATAGTATTTTATGTTTGCAGAATCAGGGCTCATGTTCCAGTTTCACATCCTGTCTCAGAGGCCTTTTCCTCGATCCGCACCGTTCGGTAATAACACAGACAGAGAGAGCAGCTTTTTTAGATCAGAGAGCACTTGAGGTTTTTATTATTTCATCTTTAGAGTCGATCCAAAGAGTAAAAGTTTCACGGCAGCCTTCAGAGACTCCGGCTCCATCTCCGAAATCATTACTCAGCCTGCAGAAAACACTGAGGAGTGTGAAAACGAAGTAAAACAGAAAGAGCAAGAGTGTGAAAACCGAGAAAGCGTTCGACATCGTTGGGGAGAAAAAAAAAAGGAAAAGGAGGTAATCGAATATTAAGTGGTGACGGCTTTGTCTTGTGTTCCAGCTCGTGATGGGAAATGTGCTCGCTGCCTGTTTAGGAAATGGATGATGTGTCTTCTCAGCTTACTGCAAAGATGTCTGACACGGATGAATACGTCCAATTTCATTTAGTCAGAGCGGTTTACAACAGTTAGAAATACGTCCGTTCACTCCGTGTATTACAAAATGCTCCAGTGAAACTGTATCCAGGAGAAATTGCTGATGTCAAATGGAGTTAAAGTAAAAAGCAGGTCTCTTAAAATGAACTCAGCCGACGTGTTTGCGAGGTTTGTTGTGTTTTTACAAATGAACTAAGAGGAATGTGTCAAAAAGTTGGAGTCAGCTCTGAACCCATTCAGACTTTAGTTGCCCTAAAACCGGACAGTTTTCAGAAAAACCTGAATCTTTACGTCTGACACTGACTCGCCGATCGTCCTCCTACTTTCCCTCTGAGCTGCCGATACGCCGTTCTAGTTTTCATTCAGAATCACTCCCCTCGTTAGAACTGAACACCTTTTTAATAATTAAAAACAGACTAAATTAATTTCAGAAAGTCCAAAGGTTAACACAGTCGTTGTACACACTGATTGATTATTGGGATTTAAAAAAAAAAATATTCTGCCTGTTTTATTTTCCATGAAACTCTTAAAATTTGGATCGCCTCATGTTTTTCTGTTTTCCTGATGCCTCTTATGTTTTATGTAAAGCACTTTGAATTGTCCTGTTGTTGAAACGTGTTGTATAAATAAAGTTGTGTTCTATCCAACGTCCGTTGAAGAGAAACATCCAAAGTAATCGAGAAAAGATCCTTGTTTTAAAACACATTTTAGGTTTCACTGACTATCGAAGCGATTTATTGATACTTCTCAGCACGTGCAGTTTAAAAAAGGAAACTTCTAATATTAAAGTCTATTAACCAATTTTCCAGCTAGACTTTCTGTTAAAAGTTGCATCAGCTCATTTAATTGAACACTTTGAAGTTTTAAAGTTCACATTCACCAAAAAGGCTCGACAGGAAAAACAATTCCTTCCAGTTATATCCAATAATTTCTGCGTTTATACACGACGGACAGTAAAACCCCGTCATACTACCTTTAGGAAAATTGGCAGCGCTGATCCTTGAGACCCGTTGTTAAACTTTAATTTATAAGTTTAGCTTTTAATGGTACCATCCAGATAATGTAGATACATTATTCTTTTATTTGAGACTTGTTGGCCTGCGAAGCAACGGCGTATTACTGCAGACGGATGAATAATAAAAAAAAGAAAATATATCTGTAAATACACACCGGTGTGACGGGGGAAATGTATTCCCTCCGTCCTCTGCGGTCATGGCTGGCTGATGTCCTGTAACTTCATACTGAACGATAATTGAGAGGATCTTGTTGATCCCCGTTCAAACGACGGCGAGAGCGTTTTATTTCTTTCGTTGATTCGGTTCACATGTTTCAGCTTTTACCAACGCCAGTAACTGTGTCCTCTCAGGTCCGGCTCCGCCCGGGGAGCCCGTGTGAAAACACATCTTTCCAACTATGAGTCAATCCGTTTCAGATGAATCCTGTCCTGATGTGTCACCTGATGTACCTGCCAGATCTCTGCGAGTCGGTCTCACGTAAAACACGAGGAGATAAAGAATGAAGTCATCATTGTCTCATCGAACGTATTAGATTCAGTAAAAAAGAGACAGAGTTTTATTTCCTTTATCATTTGATACCGCAGGTTCAAACATCCAGGCAGTAAAACATTCATTCAACAGGAGCTGTTGAACCGTGTCTTGTATTTTAGCGTGATATAGAACAGTTTTAATGCGGGTTAGCGCCGTTTAAAGAGCTTCACAGGCGAATCGTGAGCTGAAACTAAAAGAACAAATCACGTCAGCCTCAGCGGGACCGTCCTTGAATTTATTTTTCCACAGATATCGGTCCAGCTTTCCGACATCATTGGATTCCTTTTCATTTCTGAAGTTTTATTGTTGATTTTTAACCGGAGCCCTACAGGCCCGGGTCAGATCAGCTGACTCTCCTTCTGATTTCCCTGAAATGATTAATGATTTCATTCACTCCTGCGCTGGTGCTGAACGATGACAACGTGCTGTCACTGGATGTGCAGCGTATTGTTTGATTTCAGTTGTGCGGCGGGTTTAATCGTGTGTTCGGTCCGCCGTTTCTTCGGTTTTTGGCTGCAGCTCCGCTTTATTGAACAAATGTCGACCTCCGTTATGAATCAGGTCGAGGTTCTGTATCGATACTGTAAAAGCATCAAAGAGGTCGGCCGGCAGAGGAATGCTCAAGGCTTGTATTCACAAACTGAGCATTAAAACCAGCCGTCAGGACTTCCTGAACTTTGTGATGTCACAACAGAGCAGTCGGCCACGCCCCCCCCACCTGGAACCACCATTAAAAAAAAACTTTGCAGGATTTGTTCTGTTCTCAAAGTTTATCTGAAATCTGCTGCATTGGTAACTATTAAAACTTTTAAAATCTATTTTATTGTATAATTTTTGTCTCATCAGTCTGTGAACTGAACGAAATGTATGAATATTTCTGAGAAATACAAATTGACTGGTTTTATTGCGCTGTAAAACTGGACTGTCTCTTTTTCCTTTAAGGTCATTTAAAACAATAATCGGTCTAAAATTAGAGCGTAGCGTCTTAATGACTTTGTCACTTTGCTTGTTTTTGAGTTTAAGTAAAAAAAAAAAAAAAGTTTTATCACAACATTGTCATCAAAGATTTACTTTAAATTATTTGATGCATGACATCAATTAGGACTTAATGTCCTGAAGAAAAAATAGAAATTTAAGGGTTTTGCAGGTTAAATCTTTAAACTTGCTGCAGCATGTGAAGCAGATTTTCAGAGTCAGATCTCCCCGTGAGCTTCCAGCTGGTCTCTTATCGGACCTGACCTGAGTAAGCACTCACACACTCCCCAGTTACTGCTCATTTCCTCACATCATTTAACGCCTCTGTAGCACCTGGGGTTACCAGACATGGCCTTCTCAGTTACACTTGACCAGGTTGGGTCACTCCTCTCTACTCAAACCACAGAGCTGTTTTATTCCCCCCGTCCCGCTCGGGATTAAGTTATATGAGGACTGTCAGCGTCTCTTTGATTCGGCTCTCAAAAGCGGTGAAAGTCAACAGCAACGATTTCAGCATGTGCTGAAGCGTCCAATCATTTACTGCAAGTAAAGTAGAGCTACTTAGTAACGTCTGAATTTGAATCAGCTGCCCGGAGTCAGAGCTTTGATTCAAACGCCCAGCTGAGCTGCTAAAGAGGAACCAAAAGAATCAAAGTTTTTATAACGGAGGCTGGATTTTTACTTTTGCTGTTATTGCTTTTGCAGCAAAGGCTAAAGAGGTTAGAGGAGAACGCTGGTGTTATTCTATATTTTTATTAATCTCACAAAAAAGGACTGAAAAGTAGCCGTAAATCAAACTGGAAGGACTTCGCAAGTTCTCATATTTGTTCGCAGCCGCAGAAGTCTCTCTGCTTTGACTGTGTCAGCTATGAAATACATCCATCTGCTGCAACCAACCGAAGCTGAAGTGTGAATCAGTTCTCATCTTTGGTCGGATACACAAATTCATTTTAATCCTGATAAAGTGATAGATGTTTTTAATTTCCCCTTTTAAAAAGAAGAGCAGCGCTGCTTGTTGAGACGCTCATCTGGCAAAGAAAAAGTTCGGCCAAAACTGAACGCTGAAAGCTTTTATTTCTTAATCCATCTTCTTCGCTCGTCTTCTTCCACATCTGATTCGTTCTGGGTGTGAACCGAGTGTGTAGAGGGGAAAAGCTCAGAATAATAAAGTTGTTTTCTGCACTTTACTGAGCAATAAAGAGCCCGACCGCCCAGAAGACTCCACAGATCTCAACGCTGGATTTGGGCATAACAGATATTATTAAGCTGACTGTGCCAGAGGGAGCTATGCGTTATCTCATTGGGAAGCTGAGGAATTACTTTGCAGTGAGGAAAAAAGTAGGAATTTAAATGAGTCTGGATGAGGAAGTAGGAGGTGAGACTTTAACAGTGTGCTCCCTGTTGTTGGCTTCGGTCCCAGACCGAATTCCAGGACCAGATTTCTTCGGGGTTAAATGGGCCCAGTTCTTTTCACAGAACTTTTTTAAAAAGCATCTTTCTGCCCTGCGGTTGAGGATGCTTTGTCAATAAACTTGGCGGCCGAACCACCTGCTCTCATGCAGCCAGCAACACAATCAGCATAGAGGCCTCATCTAATATGACACATGCTGTTTGAAGTATCAACACGGCTCTTCGTTTTGTTTTTTTTCCACTGCAACAAGAAATGCCGGTCTCGCAGAAAGTAAGAAAGTCTGAAAGTAGCCAAAGTAGTCATGGAAAGTCCCCACAGGCCGGTTCAAACCAACGTTTTCTGGTACCCCCCCCCCCCCCCGCCAAAAACACAAGGATGCCGGCCGCTCTCGCGAGAGGAAATAGTCCTGATTGCTTCGGGACGGAGTCTCCCCTCCACCCCTGGGAGCAATATGCCGAGGTATGAACCAATCACAGCTAAACTGCTCGCTCTGGACTCACACAAGTAAAAATGTCTGTCGGGGTCAGAAATATGAGACGCGCTCGGCTTTTGTCTTCTGAGTGTTGAGTAACACAAGCCGCTGGGAGAGTACAGAAGTATTTGCGTGTGAAATATTAAAATTAAAATGTGTTTCCTGCTTCCATTAGCGCCTCCATGTTTTGCCAGAGACCGTGTATGACCTCCTCTCTTTCTTCTCCTGCTCTCCCCTTCGCCTCCCGCGGAGCTGTTGTCTCAGATTTTGTTCCCCTTCGATGCTTTCGACTCATCTCTGCAGCAGGCGGATTGCAACGAGCATGAGAAGAGCTGAGAGCTTTCTGCTCCGATTTGTACTTAAAAATACAACCTCGGCGGTCGGGATTTCCTTTGTTGTCCCTGACATCCAAGTTCAGAAGTGTGTCAAAGGTCAGCTTATTAAAAAAAAAAAAAAAAAAGAGAGAAGAAGGCTTTTATATTAGCTTTTATAAAGCTTCTGCTAACTGAAAGCTGTTGGAGACAATATCTCGCTGATTGTTTTATGGTTGACAGGCTGTCACACTGCGATGCCATCTTTGATCCAGTCAAGATTAGACTCCAAGATAAATAAAAATGAAAGGAAAGTAAAAAAAAAAAAAAAAAAAGTCTGACAACAAATTACATCTATTAAAACATCCAGCAGTTACTGGAAATCTAATTTACAACTAGGAAGTAGTTTTTTTCATTACTGTCAACAGTTCAGTTTATTCTGTGGTTTTATTTTATGGAGTCAGTAAACTGTTGAACGTTCTCTGAAGGAAATATATCATTTCTATCATTAATCGAAAAGTCGTGTGATCTTGACTTCACGAGTAAAAACGAGGTGACAGAAAAAGAGGCTGAATGAAAACTCGGGAATAAAGCGTGCTGTTTCTTTTGGTTGCTGACGGTTGAGTGAACTTCTGTTAATGCTAATTACTGAAGCTTCTCAGGAAAGGATGACTGATTCATCACAAACAGCTTCAGTATCTCGGCATCGGTCTGCGGTGACACATCAGAACCGACTCCTCCACATTATGATTTGAATAACTGGTGAGTAAAACAGATGCTTCCCAAACTGTGAGATAAAATCCTCTGCAGTTTTATCTGCCTGCTTCTGAAGAAGGGAGAATCACTTTTCGGTTGGAGAAATTTGATTTTGTTTTATATCTGTTATTTTGTTGTCGAATTTTTTTTCTTATTCATGATTGCACTGTTTTGCACTCACTTGGAACGTGTTTAAATCGGAGAGTAGCGGTAGAGATCGACGTATGGAGAAGGGAAAGACGTTGGAAGCACGAAGCATATTTATCTGTCAGGGCTGGCGGAGAGTCGAGCTGACCTTCAGTTTTTACAACGAGATCTGAGATCGGGCCAAACTCCGTCTGAGCCGATTGATTTAGTGATGAAGACCACGACTCTTTACTGCGCTCACCGCTTTCATGCACGTCGGTCTGCTGTGCTGAAGACGAAAATCTTTTATCCGGAAAGTTACCACCATCCTGTTATCGATGATGTCACTTTGACAATATGTTATATGGTATAATATTATTCTTCCATTTGAAAATGTAAATGTGAAGACTGAGAAGATTGTTTCAAAGGAAGGAAAAGAAATACGATGAACGGATGTTTTAGGATATGGGTACAAATTTCCTGATATATACACTCTAAGCTGACACATATTAATATGTATGATATGTTCTTGTTTAGTAATAGATAACATGAACATCAGTCATACATTAAATTTCTACATGTGCAGAAAACAAAGCAAATATCAGCGTTTTATTTTAAAGTCCGGGTCCAACTTTGACCATCTGTCCTCCAATTTTACAGCACAGTAGAAAATAATAAAATCTATTTCTTTTGGTCCAGATAACGTGATCAAACTCTCCTTTCCTCTCCTGACTGACGATGTTTGTCGCCAACGTGGACTCAAACGGTGAAGTCATCGTCTCCCCTCAGATCAACTTATTTCTGATCACGTGTGAAATATACGATCCAGGTTGTAATAAAACAGTTTTTCCTCTAAAGCTGCTCACATTTCCCACGAACAACAACAACAAAAAATGTTTTTTCAGGCACCATTTCAAGGGGCAACAGGCAAAACAGGGGATTTCCCCAAATGAGAGACAAAGTGAAGCGTAACCGATATTCCACCGATATTCATTAGTTTGAATTTAAACTATTTATCCATCAATGGCTCAATCAACAGCTATTATATTTGATAATAGAATCACTAAAATGATAATAAGTCAGGTCAGTCCTATTTTGTGTATTTCCTCTTGGAATCTGTAAAACGACAACAAAATAAAGCGTATTTATTTAGTGGAAGCGGCGAAATCAGTGTTTTGGCTGTAATTTATCAAACACGTGGTCTGATTGGAAGATTAAGCTCAAGATTGACTTTTCACTTGAGCTCGACTTAAGTAAGACGATGAAAACTGTCTGTCACTTTATGTCTTTTATCATTGAAAAACTGAAGGCCAAACTGGAGGACACGCATTGTTTGGTATTAAAAACACATGTTGCTCCCGACTCTGCCAGAGGCATCAGCGAGCCTTCGGGGATCTGTGCCATTTAAATGCGTTTAGATAAACTAGCAGATGTTTCAACTGCACTTTTGGGAGCACAACAATCCAAATTTGGATTAAAATAAACTATTTCAAGGACAGTACTGCAACCGATAAGTCCTACGGTGGAAAAAAAAACTGGCGAGTGGACGATGGCGTTAAAATTTTTAAGCGAACCCGTTTTCCAAAGATGAGAAAAAATTTAAGTAAGAACTTTTCTTTATTTTGCTTTTGGGGTGTTTTATATAATCTTAAAGGTTCCCTGTAGAGCTTCTGGCCTCTGATACTGTGGAGTTATGGAGCTATTTCATGCTATTCCCTTATCGAGAGTTACAAAAGAAACATTTCAATCTGCTACTAAGGCAATGAGGAACTCTTTAAGCAAGTTAAACTAAATGTTTTAACATGGAAATGGCTTCCACATGTCGAGGATAGACGTCGAGGGCAGTAGAAATCATTTTAAAAAATCTAAATTAACGTATTGACACCTTCTCACTAACTTGTTAGCAACATTATCCCTCCTTTGGAGTTAAATCACCATCTTTCAGCTTTGTTTTTGGTCTCCACCATCTCCTGAGGAAAACATCAGCTTTTTTAGCTGTTAGATGATCCACCATGTTGACCAGCTACGCGTTGGAATGAACTATTGCATTAAGAAAATGATCAGCTGTATGCTAATCCTGCATGGATGTCATGAATATGATAGAGCACGTTACAATATCGATAAAAATGTATTCTTCTTTGCTTGTTAAGGCAAATATCTAAAGCAGCTAATGGCTGCAGCTCCTGTCAGCTGACTACGTGGAAACGGAGACTGCAGTTTGAACAGCCTCACCAAAGTTCGACAGTAAAAGAATGAAAGAACGTTTTGACTTCTGCTGCAACCATCCTGACGTAAAGAACATGAAGCGTGGATCCATCCTGCCTCAAATCAAAACTTCTTTGCACACTTAATGCACCTTAGTACCAACTAAGCATCATTTAAAACACCGGAGTCCACCTGAGGATGGTTGCTAACCATCTCAAACTGGTTTCTTGAACATGAACTCAAACCTCCGCAGTCACCAGATCTCAATCCAACAGACCAACTATACATAAACCAAAATAATTCAATCTGAAAATGTTGTGATTGAACCAAAATGGCGTTGCGGCCAAACAGTCAGATAATGAGCTGAAAAGTTGAACTTTCTAAGCGAGTTCATCCAGATTTTGCATTAATTTCACATTGTTATTGTAAAAATGTCAAATAGAAACTTTAAATTCTTCCAATTTTCCACCATTTTTTAAAGTTATTAATTTTTTTTCCCAGGGGGGTTCTGGGGGGGGCCCGAGTCCAGCCCAGAGCCCCCAAAAAGGCTGGCCCCGGCCCTGGCTCTGGGTTTCATGTTTATTATATTCTCATCACTGCACATCAGTATATGAGCGGTGTCTTGTAACTGATGCATGTTTTTCTCAGTCAGCTGAGGTTTAACCAGGATAAACGCTCCTCTCGTTTTGTTTATCTGTGATGGCGACACATGGCAATAAGATGTTCACTTGTTTGAAGTATTTTTTAAAAATGTATTTTCCTCCCCTCCTTGTCTTTAACTTAGACTACAGCTTCTGGAGCTGGAGGCCGCAGCACATCTGTAAGCGGAGCGGAAATACCAAAAATCTTGCATGCCTCTTTGATTGTTACAATCAAGATATCATGTGCGCTACCAGCTCTGCTGCTGCAAACCATTAGGCTCAGTAACTGGTGGCTTGTAAAATACGTTTGGAAATCCTGGAGACAAGGCAGAAGGGGGTGAGATGGGGATTCCACATGGTTATCCAGAGAGATGATAAACAAAGGGCGAAGGTGATACAGACGAGGTGATATATTGGGCACATGTTGGATCTTGGAACAAAAAGGTGGGGGGGGGGCAGAATCTTGTGATTTATTCTGAGCTTCAGGGCTTGTGTATCCGAGAACAAGATCACATCACCCCAAATCTTTTCTAGACTCTCATGTCGCCTCGCCGCAAACAGAGCTGGAGAGTAATTCAGGTTGTGTACCGTTCTGTGAAGCGAAGTGAAGCGAACGGTGTCCACTTCTACTCCTTTCCTTTAAATAATAACAACTCTAATTTATACGGCACATAAAGATAAACATAATGACGACCAAGTGACTGTGAGAACAAGTGTGTTTATTTATTTTACAGCTACAGCTGTTCTTTTTAACAATAATAATTTACACATGCACTAAAACTAAACCCCTTCTGTTATCTTGTTTTGGCTCTTTGTCACGTTTGACCAAATTTCCCAAAACATTAGCGAAAGAAAACGATGATTGATAGAAATATTGATCACATGAATACGACGCTGACAGCAGGATGGAGATGTGGAATTTCTGCTTGTTTCCATTGTGTTTAGAAACATTATACTTCATTTTTTCCAACCTCAGCTAGAAGTAAGAACTCTTTCGGTCATATTTCAAGTGTCTCCTTATTTTTTTTCTACTCTGTTTTTTTAGATGCACAATTTGAAAAATATTCCTGGAAACAGCTGGATGAAAATAGATTTTGACATGTTGAGTCATTTCCCGTCTAAATTTCCCAGCTGAAGTCTGAAGGAAACTTGTTCAGTTTTGTAGCAGGATGAGTTTATTCCCTCTTTTCTCTCTCATGAATCATTTTCCGACCCCTCAGATTTATCCAGTGAGCCCTTCAGAAGAGCCTGACTGGATTAAATTATAGTTATGATTCACTTCACCTCAAAGATAATTAGGGAAATAATAACATGAATAAATTTGTAGTTTTTTTGTGCTTATATTTTATAGCTGCTGCCTTAAGCTAAATAAAGAGCCTGAATACTTCCACCATCTTGACTTTTCACTTATGAGGTGAGAGGTCGAGGCCGCTCGCTAAACCTCCAGTCAGACAGATGCCGAGGTCATCGGCGGCCGCCTACATGTCTTCCACGGCGCAGAAGGAAAACCTCCAGCAGAGATTAATGCACTGCTTTATATGTTCCAATCTAGATTCCAGATCCCGTAGTTCCATCTTTATGGCTCTGCGAGCATTCCTGTTCCTATTGTAACCTGCTTGCACGGAAATAGCTGCGTCATTCTTGCCAAAGGGGGCCGATGATTTGAAGTAGCCGTAAGAGCAGCTGGCCTCTGCCAAGAAAACCGACCAGATCTGGGCAGGTCATCAGTGAGCCCACATCAAGGAGCTGGAGCACTTCAAATCCTTTGTGTTAACTTTTACGGTGAGTGTTTATGCAAGGTCATGCACATTGACTTACACCTTTCTTTTATGTAGGGTTGAAGGGACACATGTGTCAGATGGAAATGTATCTTGTTTGGTCACGTCCGGCCCTGTTTTCCTGCTGCTCGGCTCTCAGCACGACTCATTTCGATCATTTTAACAACCACCGTTTAAAAAAAAAAATCATTCTATAGATGTTTTTTTTTTTTTTTAAAGTCCAGCACATTGTATCTGCTGAAGTCAGCAAATCTGCTCCCCGCACAGTCGGACATCTCCAAGCTAAAAACATTAGCAGTGTATCAGAGCATTAGTGCTGCTGCTACATGGCACAGACGTCCCAAATGCAGGAAGAGAGACAACACTAAAGTCTGTGTAAAAGTTATATTTAGATATTTGGATAAAAATAAACATGACATGTTCAGAAGTTTCCTCCCTCATCGTCTCAGACATCTCTATTTGAATAACATCATAAATCCCAAAGAACAAAGTTTGAAGAAAAAAACTAAATATTTGTCGCCGGACTTCTGCTTATTTCTTCTCCCATTAATCATTTCTTGGACCCCCCCCTCCTCAGATTTATCTCGCGACCCTTTTGGATGAGCCAAACTCCTCCAGTTGGGAATGACAGGATAAAACTATCTCTATAAGAAGGGCCTGTACAGCAGCGGCCTCTAACATGCTCTGAATTTATGTCCACCGATAATCAACCCTGAGCTCACAGTTCTGTTATTGTCCTTAAAGGAGGCATCAGCCATCACGTCGTGGCCTTAAAAGAACCTAAAAGTCCCTTTTATCTGCAGTTGGTATTGAACTCTGTTCCAGGCCTCTGTCTGAGTTTGTGTTCTTCATTAGTGTGACCAGGATTCAGCCATTTATCACTTCAGCTCCTCCCCTGAACAGCTGATTCCACTGATTAGCCTGATTGATGTTGAAGATGTTCAAGCTCATCAGATGAATGTTGATGATTTCCAGCTGAAACGGACTCATTTGTCATATTTCTTCAATATGAATCAGCACGTTGCGTTACTATGGATGTGTTCTTTTATGTAAACGTTGAGTCAAGTTGTGTTTTTTGTTGAACTTCCTGACATGTTTAATCCTGTTCAGTTCAACAAAGAGCTATTTGAGGAGGGAACAACTGATCCATCCGCTGTTTTCTGGGTCATTTTCCCCTAAATGGGACCATCGTTTAGAAAAAATGATGAAATTGACACAAGAGACTGAAACCATAAAATGATTAGGAAAACATTTACTGATCTTCCCATAGACTTCAATAAAATAAGACTTATTTTACAACTTATAGAAAAAAAGTTTAAGACTCTTCAGAATTGGTTTCTTCAATATTCAGACTTTGTTTTGTTTTTGGACGTCAAAATGTCAGACTGTTACTAAATAAAAGAAAAAATCTGCTGCCCCGCTTTCTATGACAGCAAACAAAACAAAACAAAACAAAAGGTCAAAATGAAAATATCTCCGCTCGAGGCCTGTCGTTAAAACGCCAGGACTTGAATGAAACAACCAAATTTAAGCGTGAACTCAAAAAAATCTGTCGTCCCTTCACTCACACATTAACGCTGAGAGAGAAAAAAAAAAACAAAACAGCAGCTGTAACAAAGTCGGAGTAAATTTTCCTCTTTGAGGGAATCAAACAGGATTTCTGCTCAGCTGTGGCGATTTCTGGAGCCGCCGGTCCGCAGCAGCTCATGGAAGAAGAATAAGAAGAAGAAGAAGAAGCTGCAGAGCGGCGGGAAGGTCTGAGATGTCGTCCAACAAGGCCAAAGGGCCGACAAACACACACACACACACACTCACACGGGCTCAGAGGGTGAGCGATACGCAACACCGCTGAAGTGGAGGATGGTGGGTAAAAGAAAACTGCCAGGCCAAAGGGTTAGACGGCGACTCAGCTACTTAAATCTTACAGTTTCACTCAGTGTTTCCCAGAAGGCGCCCCCCCCACCTCCTCCTCCTCCTCCTCCTCGCCCCCCCACCACCCCACCTGGACTGAACAAATGAACCCACTAATGTTTTTAGACTGAAGCTGCTGCTGACACCGACACACGCGAGATGTTCTGTCAGAAATAAATCCGGCGTCGTGTGTTATCATTTATAAACCCGGTGTCGGACAAACTTCTTTGTATTCATTTTCAGACCATGAACTTCTCAGGACGGCGTTCAATTCATCAAACGACAAATGACAACAAGTACGTAGCCGTGATTCACTGATGCGATGCCACTAAACGATCCGTTTTTGTCGGCGATAATTGGAAATTTAATTGATTGTGTGGTTTTTTTTGTCCTCATGTTTCCTGTTTTATTTTGAAACTCGCCTCTTGTCTCCTTTCATATTCCTGCACTTCCTGTTCCAACGTGTCCCACCTGTGTCCAATTGTCTCGTTGACCCCTGTTGAGTGTTTAGTCTCTGTCTTCTCCCTCTGGACTAATTCGTCTTGTGTGTCTCCAGAGAAAGTTTCTGTGAACCTCCTCGCTGGTTTCTGCCTTTTTGCCCGATGAGTCCTGGACGTTTGCCCCGTTACAAGTTATTTTTCTTTTTTGAACATTATGAAAACCGCAGCTCTTCAGTATCACCACACGCTGATGGTTTTAAAACTCAACGGTGCACTTATATACAACAACAACAACAACAACAACAACCTTGCAGCATCACACAAACTGTTTTCCGTCTGTTGTGTTGCGACCAAAATCCTTTGATTCACTTGCTTCACGACACTTGTAGCAATGCAAGCCAGCACACATCACATTTCTGTGTCTTCCTCTAATTTTATATTTGGTTTTTCGATTTTGGAGTCAGACAGAAGTAGCTATAGGTTACTGAACTTTTCCCAGCTGTTTCTACCTTTTTTGACTTTACATAGAAAAAAGAAAAATGGTGGCAGGAAGGAGTTTTGGGAGTCGCAGATCCAGCTGTGTGGGTCATCGAGCTGTAATAGCCTGGCCCCCCCACCAGACCCAGAAAGAGGGCAGCGTACAGATGGGGAGGTCCTGGTCTTTACAAGGACCCGGTCCTCTGGAGACCACCCTGTCGCTGCTCCATCAAGTCCTCCCACTAACACACTTTACAGGAGGTGAAGCTCATCATCTGCCTCGTTTCGCTGTTACGTCGCTGTGGGAACGAGGAGCAGACGATTTTCACTTACAGTGATGCAGCCGGTAATTAAAAGACAAAGAGCCGCCACGAGAAAAGTCAAAATGCTTCACGTTCATCCTCAAAACCTCAAAGAATTATCTAAAACCTCATTAAGTCCGAAGACTTCGTAAAGAAAAGCGTGAAGTTTAACTTTTTATCTGAAAATGAAGAGAACTGAGCGACCGAAAGGAAAACGTTCAAACTAAATAATCCGAAATTTATCATAACGACCGAGATCCTGACTGGTCCGGTTCGAGTCAGGTCTTTGTTTGTGTGTCAATAAGTGAAGTTTATATTTCTAATAAAACGCTCAGTTAACAGAAGTCGGTGCTAAAGTTTTTTGAAATGGCAAATCTGACAAATGCCCCCATTAAGGGTGTATAAAATATCACTTATTGATGTTTCTGCCTTTGAAACAGCTTCACACGGATGATTTGGGAACACAGAAATGTAATTAAATTGGTTTCACATGTGAGGTTGTCAGATATTTTTAAGGCAGACACACAAGAAAATAAATGTTGCTGCTCTTTTTGTTAAATTCAATATCATTGTTCTGTCTCTCTGTGTGTTTTTGGATACGGATCAGATAAAAACATCTTTGTTTATATGTCAGACTGCTCCTGTCATCATTATTATTATTATTACTGAAAGAGTTCAGGTTCTGCTTTAGATCAGATCCAAAATCTGGATTAAACTGAATCTAATTAACAAAAAGACTCAGAGAAGGAAGAATAAAGTTTGGCTCTGCATTAAAATAAATAATTTGCCTCCAGAGGAAGATTTGGCAACAGAAATTTGTGAAAACGATCTTTATCTTTCTAACTGAAGCTGAAGTCCGACTGCTGATGCTTCAAAGACGGACCTGTTTTCAAAAGTGAAACACGGACCGACAGAAAATCCGCAGACGTTACATCAGTTAGTTTTATATTAAAGTGAATCTGTATTTTAAAAGGTGTTCGTTTCAGTCCTCAGCCCGGACCCGACAAAGCCGGACTCATCTGAGGCAGCGAGGCATTATGGGTAGATAATAGACTTTTCTGGGATCCGTCCTGCCAGCAAACGTGGACGTGGACGAGCGTTTTCAAGGATCTCCGGGCGAACTCTCTACAGCCGGCTGGAAACCCGAGCGCATTAAAGGGGTCATCTGAACTCCAAGAGCTCCCTTTCATCTGCGCTTTTACACGTCCAGTGACATTTTCTCAACAAGGACCGACGAAACAATAAACCCTGACGATGAACGTTATTAGGCCGTTAGCGGGCTGAGCTCTGCGGGTCTTGATGAAAAGCGAACGGGAGCCTTGCGTCACCGATACCTCCAGAGAGTCGTCCCTCCAAAAACAGCCCTCTCACCCCCCCCCCCCCCACCACCGTACCCCACCCTTTTTGTTACAAGCTCTCCAAGTGAAGCATGACGGGACTAGAAACGCTTAACCGTCCTCTTTAAACATATGGGCTCTTTTAGGAGCGCTCCAAGACGTTACTCGGGCTTTGCTTTTCTCATCAGCCGGGTCAATTTGTAGGAAGTGACTGGCTTTGTCGTTCTCCCCGGCCTAGTATTATCCCCCTCCCTCCAAACAATACCACAACACATCCTGATGTAAAGTAAAAATGGATCAAATTGGGCCATTAAAAATGCTGAACCAACCTCAGCCCGGAGCTGGAGTTAGCGCCGCAGGCGGATACCTCGCGGTAATGGTGAAAGAATGTGGACAGGCCCGTTTTTAAATGGAGCCATCAACATGGCACGGCAAAGCAACGGGGAAGGGGGGGGCTTTTATGATTTCCTTTGAAAAATTGATTCCAATTTATAAGGGGTCCTGCAAAGGGTGTCGTATGCAGTTCCCCCTTTTAATACTAAATCTTTCAGGCAGAAGCTTTTAAAACTTCAAATGCAGCGAGATCTGCTTACACATGTCATGCTATAGCCTGCATAGCCCCCTTTCCTGTTCAAACGCAAACGTGTGTTTCATCGATGTGAGTCTCTCTTTTTTCTTTTTTTCCAGTGAGAAAACAGAGGAGCGGCTCACAGTAAAACGCTGCACATGCTGTCTGGCTTTCCCATCAATCCCGCGGACAGGCCGGGCCCCGATGGCTCAGGTGGCTCTGAGTCCGCCCGGTCCTCAACGCCGCCTTCTGGAGTCAGCGAAAACCCTTTAAGAGGGATTTCTTCATCGTCACCTCCGTAAATCCGGATCCGAGACCGTGTCGGGTGACGCTAAAGATCCCGACAAACTCAAGTTAATAATGGCAATAAGTTTTCAGTGCACCTGAAACTTCTGGTAAAAAGTACAAACTGCAGATGTCTTTCTGTGGGAAACAAATGCAGGCGGATAAAAATAGTCTAATTTATTCATATCAGCGGAACCGTGAAGTAAACACATGAATCACAGGAAAGAAGAGCCGATCCCAGCTGACACTGGCCAAGAGGCGGGCCGGTCACAATCTGATTCATTTACTAAACTAAGCTGCCACTTGAAAGTAAACCAAGATTTTACGGATGAGCGTCCACAGAAACGTATCTGTGCGGTCGAACTCACAGATCCATGAACGATAGTTTCGGCCCATTTAGCTGCGACTTCACTGTTTCGTTTCAGCGGCTGAACAAACTGCTCAGCGTCAAACGGAGAGCATTTAGCAGTGAAGGGCTGGAGTTGGTAGTGACCAAAAACGGAGCTAAAAGCGATGTAATGTTGGATTTCCTGTCATCGGGTGGCCAGAAATGAAGACATGGTCATATTTTGCGGTGTTTCTCAATCAGATTCAGGTTTTTCCTATCATTCTTAACAAAAACAAACAAAAAGAACCTTTCATGGTTAAGATGGGGGCACGTTGTTTTCCCAGCCTTGTTTACATTGTTCAGCAGTTTCTTTCCACAAAGGGTTAGGACACGGAGCAGGTCGTCAACTTATCGGAAAGTCTCTCTGAATTTCCAGTTCTTCCAGTCTGCATTTTTAGCATCAGTGTCTGCCTTCTGTTGTAAGACCAGAGAAGCACCATGAAAGTCGAGTCCATCATTAACTTATTTAATCCTAAAGCTAATAAGTGTTAAAGAAAACAAACGTCATTTATTAATTTTTCAATCTAAATACACGACCTCCACTCGTGCACGGCTGGAGCTGCTGGAGACCGACATTATTACCGTTTGAGCTCATTCCTAATCCAGAGAAATCTTTTTGGTTCCAGGTTGTGAGTCTTTAGTGCACTGATGGGGATTTTGCCGAGATCAGACGATTTCCTTTCCTTCTTTTAATATTGAGTGCTCGTATCTGAGACCTGCAGCTGTTGTGAGCTGCCACTCGGCTCACCTGCAGATCAGCGGGGAAAGGCAGGCAATAAGGTAATAGTTACAGAGGAGCCAATCTGGAAGAGAGAAATCAGAGCTCCCGCCTGCTCGGCCCCTCAAACCGTAGACCGGTCCGACGGAGCCACGATGCTAAATTATGTTAAACATTTCCAGTCTCATGTGGCTTTGGAAACATGTAAAGTATTAGAAAAGTGAACAGGTGCAGATGGACGAAGATAAGAAATGAGCCCAGACTGAAAGTGTAACTCAGGCAGCTCGAGTAATTCAAGGAGCAAAAATGTTTGATTGTAATTCTACGTCTCGAAACGTTTCATCACAGACCTGTTACACGGCGGACCGACGCACAGTCAGCAGCTGACTCCGTCACGGACGTGTTGAAACAGCTCGATACGCTGCAGCGAGTTTCTGCTAATTTGGACGGAGAGGCCTGTAAATCTGTTGACAGGACGTCAAACTGCAAAAAAAAAGGAGTCAGTTATTACTCACTGAGTTTGTAACCACATCCGTTTCATATTTGGCAAACTTTCATAAACTCTGGAAGTTCCTCTCAGATTCAGGAAAAAAACAGGAATGCCGATCGGTAGTGGAAGTGTGTGAGTCTGCAGCTTTCATTTCACAAATCTGCACCATTCTAGTAAAACCTTGATCTTTGTATTTAAGGAGGACAGATGGCCAGAAATTAGAAATAAACATGAAGAAATTTGACTTTGAACAAAAGTTTCCACAGAAAGAAACCGGCTGTGGCCAACAGCATCGAGATCAGATGATCAGTGTGTTCGGGTTGTTGCTGAAGGAAATGGATAATCGTTTATTACTGACGTTCGTCTGAAGGCTCCATCAGTTATCAGAATAAAAGCGCTCAGTAGTCGAGTTGAGGAACATTAAATATTTCTGCAGGTTCGGTTTCTCTTCGCCGCGGGAACTTTCCAAGTCAATCTAAATGACGATGAGTTATTAAGCGTATCAACACACGGTCACTCGGAAATTCGAACAGCGTTTCTCAAACTACAGATGTCACTGTGAGGACCTTTGGTGGAAGGAGGGGGGGGGGGGGATTTTAAAAACTCACTCAGGTAAAAGAGACTTCAACTGTCCACACTTCCCTCTCCGGCCCAGAGGAAGTGGATTTTTTTTTCCTGCCGCTCGGGTCGTTTGCTATTATTTTTTTCCTTATGCATATTACTGATGATGGACGCCCGGCGAAGCGGAGCAGACCAAACCTGGACTTTAGGAGTCGTTCCACATGCAAACCACAAGAGTCATTAGCATCACAGATATATACTGTTACATCATTGAAACCAATACAGCGCCTTGAATTGGAGCAATAATCACCAGCCCTGATTTTCCCTCCAGAGCAGGAGTGTAAATCTCTCCTTCCATTACTGTAACGTGCACAGGTTTTCCTCCGAGGCGAGCAGCTGAGCAGCACATGTTAAAAAAAAGAAACCCCCAAAAACCTCCCGCTGGCTTCCAAAGAGCCTCTTGATAAATTTCCTACAGGTGGAGCGTCACCAGCGTGCTTTATTTGCCGACATAAACTTGCTGTTCACCTTTTACTGGCCTGCTTGTTCAACCTCTGCGAGCATAAAGCAAAAATAAGGCTCGTGTCATTTTCTGCTTCCTTGTTAGTTTTCCTTTCTTTCATCTCGGCACATCCGTTTTCACTCACCGGGGAAAAGGAGCTCTTTGTCAAAGTTGCCACAAAACAAGGAGTCCTTTTGTTTTTACTTACAGGTGAGAACATTTTAGGCCTCATTCATTCTTGTGAGCGAGTTCTGCCGTATAAATCCTGTCGGAGGCCACATCAAACCCCCCGACGCCAAAACATCGTGTCCGACAGGAAACTGAAGATCCAGTTTCAGCGTTAATATTCTGCTCTCTGGCGATTATTGGATGGGAGCTTTGTCGGCCTGTCTTCCTCCTTCTACTTTTTCTATATTCGGGTATTTTGTTTGTCTTTTGAAATTGAATGTTTAATTACATTTTTATTTACCAATAAACTAAGTTTGACTTTACACAGGTAACATTTATGTCCTAAAAACTAGATAAATGAATTCTGACTGACTCCACTTCGACTTTCACGTTAAAGTGCTGCACACATAATCCAAAAATATTAGATATATATTAATATAAAGAAATAAACTTAACACTTGGTGTTGAATCTTTTTCTCATAGTGATAAAAATCATCATCCACTGCTTTACACAATTCAGCCGACAATCACCTTCATTCTCTGATATTTATTATTTTATATCGATTATCCTGAGATATACTTGAATTAAATTTCCAAAGTTGATTTTAAAACTTTCAAAAACCCCTGAAAGGGTTAACGACCCTTCAGAGTCCTTCTGTTCTGGGTTATAAGCTTTGCGCGTTTATTCTGTTTGTATACAGTGAGGTCATTTGTGACATGTGTGATTTGTGTTGTACAGTGCGGAAGAACGCACAACCAGCCCCCTGACACAGGAGGCAGGACGCTCTGAAGATCTGTGATGGCCCCGTTCAAAGGCCGCTTTCCCGAAGATAGACTTACAGGTGATGTATTGGATGAATCAAGTGTCCCAACTGGACTTCAGAGGTGGTATCCCCCCGCGTCCCGCCGCTTCCCCATAAAACACTTTCATGTAGCTCGGCAAAAAAAAGTCCTGTAAAAATTTAAAGGAAGAGTCAAACGTGTGTGGAGGGTTTTATTTTTCATCTCCCGGCTTTGGATTTCATTTTTGACTCGCTGGGTTTCTCCTACTGGGGCAAACCTGAGGATGAGTATCGCTTACAGGGATTTTTTTAACGTGTAGTCGGTAATAATTCATCTCCAGGACCGGGAACATACGGCACCTTCGGCCTGGACTGGTCTCACTTCAGTCTCCCTCCTTTCTTCAGTTGGCGGAGGAGCAGGCGAAGCGATGACTTCTCTACTTAATCACTCATTATATTCTATGTCAACAATAAATCTGATGAGTACGTGTGAAGTTCACGTAGCTTATTCTGGAAGGTGTTTTTGAGTATTTCATCGGCTAAGCGAAGAGTCAGAGATGTGCTGACCAAAAGAGCGAACTTTCTGATAGAAGAACGAGCTGAAGGAAAACAACAGATCTCATTTTGATTAAAAACTAATCGTCACCAAGAGCAAATTCAAATGCTGCAAAATGTGCTTGATTTGAACGAGTTTACACCGAACTCCTGATGGCTCACACTCTGGTTGAAGATTCAACAAATGAAATGAAGAGGTTTGTTTATATCCTGAAACGACTCGTCTGCTGCTGAACGCTTCTTCGCCTCAAAGATCTGAGTCCTTCACTGGATGGAAGCTAACAGACTTGAAGAGAGGAAGACCACATTTTTCAAAACAACAGTGTTTTAAAATGCTCAAACTGAAGACTTCAACGCGCTGAACACACAGAGAGGCAGAAAACGGGACCGGTTCGGCAACAAAACAATGCTGAACCCGTCAAAGTCCATTTATATAAAAACACCAACAGTTTCATTTTAAAACTCCGAAAAACATTCAACGGCAAAAACAAGAAGTGAGTCTGAGCACAGAGAGGTTTGTTGTTGGCTCACATACGACAGGTCATGACCTGGATGTGAAGCAGGAACCTTGATGTTCACAGTTGGTTCGGACCTCCAGGGCGAAATCCTAAATCCTCATAAGAAATGTTTCTCCTGAACGATTTAGGTCGTGTTTATATGTGAGATTATAGATCACAAGAAGAAAGAACATCCCTCAACTCTCCCCTGATCTTCACCGCCAAGTTTCTGAAGCAGACTTGGTCTCATTGTGGAGGCAGATAAGCAAAAGCTGACACATTAAAATGACAAAATACTCGAATCACACGAGAGCATTTCAGCGTCGCAGACACAAAAAGTCCAAAAAGACGCCCGCCTGCACGGGAGTAAAAAGGTAAACAGCCTCTTCAGCCCACGGCGGCCCCAGATAAGAAATGGAAACCAGTTTCTTCACACTGAATTGTACAGGAAACAAAATGTGTTGATGTGAAAACAGAGAGAATAGCACAGGCTGTGTTGACTAAACAGGACTAAAGTGTCACAGTGGCAACAGGTTCTGTCAGACCAGCTCCAAGGTTAAAGCCTCGCCCTGCACCTTCAGGGGCGAGCCGTAAAAAGATCACACTCAGGCAGCAAAAACCCCCAAACCTGAACGCTGGTGTTACCTGAAGAAGGCAGACGCGGTTTAAAACCCCGGATTACATCCAGTAATGATAATATATAAAGAAATGTGATGCTCTCTGCCAGCTAATTAATAACTTTGACTGTGAGTCAAATAAATATGAATTATTACGAGAATAAACACACAGTTTATTCGTGGATTGTGTTTAAAGATGGACACGCCCCCCCTACGGGCCCGAATGGGGCTTTTTGGTTTTGACTGGTGAGTTTTGTTCACTTTAAACCTTAATAGAGTGGAAACATATAAAAATTCTCCCCCGTACGGTCGTTGTGAAGGAAGAAGTCTGTTTTCGTACACGAGTTGATTTCTGCCGTTAATGTGACTTTATGGAAACGGACTCACTTTTGGCTTTCTTTTCTTTCTCACTTTTGAACTCCAGCTGACTTTTGGCCGTCCTCCTCCCTCCTGACGCAGACCGTCGTCCCCCTTTTAACGCGCTTCTTACTTTGTTTTCTGGCGTAAAAACGGTAAAACACAACTCCGGCTCTGGTTGCACAGACGACCTGGAGGCGTACGCAGTCTGGAACAATGAGATAAGGTGATAATTCGCTGTGAATGCAGAGACGTGAACGCAGGTCTCGGCCGAGCGTGTTACTCAAAACCCTTATTTATGGCCACAGTACATAAACAGAACATTTAATCTGGCATTGGCTCTAAAACTTAGTCACTGTGTGTGTGTGTGTGTGTGTGTGTGTCACGTGCTGAAGCAGGTTCACACATCTGTGAGGTTTAAAGGTGACCCACCGCTCGCTTAAGTGGAAGCATCTATAGCGTTAATGGCGGCGTGTGCGCGATGGAGGCGCGCTCCCCCAGATCCAGATGAGGAGATTTTGATGGACCCGTAAAAGTGTCCCGCTCCGTCCTCGCAGACACAGGAAGTTCCAGTCTGGGGTTTGACTGCCGGTTTGGGGACAGACTATTAAATCCGTCTCTCACAGTGGAAATACGTCCCTGCATGCGACGCGATGAGTCGCCTCCGTGACCGAGTGGAATCCTTCAAACAGGAAACGGTTGGTGATGATGACGACATCGGTGATTCACGCTGAAGCTGCCTCCCAGCTGCACATATAAAAAAAAACAACAAAAAAAACCACTACCCAGTTATTTCAGGAAAACACTTTTAATGAATGTAAATGATAAAGAATAAGACTTGTTGAATGTTGAAACACAAACGGAGAAAAATGGATCAGAGCTGGAGACGCTTCAGTCCGTGATTTAGTGTTTTTAAATTTCAGCCTGTTTCTGTTTTAGAGACATCAGAGCGAGAAAAGAGTTCTCCGGTTCACCTTTTTGTCGTCCGCCTGAGTCGTGTTGTCGTCTGGAGTGACAACACAACCTGTGGAAGTGACGACACAAAGTGAAGACACATCATCAGCGTTATCGGCCTCGATCACCAGAAGTGAACGCGACTTAACGAATGACGAAACTCTGCATTTTAACGCTTGTTTGTTGTTGTTGTTTTGTTTTGTTTTGTTTTTTTTTTTTTACAAATATTGTGTCTTAAAACTGCATTCCATCTAACAACCATCAGGTGGTATTGAAGTCTATGGGAAAATGTCCCTACTTCTCAGTCGGTGGTTTTCTTCCGTCGATTTCAATACAGCGTGATAACAAACCGTAAAGTCATCATCATTAATATTCACCAGAATATTCTGACTTTAAAACACCAGAGTGTAAAAATAAACCTTTCTTTTTAGGGGGGGGGGGGTGTGTTGTTTGAAATTCAAAAGAATTGTTGAGTGTGTTGTTTTTTTCCGTGACCCAGCAGTAAATGACAACTACTGCACATCCCAACCTAAACATAGACATCTCTGTTTGCATGGGGGGGGGGGGACATTTGTATAAACTGGTATAGGCATATGCAAATTAGAGCTTTTTAAGTGTTAACCTTGGCAATCATGGCGTTTACTCCAGTTAGCGTAGGCCAGGTGCTGCGTCCATTTATCAACCCGTTGGCAGAATTACACCTGCACCATCTGCACCAGCCTCTACCTGCCGCCGCAACAGTCGCCATCTGCACAGAAGTGCTGTGAATGATGGCGGAGCGGAGAGGGAGGGGGCCCTGCAAAGGCAACAACCCCCGAGACAAAAATAACATTTGTAATCTGCGTGTACGGCCCGGTGTGACAGTACATCGCCGGTGGTGGGGGACATGATATTATCTTTGGGTGACAATGCAACACAAAGCCTTTTTCCATAACATTTACATGAATGTTTAGACTGGCAAATTTCCCTGCAGAAGACGAGCAGATGGAGAAGACGGCAATGTTTGCTCAAAATAAAAACTTTTCCTCGTGAGGAAAAAATCAAGATCATCACAGAGACGAAAGAAGAAGCAGAAAAGTCAGCGATGGAAGACTTTCAAAAACAAAAAGAGATAAGATATATGTTCAGATTCAAGACAACA
The DNA here is from genome assembly GCA_034769265.1 of Remorina albescens. NCBI lineage: Eukaryota > Metazoa > Chordata > Actinopteri > Carangiformes > Echeneidae > Remorina > Remorina albescens. The sequence goes on from CM068485.1 coordinate 25,488,142, forward strand.
AAATACTGGCTGCTCTAAGATTTACAACTATTTGCATAAAACTTGCAAATGTGGGGCTCATCTGGACTTGAAGTAGCTGAATTTGCGTTTCTCCTTCATCCTCGGGTGAAAGTTTCAAAATTCATCCCGGAGACGACGATGACGAAACCTTCAGGCAGCTCCGACTCTTCAGGAGCGAAGACAAACAAAAGACTGTCCTGATTGTTTTATGGACCTGAGGAGAAGCTTTACTGTTTACTTTGAGACGCCGGCTGGCTGCTCAGTTGTGTTGCCTTTTATTGGCCCCAAATGTCAGTTTGTGTTGCGAACAAGAAGAAAAAGAAAAGCTCTAAAGACACGACACAAACAGGAGCACAAATAAATCGACATTAATCTTATTATTTCGTCTAAAATGTCTTTTCTGGTCAACATGAACGTGTTCATGATTAAAATGTTGGGAAAATTATCTGTATGTTTATTTCAAACTATTCATATTACGTTAATCGGGTCAGCTTACTGCCATTTTGCCAAGTTATAGTTAAAACTTTTTAAAAGTCTGTTCACTTTTATTTGAATCTGATCCGTTTTGATGGATGCAGATGAAATCGTTAATATGGTTACTATTGTTATTGTTGTTATTTATGGTTTATAATATTATAAGAATATCATTAATTCTTTCCGCAACAATAATCAAGTTGTGAAGATCTGATTCATTTGACAGAGCGGAGACAAAAAACCGTGAAGTTAAAGACGGATTTGTCACAATAATATCGTGGTTGCTGTTTAACACACCCTTTAACAAACAACTGAATATTTAAATAACTAATCAGTCAACGACTCTGGCTGTCACAGTGTGACATTTTCACTCCGTTGTTGTGTTGAGCTATGTGTTGTATCTGTTTCATTTGTCTTATATTTGCATTTGGCACTATTCTGCCACAAACTTGTCTTTCCAGGTCGGCCAACCGACGTTGGCCAACCGATGAGAGATGATTTTCTGTAGCATAACCAAGAAACGCTCCAACAACCAAAACGCAGGCATTTGTTGAAGTGCATCGTGTGTGTTTGGGGATATTCCCAGGCCTTTTTTGCCCCTATTGCCCCCCTCCCCCTTCCCCCAGGCCTGTCAGCCAAGACAACACGGTAATTAAATGGGAGCTACTTGTCTAAAAGAAAGGCAGCAGTGCTACACATTTCTTACTGGATTACAGTCTGCTGGTGGAGGAATGCAGGAACGCTGCTGCTGCTGGTACGAACCAGAGGAACCAGGCGAGCGAAAATGAATAGAGATCCGACCCCTCCCTTCACGCCCGCTGACCGCCGGCGCAAAATACAGCTTGTGCCATTTATTTCTAGAGTCAAAATAAAAGGCCACCGTGTGAATTTCGAGTTTGAGGCGCTTAATAGGTTCTTAATGTGCAGAGGAGGATTGTAGCGTATCAGACGGGCCGGGAGCTGGTGGCGTGACAACAGCAACGCTGAGGTTGGCTCAACACCTGGAGAAGGGTTAGTAGGTGTGTGTCTGTGTGTGTGTGTGTGTGTGTGTGTGTGTGTGTGTGTGTGTGAGTGTTGTAGGCGTTGAGGTGACTCAGGCCATGATAAAGCAATAAACCAACCACAGCCACAGGCAGGGCAGCCAAATGCTATCTGGGCAGGAGAAGAATGGAGCTGTTGTGTCACGGTGGGGGGGGACATTTATATCAGCATGACGAAGGAAAATAGCACCTAATGCTCAAATTCTGGGTGAATCGGCGAGCTCGTTTCTTGTACATTTGACGGTAAAGAATTCGTCCAAGCTGAAATAAGAGACGAAGAAAAATTGGCCGTCGTGGTCGTTTAAGTGTCGACTGAGGAACAAACACGCTGCGACCTCTGGACCTTTTGTTTTTCTGAGTCTTGAAACTAGAGCCACGAAAGACGAAATTCCCAGACAGTTGTGTGTGTGCTCTCGTTTCTCAACATCACAGCATGAAGGAAAGTCACTGAAGTCTCTAAATAGCAAATGACACCTGTGCACTCCAGCAAAATGCTACTGTGAGAACTGCAACTGCTGATAAGAGGCCGGTGGGGGGGAGGAGGAGGAGGAGGAGGAAGGGGGCGGGGGGGGGGGCTGAAGCTAAGGGTGAGTCAACAATCCAGCTCGCTCTGCTGACATGTTAAATCTCACACTTTGGGGACGAGGCAGCGAGGACTTCAGCAGATACTTATCAGTGGCAGTTAGTCCGGACAAACACTGTCACCTTCTGCTCCGCAGCCAACTGCTGTCAGTGCATCAACACACACTTTCACTTACACACACACACACACACACACACACACACTGCGAGATGTGTTCTTGCCCACAGGTTGTAAGTCATAGACAAAACAATGTCTTCGTTGTGCTTTTGTTAGAGCTCCAGATTTGATTCTTGGGGACAAAAAAAAAAAAAAGAGACACTGAGAAGAAAGAAAGGAAAATTATTATAATTATTCTGATCATAATAAAAGTGGACGGTTTATATTTTACTGTATGTTTATGTCCACTTTTTATCATTGAAGGTATGAAAATGTAATCTAATCAGATTGTAGTCTTGATAATGTTTTGTCACAGAAGAAAGTTCATATTTTTATATCGCCACTTTTTCATCAAATAGAAAAATAAAAAAATTTCTTTTACACACATTTCCCAATTTTCTTTTTTTTTTTAAAAACCAAAATGTTGGAATATTTACAAGGATTTGAAACAGAAATCATCAATTTTTGGCTCCACAGCAGCAGATTTGAATATTTTTATTTAAATCAGTCAGACTGAGTGTTTCAGTGAGGAACTGAAACCTCCGTCAGAATATCTTTGTCTTCCTCTTCAGTTTTCATTTTTCAGTAACACAACAACTATTGCAACAGAAAATTGTGTGTTTTTAAAGTAGCAGTTTGAGGAAATCCCCTGATGATGTTAATAAAGAGTGAATAACATCCACTCAGCAGGTTAATTAAATCTGTTATTTGCACAGTTTCTTTGTGACTTTGAAGATATCTTTTTTTATAGTTGTGTAAACAAAAACATGTAATTTTAGTGATATTTACTGAGGAGGTGTCAAACACTGACTGCTTTTATGAGTTTCCACATTTTAATATTGAAATTAGATCCTAGTCCCGCCTGTCATCAGATCCGGGTTTGTCCTGGATCTGGACCAAATTGCACAAACCTGTCAGTTTCAACAGCATCAACGCGATATTCGCTTTATAATTATTTTTTTCCACATCAAGATCCAAACAATGTGTCCTGAGGACGTGAACATCTCTTCACCATGTTTGGTCTTTTTCCTCACAAATACACAAACCAACTAACAAGAATCAGAATATTTTATAACAGACTCATTTCAGAAGGAGGATGAAAAATAAAAATGGAAATAAGAATGAAGCTCGTCAGCCAAATGCAATAAATCAATCTGGTATTTTTATACTTATGAGGACACCCCGTGTTCTCTAGACTTTAAACTTAACCAGCACAACTTGACCTGCAAACTAAAAAACCTTTAAAGTGGAGAGACGTCTGTGCAGAAAATGGAACTTGGCCCTCACTGAGACAGAAACAAGAGTAAGAGAGGTAAGAGAGACAGCAGTCATCATCGTCAGCACGAAATCCAATTACAGCAGCAGGAGGAGGATGACAGATCCACAATGGAGCCGCGGTCAGAGAGTCAAGTGTCTGAGCTGCAGATCCACGACGACCAAACGTGAACGTCGCCGGAAGAAGAAGATTACAGACTTTCTTCTTTTAACCTCTCATCTTGTTCATTACTGCACGGATCAGTGTTCTGCAGCTCATGTGAAACGCTCGTTTAGAGCCGTCTTTCAGCACAAACACACACACACACACACACACACACACACACACTGCAGGAAAGGACTGAGTGAGGAAACAGATGAGACGATCGTGTTTTCAACACGCTCAGTTAGAACAGATGAACTCTCCCACTGTATTTTATAAATAAAACTTCATATTCAGATGAACTAAAAATAAGTAAATTAAGCAGCACTAACTGGACCGTGTGTCAAACTTCAACCATTCAAAATAAATTTTGGACAAAATCTGAAATGTTTGTCTCAGAATAAACCCAAAACAAAAAAAAAAACGTACACAAATGTCGTAAACCCGTCGACATTTTAACCAGCCTGTGATTTATTCTTATTATTTCTGATCTGGTTTGGGGTTTTTTGTTCTGAGCTGTCTCTGATAACTGGACCTGCACCTTCAGGTGTTTTATTAGTGACCTAAACAAAAAGCCTGTTCACAGTTAAACACGGCACAACGTGAGCATAAAATGAAATCCAAGACTTTTTATGGAAAGAGTTCAGTCTTATAAAGTTTATTGACACGAGGAAAACATCGGGATAATGTTTAAATACTCTACACAATAAAGTTATTAAACATGCACATGTAAAATATAATATACTGTACATAAATATTAAATTGGGAAAAGAAAAGAAAAAAAAATTGTTTCCAGCTGCTGGTCTGTTTTCTGATGCAGTGCCTGCGTTTCAGTTTTTGTTTTGACCCCAAAAGCCACAACTTGAGACGGATGTCCCCCCGTGTCCTCAGAGACAAACCTGCGATTTATAGTGCAAGAAAAGACACCTAATGGACGTTAATGGAATGCTCGACTCATGGCGGGGGCGGGTCTTTTCAGTATGGCCTCCACCGAGAAGGACAAAGACTCGCCGGACGGCGTCTTGGTCCCCACGGGCTTGGACAGGAAATCTTTGGCGTACCTGTCGGCGATTTTTACAGCCTGTATGTCCTTGGCGGAGCCGTCCCTGATCTTACGGGCGGCCTCCTCTAAGAGCTCTCTGCAGTACGGCGCCCTGAGCTCCGGCCCGGCGCTGGATTTTTCACTCAGCGAGTGCTGGATGAGCGAGTGGAAGGAGTTGAGTTTCATAGAGAGCTTCGCGCTCACGCTGTCTTTACTCAGCTTGTTCAACACCTGGCCGGAGTTTTGGGACGGAGAGTTGTTGGGGAACGACTGTCCGAAGCTCCTCTTCGGCGGGGAGAAGGCGGAGCACTCCCCCGGCCCTCCGTGGGTGACGCCTGGGGGTTTGGGATTGACCCGCTGAGGAGGGTTTGCCAAGTCCTGCGCCGCCGCGGCCCGGGACCCCTCCAGTTTAGCGCCAACGGCGTCCGCGGCTTCGTGTTCGGGCAGCTGGCTCTCGGCGGGCATCGCCTTGGGCTCCCAGATGGCGCCCGGCTTCATGTTCTGCACCGCCGTGGCGTTGAACAGGCACTGCTGGTAGAGCAGGGCGTCGCCCAGGTTGGTGGCGCCGCGGGGCCACATCATGAAGCCGCCTCGTGACGGCTGCAGCGGGTAGTGGCGGTAGGTGGTGGCCACGCTGACGTTGGAGGAGATGAGCTCCACGTTGGCCGAGCCGGCCGGGTACTGCATGGACAGATCCAGGCAGTTCGGCCCCACAAAGCTGCACATATCTTTGGGCTGCGGCTCCACCTGAGCCGTCGGCGAGTAGGCCGTCTTGTAGGAGCCGTACTCGGCGGCGTGGTGCACCATGCTGTTGGGGAAGATGAGCGAGGCCGTGGCCGCCTGGCTGTTTTCCATCAGCTCCCTCTCTTTGTACTCCCGCTCCAGCATGATGGTTTCCAGCTCCTTGTCAGCGAAGGCTCTCCTCTTTCTCATGCGATCGCTCAGCGGCGGGGGGAGAGACGTGTTGGCTGCCAGGAACGGATCAGACTGCACTGGACGATATCCTGTCATCAAAAGAAACCACCATTTAATGCGTTGTTTATGACACTCAATGTGTTTTGGATTACAGGTGATGCCAAGCATGCACTCAGAAATGTTCACACCGCTGACAAACATGCAACACTGCTACACTTTTCTCTCCCATTCCAACAGTGCAGACGAAATATGGATGACACAATAAACAGCCTGTTGTGGTGCGTATGTGAATTTATCCCGTGCCAAAAAGTTAAACAAGCAACTGCTTACAGATGTTAGCAAGTCCTGATGTCTGTTAAAGGAAAGAAGAAATCCGAGACGAGCCATAAGAGAAAAGGGAATTAAGTTAAAGTGAAAGAAGGAGGAACACACACACACACACACACACACACACAAAAAAGATCAGAAACTCATAGTCCAAAAAAAAATAAGACGTGTCTCTCGCTGTCAGATTTGCTACCTTCGAGGATGCTTTTGGCGAGCATGGTGGACGGCCGGATGTGTCGCTGATATATCGTCCTCCTCTCTGCTGGAATTTGTTTCCCAGATATTCCTTTTTTATCCTGTGAGTTGAAAAAAAAAAAAAAAAAAGGTTGAATCCCTGAGCCTTAAATAATATCTGATTTGTCACAGCGCTCTCATCCGTCTTATACCTGCATCCGCCTCAAAATACGGCTTTTTTTTTATTACTGTTATAAAAACTAACTTTAGATCATTTTAAGGTTATTTATGACACGCTGCCATTTCAATTATCTTAAAATAACCACGTAAAACGGACAGACAGAAATATGTGCGGAGATTTCAGACATATATAAATTACTTAAAGGATATTTTGGAGAAAAGTTACATGAGCCAAGAAACGAAGAAAGCACAGCTGCAGATGGGCTGCGTTTTTTGTGCAGCAGGTCATTCATACACGCACAAAAACACAAAAACACACACTCCATGAATCTGTCCTTTACACAGTTTTTAGTTGTTCTCACTGTTTTTCACACTAAGATCAGAAACTCTTTGTTATATTTCAACTTAACTAAGCATGAATTATTTCTTATGTGGGAGGACAATTTTAAGAACCCCCCCCCCAAAAAAAAGGATCAGTCTGATCGACTGTGATACCGTCAGTTGTCGAGACAAAACAATATTTTCTGCTGGTTGTTGCCCAACTTTGGAAAATCTGCTAAATGAAACATCTAATTATGTAAATATGTGTGGAACAGAAAAGCAGCTTTTTTTTAAAAAAAATATACATTTGAAATATTATAAAAGGAAATAAAATCAGAAGCTGTGATTTAAAGACACTAAATGAATATAATGATATCTCAGCATTTAAAAAAAAAAAAAAAAGCACACTAAATGCTGCTTTCAAGGACAGTAGGAGAGATGATGATGATGATGACTTCTGGCGTTGTTGGTGGAATAATAATTTGTGTGTTTGTGTGTGTGTGTGAACCGGATCCTGGACCGACCGGGACTCACCTCGGTGGCCTGCTGCCTCCTCAGGGCCACCTGGGCCGCCATGACCCGCTGCCTCTCCACCACCAGCAGGCAGTTGGCGCACTGGCAGTCCCTCCAGCGGCAGAAGCGCTTGTGGCCCTTCAGGCAGGAAACCACTCCGTGATTGCGGCAGCGTGCGCACTTCGGGGTCCGGCTCAGCTTCCTCTGGTCCCCGGGGCACAGGCCGCTGGGGCCCGGCTTGTCCTCGCCCCGGCCTTCGTCCCCGTCGTCCTCCGAGGCGGCCTGGCCGAGCGGGGCCGAGCCGGGCCGGCTGCAGGAGTCCGCCGGGTCGTCGCTCTCCGTCTCCAAAGTCTCCACGTCGATCTCAAACTCCGACATGTTCCTTAATTCTGGAACAAATCAGAAAAAATAAAAATCAAATAAATATGGAGGGAGAATAAACACAAACACTCTTCTCTGCTGCAGAGTTTTAGGATTCATTAAATAATAAAAAAAATAATAATAATAATAAAAAACCAACTTATTTTTCAGGAATTAACAGCTTTTTGTTGCACACAGACCAGAAAAAGATCCACAAATACTTCTCACTGCCAAAAGGTTTCTTATTTTATGTGTAAATATTTAAATTTAAATATAAAAACTCAGATTCACTAACAGGCTGAATATTATTTAACTGAAGGTGTCCAACAGAAGCCTGAATAAAAAAAAAAAACAGCTAAAGTGAAAATGTACAATTGAAAGCTTTCACTCAGACAAAATAAAACTGGTAATATTGTTGTTGTTGTTGTTGTGTTGTTGTTATAACAGGCCAATAATCTGCTCTTTCTGGACATGCAGGTGAGAAATAGAAAGTAAAACTGACTCTGGTGGTAGAAAATTAGATTATCTGGAGTTTAATTTCTTAAGTCTGCTGTAAACTCACCAAATCCCTCAGAAACCGGGTCCCGGTCCTCCGGATGCGGATCCAGCGGTGCAGTCCAGATCTGAGCAGCAGTCCGGACGTTAATTGGCCGTTAATTGGTCTGATGAATGAGTGAACTTCTGGCTCTCCGTCTGATCCGGTCTCTGATCTGAGCCGGACTCTGCCGACCCTTCTCCTATGAACCGCTTCGGTCTGCGCTCTCTGTCTTCTGATTGGCTGCTCCACCGACGCGCACCGACCAATGGGATTGCGAGTTGTTAATCTGGAGGGGGCGGGGCCTAAACTCTCCCAGCTCTTTGATTAGTTTTCAAAAACTGTTTTTTTTTTTATTTTTGAATGAACTGCAAGTGTTTTGTTTACTTATTCATCAAATATATGAATAAATTAAAAACAAAAAAATATTTTGGGATCTGTTTTTAATCACCGAAGGAGCACGAGGCATGATGGGTAATGTGTTTATAGGTCAGGTCACGTGCTCAGGATCTAATGCGATATAGCTGCTGGTTTATTTATTTTTTTAACTGAACAAATAAAGACTATTTGACCCCGAGTGAGCAAAACCTGCTCTGGAACAAGACAGAAAAAAAGAAAATATGTTTGTAAATGAGATTTTTTTTTAAATCGGTGGATAGTTTGTTTTATCTCTGGCCTCCACAATGACCCAATAAAATAAATATCAACTACACTGAACCATCAGGCAGCTTTAGCTCCTGTAACTGATGGATTAAATCTTTTTTTTAAGGATAAACTCGGATGTCATATTTCATTTTTGTGTTCAACAAAGTGATCCTGAAAAGTGAAATATCAGAACGCAGCATCATTTATGTTGAAGGGAACTTGTAGAGGAGCAGAACCTGAAAAGAGTGTTTCCTGTCTCATTTGGGTCACTTGTTGTGAAACGTTTTGTTTCCATTCTACGTGTGAAGGAATAAAACACACAGAAAACTTCATATTCTGTTATGAAAGCAGAAAATATTATTCCCATAAAATGTTTTTTTTCCTCCAAAGGTTCATTTATTGTGGAGTCATAATTCCCCGAAAACAAAATGATCCTCAGTTCATCTGAACTGTAAATCAAATATCTGGATTTCTGGGCAGCTGAAGGTGAATAAAGAGACACAACGACCATCAGAGAGGAAACTTATTTTACTTCAGCAGACTTCAGGTTTACCCAACAGGCTGATAAAGAGGCTAATAGTTTTCCAGCCTTTTTATTTACTGACATAAAAATAGTTATCACCATTCATTCAGTTAAATGTCCCCTCTGAGTAGTTTAACTAGTCAAATTAGCAGATTATTTGTTTTTGATGTGTTTTTTTTTTTTATTCTAACTTTATTTGTTGTAATATTTCCAGATATCATTGATACCAAAACGTCCAAAAAAAAAAAAAAAAAAAAAGTCTCTTTAACATGACGGAGATTGTTCAGGTTTTAATGTTGTATTTCTGTCAGACGGTGTATTTACAGATCACACTTTTATCTGCCCCGCAGCTGAGCAGGTAAACAGGTGATAAATGCGTCATACAGGTTGTTACAGTCCGTCCTCCGGGCAGGAGTAACCGCAGATGATTACAGTGTTTTCACAACAATCACACCTCATAAAAAAAAAAAAAAAAAAAACACTATGTCAGCACGAAGGAGAGTCCTACACAAAATAAGATCAAACACCCGCAACTTTAACCTTCAACTGATCCTGAATCTCACACAGAGGCCAAACCACCAACAGCAAAAATAACCTGATCACTTTAACTCCACACACACACAACTTAAATTACCTTTTCTCTTACTTAACCGCCCCCCCCCCTTTTTTTTTTCTTTCTTTTTAACATTATAGTTCACCAAAATGTGCAAGAAAAAGCTTTTTTTTTTTTTTTTTTTTAATAATCAGCTTCATCAGAATGATAGAAATCATGAAGTTCAGGTTGAATGTGGTGGAGTTTATTCAGGAAAACGATCCGAGGGTGCGGCCTGGAATTAAAAAGAGGAATGTCGACCATTTTCTGCGTTTGGGCTCTTTGTTTTGCAGCTTACGGAGTGAAAAGGCAGAATTTACTCAGCGCCAACTGACTTCCATGGGAACTGACGACAAGACAATACAGTCTACAGGATCTTCGGGCAGCTGAATATGAACCGCGGACGTGAAACCTTTTGTGCGTTTCCTTGTGATGTAAAAGTGACAAACAAAAAGTGTGTGTTTGTGTCTTCGTTCAACGTTGCTCTGCTCGACTTTAATTAAATAAAAAAGAAAAAGTTTGATTTCATTTTCGTTATGCGCAAAAAAAGAAAAGTAAATTTTCAAAAAAAAAAAAAAAAAATGCGATCAATTCTTAAATATCTTTGACTGACAAGTTCTTCTTCTGGTTTTTCTATACAAACCAATAAATCTAATAAATCATGTCGATATTCTGTTATTTTATCTGCAGCATCAGGCCTGCTGGTCGTCTTCTGTCCAGACGAGGACGCCGGTTCCTCCATGTGGTTGAAGGTGAAGACATCAGGCCTGCAGGTGCAGCTTTATTTGCCACTCCATCCTAATTTATGACGGAGGTCACGAGCGGCCACCTCGCGCTGCTGTTTCCACACCAGGAATGCTTTGATGTCTGTCGGTCCGACAGGAGGAGCTGCACAGACGGGGACCCTCCAGGTGAAATGTGTTGTCTGTGTCCGAGCAGTGTGGGGGCCTCCTGAGGTGCTTCAGTGGTCTTATAGGACATTTCAGGGAATTCCAGGTTTCCTTTAAAGACTTTGAGAATGTCTGACTGAATCTTTGTGGGAATCTGAAAGAAGTCCATGTGGATTCTAAGGTGGTTCGGAGTATCTGAGGCGATCCTGCAGGACCTCGATTTCTGATGGATCTAGAAATCCTTGGAGAACCACGAGGAGTTACAAAACATGACTCAGTCTTTGCAAACTTCTGGATCACCTGAAGTTGATTTCAGGGACTCCTAAAGGTGTCTTCGACTTAATGGGGCCACTCCAGTTATCTTTACAGGGGTGGAAAGGTCCTTGGGGGTTTTCCGGGGGTACCTGGAGTAGTTCATCTTTGGGTCTGATGAGGCGTGATTGGAGTTTCTGTCTTTGAACAGGATTTGGGATCTTTTAGAAGCTTCTGAGGATAACGAAGCGGTTGGAGGAGTTGTTTTGGGTTTTGGAGGGTTTCCGAGATCCCAAAAGGGATTCCAGGCTTCAGCAGTTATGTTTGATGCACTTTTGAGGGTTTCTGCAGGCTTCTACAAATCCTTGAGGAGGTTTTCGGGGATTCTTGATAAAATTCCAACCCTCTTACCTTCATAGAGATTCAGCAGAGTGATTTTTCAGGGATCCTGTGTGGATTCAGCTGTCTCAGCTGTCACTGCAGGGGTCTTTGAGTCCTTCGATCGACTGTCAGTGTCGCTGAAATAGAGATTTTCGTAAAAGAGAACTTCCTTTTAACGTAAAAAGTTGTGTATCTTCAGGATGTTGGAGCATCAGTGTGAAGGAAACAAAACAAACGTTTTGTGGTATTTTTTTCCATCCCCAGGATAAAACATTGTCACTGTGACTTCTGTAAACTAATCTTTGTGTTGTTCGTATGACTGTGTCTGTCACTCACTTTCATCTGTAACACGTCGATCCTTTTAACTGGCCACAACCTGAGACACGGACACGTCGGGACACTTTCTCACACGCTGTCCAGTTTGCTTTTGCTGCTGCTGATTGAAACAGCAGCATCTTGTTGGACACGTCCCGCCGTGAAGGCCGTAAAGTGTAACCAGAGCTGTGTAAAGACAGAAGAGCAGCCGGAGATCACTGGGGATCCTGTTATGTTAATTAGCCTCTGATGGACCGACAACACATGCAGCTGAAGACAAAACCAGGCGGGACGACATTTGTCTCCGTCCGAAGGAGCCCGACACCTCGACCTCTGATGGCTGATGTGCAACAAACAGGCGGACGTGCCCAAGAAGCTTTTAAAACCATCCATCTGTCCTGTTTCTGCTGCATCATTACACATTAAACTTTAAATTAATTTACGTTATTATAAGTAAACATAGAACAGAAACTTATAGAAGTTATTCTTTTTCCACAGGATGACTGTGGAAAAAGTTTTTAAACAGCAAATAATTTGGCATTTAAATGTGTAAAAGTCTTAAATTGTATTATTGTTAGAAACGCTGACCTCCAATTATTTATTCGGAAGAGGAGGATGTCTTATTTTTATTTATACTGACAGTTAACGCAGCAGATTTGAACTTTTAATGAAGATCTTCCTTTTTTTGATAAAAGGCACCAAGCTGACGTTCTCCTGATGTCCACTGGATGTCAGGCTTTATCCTCAATTATCCCAAAATAAAATAAAGTCCTGAGCCTGGATGGGAGGAAACACACTCCTCAGATGATAAATACACACATCTGTAATAACTTTGACATTCATCAACCCGATCTTTCTAAATTTATTGATCGTATCTGTGTTTTTAATGGTAATGACCGAACCTGAAGGGAAGAGATCATATTTATTTTTTCTCCAAACTGCAAAAAGAAAAAACTGCACAGACAGAAAATAAACCCAAATGTTCACAGCACAGGATTTTTTTTTATTTCATAGATGACTCATAGATTCTTAAAATTGCCATTGATTTGAGAATTTCTTCTTATGGAAGCAAGAAATAGTCAAGAAATTGCAAATTTGTTGACACGACTTCGGCAAATATCAAGTAAATGACTGAAAAATGCAGGAAAGTAAACTTGGACTGTGTTTTTCATTTCATTAGGGCCTTTAAGTTTCAGCGTTTGGGCTCAGAAAAGCTGGTTATACAGCAGCTGCACCACTAGATAGCAGCATTCGACAGGTCTGAGTCAGACCCGGGAAATAAAAATGACCTCCCATGTTGTGAAGGTCACATCAAACCACAATCTGTTTCTCTGTCTCTGAAAACAAAGATGAGTTTGATGACCAGTTTAGAGGAGATGAATTTTTCTCTAATGGGGCTGGAAAACACCCAAAAACTCATTTATAAAACTGTAACGCAACAATGATGACTAACTTTTGTTGTGTTTTTTTTTGTTTTTTTTTTACACCTTTGCCTTGTGACCCCCTGATGAATTGATAGCTGAGTGTTTGTGCGTCCAAAAAACCGCGTGGGATACAAAGCGAGTGTGTATTTTCACATTAATCCAACTTTTTTTTATTCTAAGCAGCCGCTTTGGTTAGATTTTACTTCCACACTTCAGCCGTGTCACATATTCTCCTCTGAGACGTGGAGAAGCACAAAGATGAAGAAATGAAAGTTAAAATGCAGAAATGACTTCTGATTAAATGTCCTCACTTCAATTTCACCACAATTTTTCTTCCCCATCATCATCCAGCTGTTCAGTCTGACTTGTGTTATCAGAGATAAAGCACCAAACTGAGTGAACTTCACTTTCTGAATCTGAATCAGCTGGATTTCGACATGAGGAGTTTGTTTTGTTGTTTTGGTGGAAAAAACTGTAAAAATTAAACAGAGTTATGAAGGACGTGCTCAAATACTGAAAGACTATAGAAAAAATGTAAATATGTTGTGTCCAGGTGATGAATTTATACTTTTTCTGATGCTCACTTTGATTAATGAGGTTATATATAATACTTAATAACCACACAAAGATAATTCATCTAATTAATGAGGTCAAATCAATTAAAGTTATTTCACCTTACTGATCATTTAACGAGCTGAACCTCCATCAGCCAACACAGTTAAATGAGTCAGACATTCATTCAGAAAATATGTCAAATAAATGTTTCTTCAGTTTAAAAACCATCTGAATTTTCTTTACTTTTGTCAAATTTACTTTGAGTCCCACTGTTCAGTATTCATAAGAGATATCAGACGTTTATCTACAGCAGCTATTTAAACTGTTAAATAAACGGATTGTAACAGATATTAGTGTTTTTAATGCAGGCTGTAAAACAAGCAATGAATCTAATAAAATGTCATTTTATAAGGCGATTTTTTAAATGGAAGATTTAATTTAAAGTGTCAAATCTGAGTGAACGATGATTTTTAATCTTAGAAGCTCAAAGTTTTCATATTTTATCTGCAAATGTTCTCAGCGTCTGAATGTGGAGAAATAATCTAAAGTATGTAGAGTAATAATAATAATAATAATAATAATAATAATAATAGAGGGACAATAAGGATAATAAATTATAGTTATCAGAGCTGACACTCAGGACAGGAGTCTGATCCGTTTGGACAGCTCAGGTTTATTTGGCATTCTCTAAACATGCAGAGATGATTTTACATTTTTAGTCTTCACAGTAATAAACATGCTGACAGGAAACTGAGGGCGGATTTTCAAAATAATGTGAGTGAGTGAGTCATCACGATGTTACATTCATCCGTTTTGGTCAAAAGTCAAAAAAGAACGAGAGGCGAAAAAAACCAAAAAAAAAAAAAAACCGGAACAAACAAAAACAAAACACACACACACACGTACACACATACACACACTCACACTCACACTGATGTCCTCTCAGAAGAAAACGGGTTTTTGGTTCTCCTGCTGCGTTAGTCCACCTGCAGCCGGTCCTTCAGGTGGAGGAGCTCAAGATCCGGGAGTCCGCCGAGTCGGACCGCTCCTCGTAGTCCTCATCGGGGGAGTACAGACCCGGTTTGGGCCCCAGCGTGCAGCCCTCCTCCTGGATGCTGACGCGCGGCTCCTCGGCGGGCCTGGAGGGGGGGAGGATGGGGGAGCCGCGGAACACGGACCCCCCGGGGCCGGCCTGGGCGAAGGGGGACACGTACTGGGCGGCGGAGCGGAGCTGGTACTGCTGCTGCAGGGCCACCGTGTTCCACAGAGTCACGTCGTTGTGCACGAACGGGCCGCCCTGGCTGCGCGTCAGCGAGTTGCGCAGCATGAGCGGGTAGCGCGTCGGCTGCGGGAAGGACGGGTGCTGCAGGGGGACACCCAGCGGGCCCGGAGCGGACTCGGACGCGAACCGGAGCGACTCGGGGACCCGGAAGGCCGAGCCCACCGACCACTTGGCGGAGGGGGGCACCGGGTGGTACGAGCCCAACGTGTGCTCGAACAGGTGTCCGTTGGAGGGCAGCACCAGCGCGTCCGGGTGGGCGTCGGCGCCGTGCGTGCCGTGCGCGCTCCCGTCCGGCCCCCTGCTGGACAGAAGCACCTCGATGGCCCCCACCAGGTCCCCCCCGCAGCCCCGCAGGATCAGCTCCAGCACCGGGGGCTTGTGGGCCGGGAAGATCTTTTTCAGGACCTCCAGCGGGGGCCGGTTGGCCCGCAGGCTGAAGGGCAGGCTGATGGAGCCGGACGCCCCCTCGATCAGGACGCTCTGCTCGGGGGGGCTCAGCGGGTACTTGTGGGGACTGTCGGCCTTGGCCTCCTTCTCGGCTTTGGGGAGGCCGTAGCGGGGGCTCTCCTCCGGGTGGGAGGGGGGCTCCGGGGGCTCCGGGGTGTAGCAGGAGTTGGGCTTGGAGCCCTCCGGGGAGCTGACCGGGTCCTGCTCCTTGTCGCTGGAGCTCCCTCCGTTTTCCGGCCCCGACGCGTCATCCGGACTCGGACCGTCCTCTGCCGGCTCTGAGGGACCAGGAGACACACAGGACAGGGTGTGTGATTATTACTACACAATTATAACTGTCAACTTGTTAATTTACGGTAACACAAAGAGCTGAGTGTCAGTCCTTCAGGGATCGACCCCGGACCTGGTGGACTCAGCTGGTCCAGCCAAAGTCAGAGGAGGATGAATTTAAGAGAAAAACAAATAAACAAACAAACAAAAACTATTTCCTGCACAAAATGACGTTTTTGTTATCTATGAACTCACCTACTGATAATTTAATCCGATTAGGAAACTACAGCTGACCCTGAGTGACCTCTTGACCCCAGGTAGGAATAAATTATTCATTATTGAATTAAATGAACTTCAAACCCACCAGCAGCCTCAGAATAAAAACATCAGGTTTCAGAGATAAAAAAACAAACAAACAAAAAACAAAAACAAAAAAAAAAACAAAACAAAAAAACAACTTGAACTAAATAATTTCTGGGTTCTTATTTGTTTTGTGTTTCTGTGGTCTCACAGAAAATAAAATATATAATATATAACAACACTAAAAAAGTCTGAGGGGAAATAGATCCATCAGGCTGTGAAATAATGAACTAACATGTTCATTTTTTTATTAAAGCAAAGAAAACACCATTTGAAAAAACCCCTCTTTTTGACAGACTCAATTTACAAAGTGTTTATTTCTTTTTGTGTCATCCTGCCATAGACTCTGATTTTTATGAATATAACCAACATAATAAAACCATTCATTCTTTTGGATGTATTTATTCATCTCTATTTAATCTTTTTTTTCCCCCTGCATTTTGTCCTAAAGTGAATTTCTGTAATATCCCATTTAGAAGTCGATGTAAAACAACAAAAGGCTGAATGAATCAATTTAAATATATTAAATACTCAGTACAGAAAAGTGTTTATATTTGATCATTATTATTACAGAATACTCCTGAACATTTAAAGATATAGATCATGTTAACCTGTTTTTAGATGGACCTGAAAAGCTTTATTATCTATTTAAATACTTTAATATTTCCATATTTGTCATTAAAATTGTATTTTGTGAGAACATTTTTTTTGGAAACGTTAAATTGGGTTATTGGGGATTTCAGTCCTGTCATAATCTTTGTTATCATCACCTGTAGCCAATATAATTACTTATTAAAACTGATTTCAGTGTCTCATCGTTACATTAAGGTGAATTAATCCCTCCGTCCTACCTGTCGGTGCTCCGGCCTGCACCGGCTCCGAGCTGCTCCACCTCAGCTCCAGCTCCTCCGTCCTGGGCGGGCTGCTCTGGTTCCCCTCGCCGGCCCCGGGCACGCCGATGCCGGGCAGCACCCTGAGGGACTCCGGGATGAGGCTCTCCAGGCTCTCGTTGGCCTGCTGCCGCCGGAGCGCCACCTGCGCCGCCATGACGCGCTGCCGCTCGATGATAAGGATGCATTTCTCGCAGGTGCAGTCCTTGAAGCGACAGTAGCGCTTGTGACCTTTGAGCCACGACAGCACGCCGTGGTTCCGGCACCGGGCGCATTTGGGGGTCCTCTGGAGCGGAGCCCGGGGCTGAGAAACCGGAGCCCCCATGTACAGGTAGGGCGACCCGTAGCCGTTCATCCTGCTGCGGCGGCGGCGGCGCGGTGCGGTGCGGTGCGGTGCGCAGCGCAGCGCGGTGCGGGAGAGTCAGCAGGACTCAGAAGGGATGGAGCTGCTCTGATGCACCCATGACAGGAGAAGGAGGAGGAGGAGGAGGTAGGAGGAGGAGGAGCAGGATCCACCTTCCTCCGGCTGACAGCTCAGATATGCATCAGAATGACACGCACTTATGGAGCCGAGTAACCAAACGCTGATACTCAAAGCGTCAAAGCTCCTGCAAGAAAACAAACACCACCAGAAAAATCAAAAAAACAAAAACAAAAACCAACCAAACAAACAAACAAACAAACAAAAAAAAAACGCCAGGGAGGATCAGATAACTCTCTGAGGGTTTTGGAGGAGTTTCCTTTAAAATGGAGACTAGAAACAGTTTGGTCCTGTGGAAACAAATCACAGCTGGATATTAGAGATGTATTTATCAGAGGTGAGCTGCACCATGACACTGAACTATGAAGGCCAAAGACAGAAGCCAGTAGATTTGTTACTGGAAATCATAATTAGAGTTTATAAAAGCAAATAAAACATTCTGTTTTTGTTGACAATGAAACAAAAATGAAATATGTAAAGATTATCATAAACATATACAGATATATATACACACACACACACACACACACACACATATATATATATATATATATATATATATATATATAAATTCAGCAGGTTGACATCTCATTGACAGACTTTAAAAACATTAGAAGAAATGCAAAAGTACATTGTATATAACAGCTGAACGTTGAGTAAAAAATTTTAATGCAATATGAAAATCTAATTCTTGATGTTGTCCATCTGCTGATGAGCCCTTTTACAGAAAAACTGAGCCGGGATCATTTAATGTGAGGCCTGTAATTCACATTCCAACATTTAATGTTGCATCAATAAAATAAAATTGAAATTGAGAGCAGCAGCATCATAAATCCCTGAAATGTCAGCTGAATATAAAACAGACTTTTCTGTGTTCAGGATTGTTCCTGTACTTATCAACATTTAGAGGGTAAAAAAAAAAAAAAAAAAGGTTTCTTTTGGCATCAACTTGCAGAGATGTTAAAATGTTTGACACATACATTTTATATTTTGAAAATTCAAGTTGGAAATGTAAAGATTCAAAGATGATATTTAAATCGTTATAAAAGACATTTAACCCTTGATGTCGTATCTGTTGGACAAACACTTTTTTAGAAAGTTAAAATATGTAATGCCCAAAGGTCAAAATTTTTTGTTTAAAAAAATTTGACATAATTCCCCCCCCAATGGAGAGAAAAAAAAAAAAAAAAAAAAGCACCATGAATATATTAAACATTTTTAGGACACTAACGCACAAACCCAAGACCTTTTTCTAATAGCAATTTAAAAAAAATGTGCACATAAAATGTATATTTTACCAATTAAAGGTTGAAAATTTCAGATTCAAAGATGGAATATAAGCTTCTATAGCTCCATAAAATACTCATAAAGGATGTTGACTTCGATATTCATAGTCAGACGTGCAGGAAAAAAATAAAATAAAAATGTTTGGACATTAATAGACTAATTTTCTGAGCACGATGTAATCAAGGTGACTTTAAACAGAAAACGCTGTACAGATGTGTCGTCCAGCTGCTTCTCTTTAAACACAGATCCAGATGTGAAAAGTGGACTTGTGTTAAATTCTGCTCACACATCTTAAGAGTCAGGTGGGACATTGTGTTATTTTGCCCTCCCTGTTGCCTGCAGGCTTCAGCCTCCGCGCACACACACCTTTTACACAATCGTGCATAACTTAGATGATTAGGTCTCTACATGTATAAAAAAAAAAAACAAACGCCACACAACCCTTTGGGAACTATGTCGAGGATGCTGATATGTCCTTTCTGCTGGACTAATAGAGGGCATTGAAACATAACACCGGACAAAGCCGGGGCCCATTTCTGACCGTAAAAAAAGGTTTATTCAAGCAAATAATGGGATCCGAGGCTGAAGCTTAGACAATAAGAGCCCGGTAAACTTCCCCACGTGAAGCCGCTCTCCAGGGCTATTAAGCTTTTAATTGGAAAATAGCAGAGGAAATTTCAAGGTGACTAGAGAGGCTTTGCAGTTTGTGCCGGCCGAGTAGATTTGTGGGAGTGGGAGGAGGCGGCGGCTGAACGCGTAATAAATTTATTCATGTTGTTGTTGATGAAGAGTAAAACACAAACCAGAATAAAAGTTTATACAGCAGCTTTAATTGGCACAAGTCGTGATTTCTTGCTTTTATTCTGATAGACTGCAGCCAGGTTGGGGGGGGGTTAAAAGTCTTATATGTGAAAAAATCTGTGTGTTAAAGTACAAAACACAATTTTGAATGTTAAGAGGCTGAAGTATAAAATAATATAAGATGATTATATTATTCCACTAATGACTATTAGTTTTCTGATTTTTGCTCTATGAAAAACTGAAGAAGTCCTAAATTAAACAACAAAATAACTCTATTATAAGTGAGCGAAGTTTATTTAAGCTGCACTTTTTATGAAGAAAAGTCTTCTGCTGAGCCTTAAACAATTAAAAGTAGGTAATATATTTGCATATAAAGTTGCCACACAGGGAAACAGTCCCAAACTAAAGTATTAAAAGGTGATGGAAGCTGGGGAGCGGTTCTTCCTCTGGAGCTGTTTTCAATGTGTGACGAAAACGACCCAAGCCCGAGTGGAAATGCAGAAAAGGTGAAGTATCACCTGAAATATCGCGCTTGGAAGTGGAAGTACTAAATGTATTGAAAACCTTCAGGAGAAAAGTCCATTTTAAGTTCCAGTTGGCGATCTTAGTGGTTTTACAACAGCTCCCCCATCAGGAACCGTTGGTCGGTCTCGTTTGCTGGGTTTTTTTTGTCTTGGTTTATCTCCGACTCCACGTTGACACGGACAGTCTCAGAGTCTGCAGAGCCAGGAGGCCACTGAAGTTCATGGAGCCTCCAGTTTGAGACGTTTTGGAGTCGGCCGTTAAAATTCAACCACTTGAACGATTACATGAGGATTTTTTAATCACGTTTAGCTGTGAGCTGACTGAACGTGTCAGGCTCCAAACATCTGTTTGTTTAAGCAGAGGAGCCTCCTCTTCCTCCTGCAGAGCTGAAGGAGGAGCTGACCTCTGCTGACTGGGGTTATTATTAGGTGCTGATTGGGGGCGTTGCTGCCACAGAAGTGCTGTCACAGAAACGCTGATTTAAGCCTCCCTGGGGAGGCGGGACACGGAGCTCCTACAGAGGAATTAGTCAGACATCTGAATTAGTGAGATTTTTGGTTTTTTTTTCCACCAAACATCCGTCACACGTCTCCCTCCAGCCTCTGGGGAGAAAAAAAAGGGTAAGTTCAATGTGTTTCTCAGGCTTTAATGCAACATGCAGCTAATCAGCACTGAAAAATGTCCTGAGGCTGAGCTGTTAAAGTAAAAAAAATGACACTTATTGTTGTTATTGTGTGAATATTTAATATCTGGGATCTTTAGAAAATAAACCTCCTGGATGGGTCATTTTGTGTCTGTTTTTTGGTCTGAGTTTGTGGAAATTGTGCCTTCCTTGGGAACATTTTGCATCCCTTTTTTTAGTTGATCTGTGCTCCATTCGGTCAATCTGAATCCATTTTCAGTCATCTTAATTGGTTTTGTTTCTTTGTGGTAATTTTGTGATTTTTTAATTGAGATTTATAAATTTCCATTTCAGGGGTCCCCTGCCCTGTTGTTGTGTTTGACAGCAAGACGGATGCTACAATTCCTGCCTCCTCTTCCCCTCTGCAGAGGACTTCAGTGAGCTAAACTTAAATTACAACGACTGTAACAAGAAAAGTATTTTGGAACTGACTTCATCCATCTCTAAATCTTCCTCCACCTCCCTGAGACAATTGCGGGCAGGATTCTGGTCTGAAGGCAGCTCTGTCCTCTCAGGTGGAAAGACGAATGGTGGCTGAGATACTCAGATCAGCGGCAGCCTGTTAAGTTGGTTCAGTCTGTCTAGTTCGGCCTGTTTATTGGTGCTTGGCTCTCAGGGCTGGACGTTTATGAGCGGAGCACCGCCTGTCCTTCAGGCAGCTCTGTGATCCTCACACACCATCCACACCGTCCACTGTCTACAGCTACTGTACAAACACAAGTGGTGGCTATTAGCATGTAGAACTGAAACAGCCAAGGGTTGTTAAATTTTCATGTTCACATGTTAAAGAAAATTCACCAGGATGTCTCTGATGGAGGTGGTCTTTCAGAAGGATAAAATTCCTTCAGGTGCAGATTCAGCAGCTGTTGACAACAAAGATGAAGAGAAAAAACCTGGACAGGCTAAAAATCAACACGTCTGCCGATATCACATCTTTGAATTTAATAAAGGTTCTCAAACATCTTCTTGGATGAGTTCATATGGATCTGTTAATGTTAAACAGTTTTGTTCTACACTGAAAAAAAAATTTGGAGTGTTACTTACTTGGGAAAACCTAGGAAAGTGCGATCATCAAGTACACTTTACTTTCGGATACAAGTTTTTTTTTTTTTTACTAGCAGACCTCAGGTAATCTACTGATGATCAGTAGTCTCTGGAGGGGTCCCGTCTCTGGTCTAGTCTGGTCTGGTCTGGTCCGGTCCAGTCTAGGACCTGGGGGG